>JAZKJV010005950.1:0-527489 GCA_037367405.1 Ottelia alismoides
TTATAACATGAAAGTAAAATGACGACTGTTGATGCAGGTCTTGTTGCTGTTGTGAGTCTTCTTCTTCTGATTCAGACTCGCTTGACTCCGATGAATAATGGTGCTCTGGTGTGGGGGTGGTGTCCCTCTTCTCCTCTTCTTCCCCATGTGTATGCATAGGTGTGGACACTAGGTCTATGTCATCACGTTCTTTAGCTCGATCAGGCTTGGTCATGGTCTTTCAACTCTGAGAGAAATATGATTTGTAACAACATGCGAAAAGATCTCATACTTAGGTAAAGAATATTCGGAGATCGGTACCTTATCCTTGTGTCTAAAATTATTAGGGTTGGCTTGGACTTGAGCTGGAATAGCGGTTTGGGGTGCATTGCACTCATCTCTCCATTTGGAGAGTCAATTAATACCAACTCTCATGTCTTGAAGCTCATCCAGCACTCGCCAGAGTTCGGGAGAGATCGAAGAAGAAGACCCCTGGCCTGGGGCTAATGGTATTGTCGGTATTGGCCCTGACGCTAATACTGTTGTTGCTATTGTGGTTGCAGGTTTTGATAATCTGGATGCTGCTGCTAAACCTGATGTTGCTATTGTTGTAGCTAATAGCTGGGATGCGATTGTGATAAACAAGGGTTCGGAGTAGAGTTAGGTTTCGGTCAGTTGATTGGATCCAGATTGTACTAGACTCCATTTATCTCCATGACTTGTGGAGGTTCTTCGTAAACTGTTTGTGCAGGGGTTTCTTCTGTTTGTTGGAAGCAGATTTGATCTCCACCCAGTGGCTCCCCTTGCCCTTGAATGTAGCAAATTTGGTGAATGGGAGCAGGGGGTGTAATCAGGGCAGGTATCTGGATCTTAGATACCCTGACAGCCGGTTTCTTCCATCTACTTGGCTAGTTTGGCCTGTTTCTTCATATCAATTGATTTATGGAGTTCATCCACCTTCTTATAAATCTGTTTGACTATAGTTATCTTGTCAACTATTATTTCCATATCTGCATTTTGGTTAGTCGACAGGTTGTTGGCAGTCTTCTTGGCTCCCTCCTTAGATAAGAGTGAAAGGGAGCTGGCCATATAGGCTCGGCTTGTGGTCTGTGCCCAGTTAGATTCTGCTAATTTCTCGAACACCTTGTAATCTGTGTCCTCGTGACGTCCTATTTAACTTCCTCCACAAAAGGCACTCACTAACCCTTGCATCTCAGGGTTTAGCCTACTAACAAGACTCTGGACCAACATCATCTTGCTTATGCCATGCCCTTGGCATTTCTGAATTAGCTCTGTAAATCTCTCCCAGATTTCATAGAATGGTTCATTAGGGAGCTGGATGGAGCTTGTGAGCTTGATCTTCATTTGGTTAATTCTACATATTGGGTAGAATTTCTGTAAGAACAGAGTATTGAAGATAGCACATGTGGTGACCACTTCCCCTAGGTTTTCCACCAATAAGCCGTCTTATCAGTCAAGGTGAAGAGGACAACTCTCAACCTTCTGTAGTCTTGACTAACCTAGGGTGGGAAAGGTTGTCATAGACTAGCTCAATATCTTAGAGAAAGGCATTTGGTTCTTCATGATTATTTTCTCCGAATTTAGGTAGCAGCGCGAGTAAATGTTGTTTTTGCTCAAACCCATCCTCATGGGGTATAGGCCTCAACCAATTATAATCTTCATCTAATTCAAGAAGGTATGTGTCTTCCATAGCAGCTTCTCCTTGTTGTAGTTCCTCCATCTGAGCTCTGAGTAGTGCACTGTGAATGCTCGATTGCGCTTACCCTAGCCAGAAGTGCTCCCAGTGGGTCATTGTCATTGTCTTCACCAGGGTTCCTCTTGGGAGGCATATTGATTTCAGTTTCACCTTCAGATGCAGATATGTACGGGTTAGATACATGGCTAGAAGGTTTAGGAGTTCTATCTAAGATGAAAGTCTCTTTGGCAGGAGGAGAGAAGAAGGGATGGTTAGTCCGGGATTGACTGAACCCTGAAGGGGACTTGGGAAGAGGGTCATCCCAAGACCTGATGACTTTGAGAAAGAGGGTCATCTCGAATCTAAGGAGACGTAAAATCCAAGGGGTTCTGTGAAGTGTCCACAAGGTCCAAACAAAATCCCCAGAGAAATCCATGAGAATCGATTAGAGCACAAGGGTCAAGTCAAAGGATAGAGAATAAACTTGCAAAGCAAATACAATTCAAACCCGTAGATTCACCACTTAACATTTGTGAAGGCACGTTAGAGTTCGACCGCTTATCTTTTCAATTTTAATTTAGTGATAAAATAATCTTTGAGCAAATTAAGCGGAGCTGTAGGTTTAGGATAGGGATTTTTACATCCATAACCTCGTGTATGCAATTACACTCATAACCCTGCATAATCATGAATTACATGAGAAACCCCGAGTAATTCTTAACTCTTACATGACATAACCTAGTGTTATATTCCATTTGGAATATCCATTACATTTGATGGTTTCTGTTGAAAAGATAAAACTGCCCCTAAAGCTCATTCTTATTTGCAATAACATGCCAATTTTCCCTCCCTCAAAGCCTCCCCTGCCCCTGCTCGACCCGTCGACGATGAGCTCTCCTTGTAGACCACCTGCGCTGATATGCTCCACCCCTGGCAAGCTCCCTCCCTCGTCGAAGCCGAGTCTGTGCTGCCAAGCCCCCTCCCCCTACCACCCCTACGCGTCGACGATGAAGACCCCCCATGCCTCTGCTCCTCCCCTGCCAAGCTCCCTCGTCCCCCCTCCCCCCAACCCTGAGTTGCTCCTCTTCCTCCCCTGTTCGACCGCCCCCATCAGACGAGCTCAACCCCCCCCCCCCCCCCCCCCCCCCGAGTTGCTCCTCTATTCGACCGGCCCCATCTGCCGAGCTCAAAGTCCCCACCCCCCGGACCCCCTCGTCGAGCTGGTCCCTGCTCGAATCCCCACCCCAGCATCATAACCTGGGCCTGACTTCTGTGTTCTCTCTTCCCTTTCAGATGCCCCACCTACTAGGCTTAATCAGACTTGCACGCAACCTCTCTTTCACTCACCTCATGAGGCTCTCGCTTCCGTCCTCTCTCTAGTCTGACGTACCTCTACGTGACCTCTTCAAGGTTCTAATATAATAAATAGTCGATGAGATGATGGAAAAAGAGTCGACTTTGGCTCTGACCTGTCGATTCGAGCATGATGGAGAACACAAGGCTCAACTACCAAGCTGTATACACCATCCGCCTTGAGAGGTGCTGGAGCTGCTTACGACTATTGGGGCACCAGGGAATGTGATAGATCATTGGAGATGGAGTTGTAAGTTTTCGGTGAAGAAGGTATATTCCCAACTTCTGATAGGGGTGAGTGAATTCGATCAGGTTCAGGTTAGGGACTGCAAGGGTCTTTGGAGACTTAAGGTGCCTTTGAAGATCAAAATCTTCGCTTGGTTGTTCCCTCATGAGCGGATTTAGACAAGAGTGATTCTGCCACACATTGTTCCTAGCATTGACATAAATTATCTTGCAGTTGTGAAGAGGAGGATATCAATCATTTACTTTTCAAGTGCAGTACAGTCTCCGAAGTCTTGCTGAATGTTGGTATCTGGTGGCTGGACATGGGTTCGGGAGAAGTTAGGGGGTGTCGGTGTTTCCATGATCGAAGCCCGCAACGGCGGGGGAAGGGAAAGAGGTCGGAGAGGTGAGGATGAGGTGATAGAGGGTGAGGGGAGTGAGTTGAGCAAGGTAGATGGAGGTTGAAGGGAGAATGGTTTTTTTTCTTATTTCTTAACCGTTGGATTGAGGATGAGTTAGATTAACTCATTCATATGGTTGAGTTAACATATTAAACTAACGTAGGGTTATGCGTGTGAAACTGAGTGACTATTCAGGGTTTTTCATGTAATTCATGATTATGCAAGGTTATGATTGTAATTGCAGAATTACTCAGGGTTATGGGTGTAAAAATCCTTAGGATAATGTCACAAAGACTGGCCCAAATTCATACGGCTAGTTGCACCTACTTTTAGCCAGTATGGGTGTAAGTACGAACCGTATAACTGCTATCCGTATTACGTTAGGACGATGCCTTACACATTTTCCTTTAACCACCCAATCTGCTAAGGGAGACCGTAGTTCCCTCACTGAGAAGTAGCTAGTCATTTTTTAATCTAGTAATCAGAATGAAACATCCAAATTTTAGCTCTATCCTAAATGTGTAATACTTGTCCTTAGAAAACAAAGAGTGGGTTTCTCTCCACCAGACACAACGGTTAATTTTATGTCAGTTTATTTACAATCACCTTGATTAGCAGTCCCGATTTTAAATTAGAAGTATCACTTGAGTCTTATGTGAGCACAGAAAAATCATGCCTAACGAGCAGTCCCAATTCCTTTAAATCCTAGTTGTAAAACTGGGGGAGGAATTGAGTCAATGCAAGCATTTAAATCAATTATGCATGCTAATAAGAGTGATTCCTCACATTCTTTCATGCATGATTCGATAAAAGGAATTTAAAATTTACATTAAATGGTATGCACATATGAAAATGCTCTAAGCAGATATTACTATTAGCGGGAAAGAATTGATTTTAGATTTGGCTAATGTTGAATGATCTATAGTGTGCATAGTTAGTGAAAGCGTGGCCTAAGAATCACGAGAACACTCAAAAATAAACAACTAAGCTAGCGTATGTGTGCCAAATTCCTACGCCTCTTTAAGTCGGGTCCCAACCACACAAAAGGATTGAAACAGACCCGACATACCACATAGAGTCCAGTCTAAATTATTACAAGTTTGAGAGTTCAAAAAGAGGGACTATGTAAATGATGTAGAAAAATAAAATCTAAACTAAACTCTCTCTGACACAGAAATTCGCTCTTCTTTACAGGCCCTTGAATTTATATCCAAAAATTGCCCCTAGTTATCTTTGAAGAGAGAAATTGTGGTTAGTATATGTTGAGAGAGAAAATGTAGAAACAAACGCAAAACAAAAAAAATGATACAAAAATTTATTTCATAAGAATTAATAACAAAAATAATTTAAAACCCTAAAAATTTACCATTCCTCGGCAACAATGCCATTTTGATGAATGCGAAATCCACCTCTTTAATATAGTTGTATTATCGTAGTATAGGAGGCAAAAATCAAGCTACCAAAAAACACAATAATTTAAATGTTGGAGAAAATTTTACTTGGTAAGTGTACCAAGGTAGAACACGGGGAATGATGATTTAATTAAATAGATCTGAATTTATTTCAATAATTAATTAAATTTTATGTTAATCTCCGTGTCAAGAAGTAAAATGAAAATAATATGCAACGAGTTGTAATGCTAATAAAATAAATAGAGAGGATAAGTGGATGATCTATGGTTAGATCTTTTAATCCAAATAAGTTAATCGGTATCCTCAAAATGGGTCACATATCAAAAGGATGTTTGTCCACGAAAGATAAGCATATTAAATTCCAAACTACAGGCATAGATGATCAACAAATAATTTCCAAGATAATCTGGCCTTATTCCCCTAAAATTTGTTTCGTAAATTAAGAGTTGATTTTGACTCTAAATATTCACATGATTAATCATTAAAGAATAATCCCTAATGATACAGAATTATATCATATAATCTGTCATTGATCGAGCCTAAAAAATAACCAGAAATGACAACGAGACTCGCCCAATTAGAGATCCTCAAATAAATCTTATGAAGTAAGAATTGATTCCTAAATCATGCCCCTGCAAAGATTAATTTCTCAAATACAATAAAAGATAATTACAAGATCATTAATCAGATTCAATCTCCTCAAATGAGTCCATGTAGATAAAATCATATTTTTTTTCAACAAAATATGGCACAAAATATCAGAAATACACTGCAAATGACAACAAAGATTCAACAAATATTGATCATCAATAAATAATGATAGATCTATCCACAAGATAGATAAAATGATAGAGCATTCAACAAGCTTTAAAACGACATATAGTGCGCAAAATCAAAGTTCGTATAAGAAAGATATTCAATAAACAAAGTCCACGGACTAAAATGCAATAAAAATAAATATGTTCTTCTCAAAGTAGCCCCTGGAGGTCTTATCTACAATATAGGAAAATCGTCCGAGCATTCATGCAATTTCTCTAAGGATTGCGCGTGCCTCACACGTGCTGATGATGTTAGGGTGCCTCTGCAATATTGGAGGAGTGCGAGGGCCTGGGCGCAAATAGCTCAAGGGGGCATGTGCTTCTCAAGTGTATAAGTCGGCGAGGGCACGTACGTGAATTGTTGGAACGAAGAGGGGTTGCCTATAATTTCTCCACAGTTGCTGCCTCCTGAATAGAGAGGTCCCCTTTGTTATTGTAGAGAAAGCAGGGTCCTCCATGTAATTTTCCCACTACACAACTGTTAAGTACGTGTAGCTAGAGGCTCAGATGACGGGGCGAGGCTCGAGTGACGAGACGGAGGGCTCGGGCCGAGCCTCCACGTGGCAAGTAGGAGGGTAGTTCGGCCACCCGAGGTAGAGGCTCAGCTCACCCGATCCTTGAGGACTGGAGGGAGACTGGCATGGTGACTTTTGAACTATTAGATCAAGGGTTGGCCCTTGATCCAAGAATTACTGGAGGTCGAAGGCTGAGACATCAGTAGTTCGACGGTGAAGGGTGTCGGGCGCAGAGGGGCGACGACTGCGCGGAGGAGCGGGCGGTGAGGTTGGCCGCTTTAGTGGATCGACGCGATGAAGCAGAGTGCGGTCGCTCACGATTGACACACGACAAACGTAGAGCGGTGGAGGCGGAGCGGATGGGCTCTCCATAGTGGGGGAACGACATGAGGTAGGATGTTTCTCAAGGTGTTGGGGAGACGACGTCGGTGAGGTGTTGTAGAGGGCGCGGTGACGAAAGGAGAGAAGAGGATACATGGGTAGTCTCCTAGGCTTGGAGGAGTGATCCTCCTCGTGTTTTCGCTCGAGGACCCCAGCAAGCAAGGGACCCGAGCTCCGCTGCTCGAAGAGCAACTACACGACTAAAAGAACTGGTTGTGGATTGAAAGAGGACACACCTCTCGTCATCGCCCTGCGAAGGACACCTCGACCATTGTCACCGGCGAGGAGCTCGGAGCTGAAGAGTGTGATTCTCAAATCGGTTGATGCCATCGATGGTTGACATGTCGAGATTTTGTAGGAAGAGGGATCTCGGGAGGGGGTTACGAGAGAGAGAGAGAGAGAGCATAGGCATAGGGGCGATGAGAGGAGGAGGTGGAGGAAGAGGGGCAGGCGGAGGCGGAATGCGGTGGGGGCCGTGCAGAAGCGGGGAGGCGGTCGGCTAGAAGGGGAGGGGAGGGATCATGTCTCGTGCACGTAATCTGGGAGAGGGAATAGGTCACGTGCGAGGCACATGACCAAGAAAGAGACAACGGGAGGCAGGTCACGTGCTCTGCACGTGACCTGAGAGAAGAGAGAGGGAGTGGGGAAGAGAGAGGAAAGAGAGAAGGAAGAAAGAGAGAGAGAGAAGAGAGAGAGAAGAGAGAAATAAAAAAATAAAAGTTAAATAAAAATAAATTAATTAAAATGTAAAATTAAAAATTAAAACTAAAATAAATAATAAAAATAAAATTAAGCAAATACAAAAATTAAATAAAGATAAAAATAAAAGAAAAAAGAAATATTATTGATGCCAAATGAAAAAGTGGTCAACAAGAAAGTTGCTCGTCTCGACGAGATCTACAACTATTATGAAGGATCTAAAAGCAAAAGAGGTCAATTGTATAAAAAAATTTTTGTTGGAGGCACTATATAAAGAATAAAATACCACATTTTTGCATTTTGTGATTTTTTGTATTTTAATTTAATTTTAATTAGTGTATTAATTTATATACATTATTTACTTAGTTAATCTAATTTTTATGGATTTTTTATGTGTTTGAAAAAGAAAAAGAAATTAACAAAGATAAAATATGTAAAAATGATACAATCTCAATTTTTTGTGTTTTCTCTTGATTTTTCTCTTTTTATGCATTCTAATTCTTGATGTCATATTAAGTAATTAATCAAAGAATAAATTATAGAAAGAATTAGGTTAAAATAATGATTATTTACATATAAGATAATAGGCCCAATTTAGGTTAAAAACATGGGTTATTTAATTACAGATTTTACCCTAATTGTGGCAAGATTACTGAATGTTAATCAATTGATTTTAAAGGGTTTGATTAGTGAATTATTAAGGAGATTGTGCTAAGAGGTCCATATAAAGTAGTTGAATCATGGATTCATCTCATGACCTATCACTTATTCCCAGTGACAATGACAGATACACGCTCCGGGTAGTCATTTCCTCATATCTCCTTTTAGGGGTGGCTCCACCTCTTACGTAGCCCTTTCCACTATCAGATGGGAAATTGACTCTGATACCATTTGTAACATCCCGAGCTTAGGTCCCCGATCGTTATACGGTAAAAGGAAATCTGACCCTTGACAACTTGTGCTTAAGCATTTTGGGTGGTTGTCAACAGGTCCATCTGGGCCCATACCCAATAAGTTGTCAGGGCCAGTTTTCCTTGATAACGGAATAGGGACCTAAGTCTGGGACATTACACACGCATACACATGTACACACACACATTTATGCATATGTACATGCATATGTATATGTATATGTATATGTACATGTGTATGTACATATGTTCATACACACACATATTCAGTTTTGGGTCAGGTTCGAGTTCGAGTATCCACGAGGGAACCTCAAATCGAACTCATACCCGCATGGGTAGTAAGTTTCTACCCAAACCCATCAAAAATAAATGGGACAAATTCCAAGCCATTAAATGAAGCGAGCTTAGGTCAGTGATGAATCTCCATTTCATCACCTTTATTCTATCATTTTTGGCCTTAAAAATCCCAGCAAATGCATGTAAATAGCATCAAAATGTACATAATAGCATTCACATTCATTGTATTTATTATACATAAAATAAGGTCTTAAATGCCAAAATTATAGAATAAAGAGAAGAAAAGGAAAAGGAATAAAATATTGCAAATATTTTTATGACCCAAACCCCGAGATCAAGGTCAGCATAGAATTGGTCGACAAGGAATAAAGTAGGGGGAGATAAGGACCAATAATGCCATAAATACCTCATTTATTAATGCATTTATTTATGTATTTTTGACACCTATTTTGTACATAATTATTTATTCATCAAATAAAGAAACTTTGTTCATAAAAGTTGTAGATAATAATGTAAATAAAATTACAAAAATAAGATTGTGTAAAAATAATACTCAGTGCACAGTCTATACACAGAATAAAAAGCCAAAATCTCAACTTCACAGACCCATATCTTGCAAATAAAAACTCCAAAGCACTCAAACTCACCTTTAATTGTATATAGCTTTCCATGAACTATTTAATAAAATTTGTTTATAATTTTTGGAGTTCATCTGTAGAAGTTAGGTTTTTTACCCTCCTTGTATATAGGACTGATTAAAATATTCCTTTTATTCAATGTCTATTATTTTCATAAAATTATATTTTTATAATATTGTAAATAATGTATACAATACATGTACATATTAAAGTTAAAAGAAAACTAAAAAGAATTTGTAAAATAAAATAAGCCTAGGTAATACCTAGGCAAAATACCTATGCTACCTATAATGTACATATATAAAAAGATTTTTATTCTTTTATTATTTATTCATTTATATTTTTATAACAATGTATATATTATATATAACTTATTAAGAATACAAATCCAAAATAAAAACAAATAAAATTCATTAAATAAATAATATATAATATATATGTAATATACCTATAAGTATACTTACATATACACAAACACATTTATTTAAAAATGTAAATAAACTCCTAAAAACTAAATAAAAGTACCTTTATACTCACAAAAATAAATTATAAATTTATAAAATAAGCCAATAAAAGAATAAAGAAAATAAACAAATTAAAAATAAAATATACAAAAATACATGTAAATACATACATGTACACATTATTTTAAAAAAGCCGGAATAAAACACTTCAAAAAAATAAATATAAATAATAAATAAATACTACATTAATTTATAAACATTTTTTATTTTTATAAGTAAATTCTAATTAATTCATTTAATATGTTAAATAAATGGGTCAAGATCGGTCCAACGTGGACCAATCAGGGGCCAGGGAAAGTTGACCTCCGGTCACTCCCCCTGCGCCTCTGACTCCCGTCAGAACCATCTTGTCCCCCGCTTTTCATGCCTTTTCCTGGGCATCCCTTTCATCCATCGCCCTCGACCCTTCACGGATTTTGTTCTCTGATCATCCACGATTCCCGCCGTGATCCTGGATCCTTTGTACATAGCATGGATTCCTTGATTTTGCCCGGCCAAATAAGGGTGCCCAGCATGTTTATAAATAAGGAACCACCGCCTCCTCCGCAAAATTTGGTCAGTTTTCAGCCAATCCCTTCCTCGCATTCAGTCCCGGCGATGTTCCTTGTGACAGGAGGAGCTCGCCAGCGTCTTGAATCAGTCGGAGAGGTGGAGGTTGCACCCACGGCGGCGCTCCGGCAGCCGCCCTGCTCCTGGAGTTCCTCCCGGTATAAGAGCTGCGCGTTTACATTTTTAGGTAGATTTTTATTCTTGCATTTTATTCCTGTCGTTTATTTCGCATTTAGAATAGTAGATTAGCGTAGAATAGGTAATTCGAAGTTCGCCGGAGCTCAGCTCCGGCGACTTCTCCACAGTACCCTCGTTGTTTTCCCGACTCGCTTTCACCTTCATTCTGTTCCCCCACCATCTTCTCCACCTTCCAGCCACCTTGTCCAACCGGATTCCCTTCTAGATCCGTGAATCGAAGCTCCTCCACCGCCTTCTGCCGGAGCTTCACCGCCCCATAGTCATCCCCTCGCTTCCAGCTTCAAACCCCGGGTTGAGGAGCATCACCTCGAGCCCTCTACCTTTCTGTGCAGGTTAGGCGAGCTAAAACAGGCCCGGAGACGAATCAAAAGCGGGCGGAGGTACCTGGAGCTCCGCTTCTTCTTCGAGCTCGTGGCGGTGCTCCAGCATGTCTCCGGCCGATCCGACACCTCCAGACGGAAGAGACCCTGCCAGGAAGCTTTTGGGACACCTCGGAGCAGCAAAGACCGGCAGGGGCGCGAGATCTGGTTGGAAGAAGCTCGCCTCGGCGAGCTTTCTTCCCTATTCTTCCACGCTGGTCCCCTGCCGTTGGATGAAGACGACGTCCCCAGTTTGAATACCAGCCGTCCGATGGAGCGATGCCATGACCGTCAGATCTCCCACGAGATCTAATCTCCAGCGCTCATCGACGAACCGGCACCGACCGTTGGATGTGCGACACGTGTCAAGTGAAGAAATCCTAGCTGTTGCCAGCGCGCCTATTGGGGGTAATTTGCACATTTAACCCCCACACTTTTTGTATTTAATTTTTAATCTTGTAAAATAAACAGTCCGTTGTAAATAAATTGGAGTTTTTGCAGAAAGGACCCTGAGTTTAGTTTATTAGAATTGCATTTAGGTCCTTCCGCGCCTCACGTGCAGTCCCACGTGAGGCGCAGTGAAAATTGCACTTTAACCCTGGCGGGTTTTGTATATTAAAATTAGTCCCAAACTTTAAATAAATGTTTATTTATGTTGTATTTTTGCATCGATGCCCCTGGAACTTATTATATTTGCAAAAATACCCCTGCCGGGCTGTTTGATTTTTTAGTCTTTTATCTATTTATTAAAAATACCTAGGAGGCTTCTAAAAATTCATAAAAAATAGGTTAAATGCTTCATGCCCTGTATTTTCACGCCCCTATTTTATTTCGCATTTTTTCGCATTTTTCCTAATTATTAAAAATGAAAAAGAAGCCCATTTTGTGCTGTCTAATTAAAAAAATACAAAAAATTATAAAATGTTTTTAAAAAATCCAAAAAAATTATATATAGTATATTAATATATAAATTGAGTCCAGAAATTGAAAAACCCTAAAAATATGAAAAATAAAATTAAAAAAATCAGAAAGCTCCAAAATCCAACAAAAAAATAGAAAAATCCTTTAAAAACCCCCAAAAAAGATATTTTTCTCTTTTATAATTATCTATATATTATTATTATATTAAAATTAATTTGGGTAATTTTGGAGTTTATTTTGCATTTTTAAAACCCAAATTATATTCGGGTATGTATTTAGTCCTATATAGTGGACATTTTTGAAATTAAAAATACATAAAAAATAGATATATATCTTTTAAGCATTTATATTAAAAAGCAAAATAACAAAAAAATAAAAAAATATTAAAAAGCAAAAAAATTATATCTATATATATTTTAAGCATTTATATCTACATATATATACATACTATATTATCTCTTTCTCTCTCTTCTTATATATATATATCTTTATATATCTATGTGTATACATATCTATATATTATATAATTAAAAATATAAAAAATAATAAATATATAAAAAAATTATAAAATATAAAAACCAAATAAAAATTATAAAAAAGGAAATAAAAATAAAAAATATATAAAATCCAAAACCCACAAAAAACAACAAATGGATATGAACAATTGATTGAATAATTACACAACACACATACAACCATTCGCCTCCCAGTGTTCGACCTCTACCTGTACTTACACCTATATACATTTACATGTAGAGTTATAATAAATTTTAACTCCACATTTTTGGATATTTATTGCATATATTATTGTGGGTTAATTGTTGATTGATTTGGGAGTCTGTCTGAGGTCAATTCAGCGACTGCCTCTCCGCTTGTGGAAAGATACGACCTCGGCAAATTCCCTTTCATCAAATGGCGCCGTTGCCGGGGAGGCAACGATTTTGTATGAATTTGTGCGCTTATTGGTTCATTTATTCAATTATTTGCTCATGTCCTTGATTTAGTTATTTATTTGGTTTTTATTTGATATTATTTGATTGACTGCTCTACCATTTCTTTTCTTTGTCTTTGATGCGAGGGACCTCCAAGCGAAGGAGGACCTCCTAGGAGGACCTGTGCACCCAAGCAAGGTGGAGTTGGCTCCTCTATGCCAGCCAACAAGAGAGGGCATCCAGGACAGAAGAAAGAGAATTTTTGAAGACAGTCTTTATTTTTAGGCATTTTAATTTATTCTAATATGTATATTTATGTGAGAGAGTGACATTTAATATGTAATAATACATGACTCTCACAGGTACACGAAGACTCCCGAGTCCAATGCCTGAGGGATTGTTCCCTTGGGGGCCTTGATGATTTTTGACGCTTTTCTTTTTATTTTATTTTTATTATTTTGTGTGTGAATGAGCCTTAGCTTAGGAGTTGCTTGCTCGTAGAGTTAGGTCCAAACACCCTAATATTTGCATGTACCTATAGTTCGCTTTGGACCTAGATCAAACTCTAAACAACCGCTCATTTATCTTTTAGCCTTTGTGCCACAGCAAGCCCCGCAAAGCGCTTTCTCCTAAGCTCAAGTGTGTTGAGCACAGAGGAGGGGTGAGCCAAGACCGGACTTTTTGAAGCTAAAGATGCATAAGCGACTTGTGGTTCTTCACGACAATAACAATTCCTGAACCTAGGGCGATTTCTTCGGTTTGCATTTGCATATAGCATAGGTTTCAAATTCTGTTTTGCATCCCGCATGGAGAGAGCTGGGAGGCACTGTAAGTCTTCTTACTTAGCATGCATCATCGTTTTCCGACTTGCATGGCTTTTCCGATCTTCTCCCTCTGATTTTGCCAACCTAGGATGCTTAATGGAAATTGGAACCTCGATAGGCACGTGCATTGAAAAATACCCAAAAATAGTGATAACTTAAATAAAATCGGGACTGCTAACTATATTGGACTTAAAGATAAAATATAAAGAATTCCTTGTCTTGGGGAGAGCAACCCCCTCATTGTATGCGTTTTAAATTGCTTATGTACACACTAAGGGAGTAGAGCCCAAATCCTATCAAGCCTCCTAAGTGATTGTACAATTTTTGTGATCTCACCTAACTCTAAAATCGGAAAAGATAAATGACTGTCATCTGATGGTCACCACTGTGTTGAGTAGATGAATTGGGGGTTTTGCCTTGTGTCTTGATTGTGACTTGGAGTCCATTGTGTTTTTCTTTCATTCCTAGAGTAGCCGGTCCCACCGTGTGAGTCATGCATTTTTTATCTTTGAGTCTCTCTACCTCTTTTATACATATATCTCATCATTTTTGCATTGAGTCGTGATATTGGCGCTTGAGCTCAATCATTCTTCGCCAAGTCCTTTGTTTCCCGCTTCTTCACCATCTTCTACGTATCCATCGTACCATCTTCTCTGGTTCGGGGAGAGATCGCTCTTCGGACCGCAAATCTTGACGGTGTCCCCACCCTGTGTGGAACACCCGATTTTGTCTATGTACCGATCTTCTAGCCTGCCCTCCTCGTTCTCTCTGTATCACCATTCTACCACCCATCATATTGGCACGCACGCTCAATCAACTTCTCCACCCCATTGTGTACTCTTCTTATTCATCTTCCTCGTGTACCCCGTATCATTTCTCCCTTTACCTGGGAATGCTGTGCATAATGATGAGGCCCGCATCGAGGATTACTTATACAGATTATTTGTGTAAGTCGGGCCAATGATGTTGAGGTTGTTGAGATTGATGTGATGGATGTGTCTTTGATACATGCATATGGGCTTCTTGAGGATTTTTGATGATGCATAGAGCAAAGGTGTGATGCATTATTGAGGAATTTTAGTTCTCGCATACCGGATTAAGGATGTGATATGACGCGATGATTTGGTGAATATGTCATGAGTATTGATTGATCTATCTGTTTTGAGGATCCACCCATCTTGATTGATTATTCTAATTTGGGCTTCCTGATAAGGTGTGCGGATCCTGCATGATCTCTCATCTTTCTGATTGACCCATCCTTGATCTCCTGACTCTCTAATCCACCTTGGCACTTAAAGGATTCCTGACTATTTTTCGTGCCATCTCAGCTGACTGGATTGACCCAAGGGATGCTTGGTGAATGACATGATTATTTGCTCCCTTGCATGATCTTATGCCCTCTGGATGATTGAGTGATTTATTGCTTTAGAGGACCTGAGATGACTTGCCAGCATTCCCAAAACCTACATTGATATAGCTCGCATTCCTCCCCGAGGACTAGCTACGAGAGGATGCGATAATTTCTAGGACTGCGATTTCATTCACTGCTTGGGTCACCATTGTGATGGGACCCGAAACCAAGTCAAATGATATGCATGATTGGCCTCCCCCTGCGAGTGTGTGCTCTCCTTGACGGTCCTCGCAAGGCAGAGCTCCACTTTTCTGATTATTCCATGCCTAGCTCATAGCTCCCCGAGGGTTATCTGCGGGAGACTATGACATATTTCCGATCTGATTGGTCTCTTCTGTTGGTAGCCGCCTTGTCGACTACTGAGGCCACTATGCGGTTCCGTCTGATGGATCCGGCTCCTTTGAGCCATTCTCTATCCTTGACGGCCCTCGCAAGGTAGAGACACTTTCTGACTATTCTTTGCTCAGTTCACAGTGCTCTCCGAGGACTATCTGCGAGAGACTGTGACACTCTCTTTACGCTCGGTTCCCACTGCTGACTGTGTCTCCCATCTGCGGAGCACGGAATCGAGTCGTCTAATATATATGATTTTTGGTCCCAACTTGAGTTGCGTATCCGATCTGCGGATCATAGGACCCAGCTGATTAGACTCCTGTGAGTCTGCTCGCCTTGACGGTCCTCGCAAGGTTGAGCTTTTGATATCTACTATTTTCATGCCTAGCTGGCAGCACATTCCCCGAGGGTTATCTGCGGGACGCTGCCACACTTTCCTGATTTGACGGTCTCTTCTGCTGGTAGCCGATCTGTCGCCTACCGAGACCGTTCCCTTGATCCGTCTGATGGATCAGGCTCCTTTGAGCCCGCTCTCCTTGACGACCCTCACAAGGGTGAGCTTCTGTTCTGATTATCCATTGACTAGTATGCACCACTCCCCGAGGGTTATCTGCGGGAGAGTACATCATTTTCTATGTTTTCGACTTCATTTCTGGTGTCTCCTGTTTGTGGGAGCACGAAGCTGGGTCTTCTGCCTTGTTTACTCGGTCTCCTCCCTGGTTGTGTCTCCTTTCTGTTGGAGCACGGAGTCGAGTCTTCGGATTATTCTCTGATTCCGCTCACCTTGAGGACCCTCGCAAGGGTGAGCCACATATTGTGGTGTTCGGTGTCTTCTTTTCACTTTCAGATTATATCACCACCGTGCATCACACAGTCTCGTATGCTTTATTTCCGATCTATCTGAGCCATGATTGACTAGGAGGAGTCTGTACTGCTCTTACTTCCTCCCGGTCTTACGGTATCGGCTCCGTTACCTCATGCTGACCCGATGAGCTGATTGACCGCTCCACGCTACCGGTCCCTGCTGTACTTTCCGATCTCTTACCCCTGGTAACCGACACCCACCTGACTGCATATCAGGGTGTCTTTTCACCTTCTGACTGCGTCCTCGTTCTCACAGGGAGACGACGATGAGAGTACGGTAGTCATTTGTCAGATACTGTCCTGTACTCCACCAGTTTTATTTCACCCCTTGTATATATGTGTTTTGTCTATTCCTTCTTTCTCCCGCATGTTATGTGTGCCCTAGATCTATCGCCATATCTTTGTGTCTACACTTAGGACGTACCTTGTCCTAAGTGTAGGGGGGTACACACTGAGTTGTTCTTTCGTCGTTCAATTTCGTCACTCCGGTTGTTGCCTATACTTAGGGAGATCTCACCCTAACTATAGGGGGAGTGATGCGTATATTCTCCACGATCTTTTCATCTATCTGTATATATCTATGTTTTTCTTCTTTTCTTCTTTTCCTTTTCATATTTCTGTATCTAAATAAAAGGTGTCGCCCCTTTGTGTTAGTTTTCTGTACTTAGGACGTACTTTGTCCTAAGTATAGGGGGAGTGCACCCTTGATTTGTTCAAAGATCTGTTTATTCCCACCCTTGACCCTCCCTGCTTTGTGTACAACCTGCTATACTTAGGATTACTTGATCCTAAGTATGGGGGGACGGTCAATTTCACATTCGTTCATCTCTTTCGTATATATTTTTGAGACTTGTCTATACTCAGTACGAGTTATGTCTTCTCTTTTTCTTTTCCAATCTATGAGGACATAGCTCAAGCTAAGTATAGGGGGGTCGTATATACTGTGTATATACTTTAGCCATAACTCGTACTTTCGTAATAATATGGATAATAATACATTAAAAATATTAATAAAAAGATGTGATTATTCCTCAAATTCTTTTTGTATATACTGATTAATAAATCAGGTGAAAATATTTTTTGTAAAATGTTTGAAAAATAGTTTGAAAATCTTTGTGAACATTTATTGAAAACTATTTTGAAAATATTTTGTTACATGTTTTCAACCTGTGTAAAAATGTGTGGATTGTAAAATTTCTTTTCTTTGTGTGAAATAAAATGTTTGAAAAATGATTTGCAAATGGTTTAAAAATGGTTGCAAAAATATCTTGAAAAATCAATATATACTGTTTTGAAAAACCTTTGCAAAATGATTTTCAAATGTGTGTACATGTTTGTAAAAATTATTTTGGACTATAGTTTTCAAAAAATTGTTTGAAAAATTTGTGTCAAATAAGTTTGAGGAATAGTCACATATAACTAAAATAATATATATAATAATTATTATAAATAAAAATAAATAAATAATAAACAATTTTTTTAATAAGTGTACACATATACTAATAAAAACTATATTGTAAAATCTGAATTCTTGTAAAATAAAGAGGTACGCCCGTGTAAATAGTTGTACATATTTTATACTTTGAGTGCCAAAATTATTTTATTTGCAAAAATTCTTTGTGTAAAAATCCTTCTCTTTGTTTTCAAAATTCTTTGAAAAACTTGCATTATTCTTTGCATATTTGTAAATAGCATTTGCATAGCATTCTTTCATTGAGATTGATGATTGAACTAGTCCAATAAAGTCTAAGATTGGAGCTCAGTTAGACCTTACCGCACCTAACTGCACTGGAACCTTATGGGAACTAGGTTTAAGGTACTTCAGGTCTATTCAGACTTAATTCTTTGAGAAATCAGGGCAGGGTTCAAGTCACCTCAACTGAGTAACTAGAACTTTTCGAAACACTCGTATGACTCTTGTCGACCGTAACCTAACTTGGACACTTGCACCTTTCACTTGGCTCAACTCAGTTGGAGTGGTGAGGGGGTTGGATTTGCCAGTCTGAACACGGGTGGAAACATCCGTCCTCGTCTAGGGAGGGAAGTGCACCCCAACCTGGTCCAATCACCATGAGGTCTAACGACAGGAGAGTGTGGGTTGCAATAAAGCTTCAAAAGAGGGATAGTCTTCTAGCTCAAGAGGAAAAACTCTTTATGTAAATGCTGATGTATATAGTATGTTGAAAAAAAATGGTCAGGCCTGTACAAAAATAAAATACCTGCAAAGTATGTACAAAGTCAATAAGCAAGCTTGACCATCAAAGTTATACCATGTGAGCCTGCAGCTGGATGACTTGACTACACTGGTCTTGCATCCCAGGATAGGTAGCTACACTGGCTACCGTCCATTCTTTTCTCTACCCCCGCCTCTTGAGTTGGATGCCACTTGAACTTAGAAGGGAATACCTTGCTCCTCCAGGAAAGAGTTGTTGGATTAGGGAATCATTGGGTTGTCATTCTGGAGAAGTCAGTCTCTTTGTCATTTCAGTTGGGGAGAGCCAATATCACTTACACGTACAAGTCAGCTTCATAGTCATAAGGGTTTGCGTATGATATAGGCTTTGCGTATGATATAGGCTAGTTCTGACCTGGCTATTGAGGTGATTTGAACCAAGTTCTGTGACTCTTGAAGGCTGTTGTGTTTTAAATTTGGTTCCCGACTAGGTTCCACACACATTTTCACACCAAGGTCTAACCTGAGCTCCAAACTTTGATTTTGTACAGATAAGTTTAGTAATCATGATCAATTCAATTTATTCTTTAAATTCTTTATTTTTGCCTTTTCTTTTCTTCTTATTCTTTGTTCTTTTTGTACTTATTGCATAAGTATTTGCTAGGGACTAGCAAAGGAAAGTATAGGGGGGTGATGAATCTCTATTTCATCACCTTTATTCTATCATTTTGGCCTTAAAAACCCCAGCAAATGCATGTAAATAGCATCAAATTGTACATAATAGCATTCACCATTCATTGTATTTATTATACATAAAATAAGGTCTTAAATGCTAAAATTATAGAATAAAGAGAAGAAAAGAAAAAGGAATAAAATATTGCAAATATTTTATAACCCAAACCCCGAGACCAAGGCCAGCATGGAATTGGTCGACAAGGAATAAAGTAGGGGGAGATAAGGGCCAATAATACCATAAATACCTCATTTATTAATGCATTTATTTATGCATTTTTGACACCTATTTTGTACATAATTATTTATTCATCAAATAAAGAAACTTTGTTCATAAAAGTTGTAGATAATAATGTAAATAAAATTACAAAATTAAGTTTGTGTAAAAATAATACTCAGTGCACAGTCTATATACAGAATAAAAAGCCAAAATCTCAACTTCACAGACCCATATCTTGCAAATAAAAACTCCAAATTACTCAAACTCACCTTTAATTGTATATAGCTTTCCATGAACTATTTAATAAAATTGGTTTCATAATTTTTGGAGTTCATCTGTAGAAGTTAGGTTTTTGACCCTCCTTGTATATAGGACTGATTAAAATATTCCTTTTATTCAATGTCTATTATTTTCATAAAATTATATTTTTAGAATATTGTAAATAATGTATACAATACATGTACATATTAAAGTTAAAAGAAAACTAAAAAGAATTTGTAAAATAAAATAAGCCTAGGTAATACCTAGGCAAAATACCTATGCTACCTATATGTACATAAATAAAAGGGATTTTTATTCTTTTATTCTTTATTCATTTATATTTTTATAACAATGTATATATTATATATAACTTATTAAGATTACAAATCCAAAATAAAACAAATAAAATTCATTAAATAAATAAAATGTATATAATATATAGGTAAAATACCTATAAGTATACTTACATATACACAAACACATTTATTTAAAAATGTAAATAAACTCCTAAAAACTAAATAAAAGTACCTTTATACTCACAAAAATAAATTATAAATTTATAAAATAAGCCAATAAAAGAATAAAAGAAAATAAACAAACTAAAAATAAAATATACAAAAATACATGTAAATACATACATGTACACATTATTTTAATAAAACCATAATAAAACACTTCAAAAAAATAAATAAAAATCATAAATAAATACTACATTAATTTATAAACATTTTTTATTTTATAAGTAAATTCTAATTAATTCATTTAATATGTTAAATAAATGGGTCAAGATCGGTCCAACGTGGACCAATCAGGGGCCAGGGAAAGTTGACCTCCGGTCAACTCCCCATGCGCCTCTGACTCCCGTCAGAACCATCTTGTCCCCCGCTTTTCATGCCTTTTTCCTGGGCATCCCTTTCATCCATCACCCTCGAACCCTTCACGGATTTTGTTCTCTGATCATCCAGGATTCCCGCCGTGATCCTGGATTCTTTGTACATAGCATGGATTCCTTGATTTTGCCCGGCCAAATAAGGGTGCCCATCATGTTTATAAATAAGGAACCACCGCCTCCTCCGCAAAATTTGGTCAGTTTTCAGCCAATCCCTTCCTCGCATTCGGTTCCGGCGATGTTCCTTGTGACAGGAGGAGCTCGCCAGCGTCTTGAATCGGTCGGAGAGGCGGAGGTTGCACCCACGGCGGCGCTCCGGCAGCCGCCCTGCTCCCTGGAGTTCCTCCAGGTATAAGAGCTGTGCGTTTACATTTTTAGGTAGATTTTTATTCCCGCATTTTATTCCTGTCGTTTATTTCGCATTTAGAATAGTAGATTAGCGTAGAATAGGTAATTCAAAGTTCGCCGGAGCTCAGCTCCGGCGACTTCTCCACAGTACCCTCGTTGTTTTGCCGACTCGCTTTCACCTTCATTCTGTTCCCCACCATCTTCTCCACCTTCCAGCCACCTTGTCCAACCGGATTCCCTTCTGGATCCGCGAATCGAAGCTCCTCCACCGCCTTCCGTCGGAGCTTCGCCGCCCATAGTCATCTCCTCGCTTCCATCTTCAAACCCCAGGTCGAGGAGCATCGCCTCGAGCCCCTCTACCTTTCTGTGCAGGTTAGGCGAGCTAAAACATGCCCGGAGATGAATCAAAAGCGGGCGGAGGTACCTGGAGATCCGCTTCTTCTTCGAGCTCGTGGCGGTGCTCCAGCGTGTCTCCGGCCAATCCGACACCTCTAGACGGAAGAGGACCCTGCCGGGAAGCTTTTGGGACACCTCGGAGCAGCAAAGACCGGCAGGGGCGCGAGATCTGGTCGGAAGAAACTCGCCTCGGCGAGCTTTCTTCCCTGTTCTTCCACGCTGGTCCCCTGCCGTTGGATGAAGACGACGTCCCCAGTTCGAATACCAGTCGTCCGATGGAGCGATGCCACGACCGTCAGATCTCCCACGAGATCTAATCTCCAGCGCTCATCGGCGAACCGGCACCGGCCATTGGATGTGAGACACGTGTCAAGTGAAGAAATCCTAGCCGTTCGCCAGTGCGCCTATTGGGGGTAATTTGCACATTTAACCCCCGCACTTTTTGTATTTAATTTTTTTCTTGTAAAATAAATAGTACGTTGTAAATAAATTGGAGTTTTTGCAGAAAGGACACTGAGTTTATTAGAATTGCATTTAGGTCCTTCCGCGCCTCACGTGCAGTCCCACGTGAGGCGCGTGAAAATTGCACTTTAACCCTAGCGGGTTTTGTATATTGGAAATTAGTCCCAAAACTTTAAATAAATGTTTATTTCTGTTGTATTTTTGCACCGATGCCCCTGGAACTTATTATATTTGCAAAAATACCCCTACCAGGCTGTTTGATTTTTTAGTCTTTTATCTATTTATTAAAAATACCTAGGAGGCTTCTAAAAATTCACAAAAATTAGGTTAAATGCTTCATGCCCTGTATTTTCACGTCCCTATTTTATTTTGCATTTTTTCGCAGTTTTCCTAATTATTAAAAATGAAAAAGAAGCCCATTTTGTACTGTCTAATTAAAAAAATACAAAAAAATTATAAAATGTTTTTGAAAAATTCCAAAAAAATTATATATAGTATATTAGTATATAAATTGAGTCCAGAAATTTTAAAACCCTAAAAATATGAAAAAGAAAATTAAAAAAATCAGAAAGCTCCAAAATACAACAAAAAATAGAAAAATCCTTTAAAAACCCCAAAAAGATATTTTTCTATTTTATAATTATCTATATATTATTATTAATATATTAAAATTAATTTGGGTAATTTTGGAGTTTATTTTGTATTTTTAAAACCCAAATTATATTCGGGTATGTATTTAGTCCTATATAGTGGACATTTTTGAAATTAAAAATACATAAAAATTAGAAATATTTCAGAAAAACAACAAAAAAATAAAAAAAATATTAAAAAGCAAAAAATTATATCTATATATATTTTAAGCATTTATATCTACATATATATACATATTATATTATCTCTTTCTCTCTCTTCTTATATATATATATATATCTTTATATATCTATGTGTATACATATCTATATATTATATAATTAAAAATATAAAAAATAATAAATATATAAAAAATTATAAAATATAAAAACCAAATAAAAATTATAAAAAAAGAAATAAAAATAAAAATATATATAATCCAAAACCCACAAAAACAACAAATGGATATGAACAATTGATTGAATAATTACACAACACACATACAACCATTCGCCTCCCAGTGTTCGACCTCTACCTGTACTTACACCTATACACATTTACATGTAGAGTTATAATAAATTTTAACTCCACATTTTTGGATATTCATTGCATATATTATTGTGGGTTAATTGTTGATTGATTTGGGAGTCTGTCTGAGGTCAATTCAGCGACTGTCTCTCCGCTTGTGGAAAGATACGACCTCGGCAAATTCCCTTTCATCAGTCAGGTACCCAACGAATACACTCAAATTGACATCCCTAGTATTCTTACAAAATTCATACTACATCCCTCTCATTAGCATAATATAAGGGCACATGTTTGATGACAAAAAGAAACAACTACAGATTTTGTAAGAACATAGGGGTATAAGCATTATTGGAAAAAAAACTCAAAAGAGCACGAGGGTGAAAATATATTAGTATCTAGCACCATGAGCTCAACCACCGTCTTGAGTTCATCAAGTTAGTTGCTCGACCACCTAAGATTATGTTCTTTCCATAGAAATCTTCACATATTGGTTGCAAGGATGACACATAGCTTAATAGCCAAGTTACACGATGATGAAATCAGGACATCACTCAGCTATGGATATTCACATCAGATTAGGCAGGCTAGGGACAATCCAACCAGATGCCCATCTGCACTCCCCCGAGCGAAAGGGCGTTACAAAGAAACTATAATCCATAAAACTATCATGATCATTGCATATTACGCAATCACGATCCGTGCAAAGTCAAACCTTCTCTTTGATACGAGAGGGTCGTCTGCTGTAATGCAACATGTGATGTATTACTTTGGACCGTCCGATCGTGATCAGACGACCCTCCTAAAGGACCCACTATCCCCGGCCCCCCAGGAGGGTCGTCCGATCCTGATCGGACGGTCCACTATAATACAACACGTGATGTATTACAACAAACAATCTGGATCCTTCTTTGACAGGAGGTTACTCCAACTCAACTTAATCATGTTACCAAAGAAGCTCTATGGAAAAGGGGGTTGAGATTCACTCGCTCAAAATAACTAAAAATGCTATACACATTAGAACATGAAAAGATCATGGGGACTCCTAATGGCAAGCAACTCAATCTTAGTTGTGGAAATATCTTTCAGCATGTTGATTTTACTGTAACGACCACTACATCCTCATAATGGAGGACCCTCCTTGCTAATGAGGAATGCAATGAAGGGACCATAAAAGTACCCAAATCTGGAAGCTGATCCTCTGCAGTACTGTAGAGTCTGCTGTAATCGCTCGAACCGCTCGATTTTGATCGAGCAGTTCACACGAATTTCCACAACATGGCTCACAAAAATAGAGAATTCGTGTGAACCGCTCGATCAAGATCGAGCGTTCGGGCGATTGCAGCAGATTCTGCAGTACTGCAGAGGATCCACTCTAGCCCAAACCCCCTCACTCTTGGGAAAGTCTCTTCATCTAATCACTCCTTTGTCTTTCTTGGGATCATGCCATGGACTACACACCTCTTGTCTTCATGTATAAAGAATTTCTAGGTGTCAAGTGCTGCTCCCAAACATTTTTATTGCATGTACCAGACAATCAAGAACAAGCTTCATGTGAGGGATCTTTAGTTGTTTGGATGGCTCGAATAGTAAATGTGATATGATATCACATTTTTGTGTCTTATTCGATTATTTTTATGATTATAATATAATTTTTATATTAAATTTTTTATTTGATCGAAATTAAAAAATATTATAATAAAGAAAAAGTGAGATACATACAACTAATTCCAAACCCATGAATGTAGGAGTAGAGTTGGAGGGAGCCTAAACCAAATATGAGGTATATTCTAGATAGCCATAGGGATGCAAATTATCATCTTCCAAGAAAACTCGTGGCTTTGGTTATCTGTTTAGACCAAGCAGACCAACTCTCACTGACAACTTGTTCTATTTAGACCCAAGCAGATCCATTGACAACTATCCAAAATGTTTAAGCTTAAGTTGTTAAATAGTATTCTCTATCATAACCCACTCCCATGCTCCACGAGTTTCCGATTTGAGACTATGTTTGAGTTGGGATGATACAACCTCCTCCACTTATATTCGGAATGTCCTCATTTCAATACGACACATCACTTATTCCCAGTAATAGTGACGGTTGCATACTTCGGGGAGCCTTTCCCACTATCTCTTTAGAGGGGCAGCTCTGACCATGTAGCCCTTTGCATTATCATATGAATCCACTCCAATATCATTTAACATTCCGAACTTAGGTCTCCAAATCATTATCAAGGAAAACTAATCCGATCCGAACGGAGCGGTTGGGGACTATGTTTGAATTTGAGTGTTACAGGTGATGCGGGCAGTCATTGGGAGCCTCTAACGAGCCGTGAGGACAACCATTGTCAAGGATACAGAGAACGATGCAGTGCGATTGCATTTTGTTATCTATGCAGGTGTGGAACTCGACATCCATAGTCATGCGTGAGCGCCGACTGGCTTTTCCGGTCAAAGCTAGATCCAAGGCTTTCAGCTGTGTTAGTCGCACCTTCCAATGTTGTTAAGTATGCAGGGGTTCCAAGATAGCCGTGAGAGTTAAGATCCAGGTTTAAAAAATCAGACCGGACCGATCGGTCGGATCGGTTGGACCGGGAACCGGCCCTAACTCGGACGGTTCTGCCAGTTTTATGTAATTAATTTATAAAAAAAGAAAATAAAAAATCGGGTCCGACCGGTGGTTGGACCGGGTTGACTCGGGTGGTTGGACCGGGTTGACTTGGATTGACCCAATTTTGATGGTTTAGTATATTTTTAAAAAATAAAGATTTAAATAATAAAATAATAGGGTTTTTTTTATCAATTCTACCCTTCTTAACTTCTGTGATTTCAATTATGTCCCTCTCTTTTTTGGAACATAACTTGTGCCACTACTTTCTTGGACTAATTTTCTAGAAACATATTACAATATTATATTCATATATAATGCTAGAAAACGTAACTATCTTTTGTAGAGTTTTACTTGAAATAGACAATCATGTTATTCTATTGACAGATTTGACATTTTAAATGATTATTTCATTGATATATAAATACATATTTACATATATGTATCCGGTTTATCGGTTCAAAAAATCGGTTCGACCGGTCGGACCCGTAAATTATGGTTGGTCCGATTTTTTTCGAATCGATAGGAATGATGACGTTCATCACTGGCCCGACCCGGTTAGACCAAATCGAAGACTAATTGGTTCAATGTCCTGTCCGATTTTTAAAACCTTGGTTAAGATAATCAATAATCGCTAAATCTAACGCTCGATGTGTGTATAATTTTATGTGGCATATGTGTAAATATAAGATTTACGATGGTATCTATGTAATTTACATAATTTTTATTTTTTCGAGAGAGCATGTGAATCCATTTCTATTACCGTGACTAAACTGGCCTTACGGAAATATAAAAATACCATTTTCACCAACACGAAAAGAAAATGCAATTTATACACTCTCATAATACATATCCAATAATATCGTGTTGCAAGAAGGGAGAGAATAATGTCATTTTTTTGGATAAACGGATATGCAAGTATCGTCAAACAACAAGAAGTTGTACGTACAAAAATATTTTTTTTTGTCAAAAAAGAATGGTTTTTTACAGATAGATCCTATTAGATTCTGCAATATAAGTTACGGTCTTCCGTTTTTTGCAATATCAATTGTGTCATTATATCATACAAAATTCACATGTCCTTTTGTAATATCAGGTATGCCGCCACTTTACCTTAATAGAAGGGTAAAAGTGTAAATTTTGTAAAAATATAGGAACACAATTGATATTGTAAAAATAGAAGAGACATAACTGATATTACAGAATTTAAGAGGGACATTGTAACTTGTAAGGTGGTATTTATGAAAACTTTAAACTTTATGGGGGTTTAAATAAATGTTGAGAATACACGAGGAGTAGAAATAAAATCAAATATTTACAGGAGCACTTATGTAAAGTCTCTCGTGAAGATTCTATGTAAATGTAATGATTTATTTAAATAATAATAAGATACCATTTATTATGGTATCTTATTATTTAAATGCATGTGGCTAAAGTGAGAGCAGCCTCTATTATTCTCTATGATAAGAAAATTCCTTTGTAAATCAAATGAAAATTTTACAAAGCAGCTGTGAGACCTTCTATAATCTATAAATCTGAATGTTGACCCGTAAATCATATACATGTGCAGAGAATGCCAGTAGCAACAATGAAAATGTTAAGGTGGATGTGAGGACACACACACACACGTAAAGATCGGATTCGGAGTAATGCATTCGGAATGAAAGTTGGTGTAGCTCCGATCAAGGATAAGATGCAAGAATATCGCTTAAGGTGGTTTGACCATTTGCAAAGGAGGTCGGCTGATGCCAGTGAAGAGATGCGAGTTTTGAGATGTTGAGTCGGTTAAGAGAGAGCGAGGAAGACCCAAGAAGTGTTGGAATGAGACCATACGGAGGGATCTTAATTTTTTGGATCTAAACCTGCGAATGACCCAAAATAAATATAAATGAAGGCAAAGAATACATGTAGCTGACCCCGCTTAATATGTTGTTGTTGAATAAGATACCATTTAGTTAAATGCCAAGAATATTAGATTTTTCATGTCAATGTCAAATGTTAACAGATTGTACTATTGACATAGCTTATGTTGGTAAATTAATAACTTCATGTCAATATTAAATTTCGCATGTATTCATTGCAATGTTTCTACCAAAAACACATATAATAGCGATTATTCACTGATCTTTTCTTTTTAATCGTTGCTAATTTTGTGAAATATTTTAAGAAAAAGTTAACAGTGTATGTATGAATCTTCAACATCGAAAAAAATATAATTTTTACAACTAATAATATCCATTGTCATGAAATTAATATCATAATATATGGGGATGAATAATCAAATTATCCGTTGCCATATGACAATTTTGTTTCTATACTTCGCAGTGGACGGATATCAAAGGATGTGTTTATGTAAACAGATATTTACTATGGGTAAAATGGGGCTGTCCTTTAGGACAACTAACTTGACTCTCCCGTCTTATTTTTCCTATTTTTTATTTTAAAATAAAATCATAAAAAATCATCACTATATCACTATATTATGCCATTCAAGTTTAGAGCGAAATATAGACTCCTACGGCCTCCATCAAGATGGGGTCGATTTCAACAATTCTACGACCATTAAAAAAGACTGTCTGGATGGATGTCGTGGAAGTCTCTGTTTCGCACAAAACTTGAATGACATAATATAGGAATATAGTGATGCATTTTCACAATTTTTATTTTAAAAATAAAAATAAAAAATGGGACGAAGAAACCAAGTTAGCTTCCCAGAGGGCAGCCCAATTTTACCCATTTGCTAAATCCCCTTATAAATTTTTATATTGTATTAAAGTATTTTTGTTAGTGTGCCCTCAGGGGCATTTTTGAAAGACTACTAAGTTTCAATTGATGTTTTTGTGAATAATAATGAGGGTAGTTTCTAAAATACAGAAGTCTATTTATAAGGTTTGTGAGGATGTTAATGTGATATTGCAAGTTTACATGAATAGTTACATAAAAAACCCTTTATTTAATGGGCGTGCATGAGAGTTTTTTTTAATATTTTTTCTGCAAAGCCGAAGCTGGATTATATTAGCATATTTTAAGGAAGATTTTTTTAAAGTAGGGAACAGTGGCATGCGTGATGGCAGTGGAGTAGATGTGTGGATTTCTATTACGTACTTGTTTTCTTTTTTGTATTTTTGCATGTATAACCCCGAGTATTTCTCAACCTCCAATAAGCAACGATAAATAATTCCATAGAATTTCGTTCTAAAGAATTGAATGACTTTTGCAAAAATAAAGGTATTAAGTGGAAAAGTTGGATTTTCCATATAAAATCGTTGTGTTTTCTGCATGATTGCTCGTGGATTGTTTGTGTGCTTGGATCAAATCGAAAACTTTTCCACTTAATAACTTTATTTTTGCAAAAGTCGTTCAATTCTTTATACCTTTATTTTCACACGTCCTTTGTGGGAGAAACATTGATCACACGTCTTTGATACCAGTTAGCTGAGTAAACGATGCAAGCAAACAAACAATCCACAAGCAATTATACATATAAGAAGATGATTTTACATAGAAAATCTCATAGGCGCAGCGGGAAAAATAGGGGGAAAGAGAAATCTTACTGTGTAGAAAACTGAAGTACAAGAAATAGAAAATCCTAAGAAACAATGCTCTCCTGAAAATAGACTCCCGGTGTCTTACACTAAAATATGTATATATATATATATGGTAAATATCATAATCAAATTGTATAATCGGATCCGTCAAAATCTACTTACGAAATGTATCAAATAATAAACAGGTTGAGTCTTCGTTAGGGATGAAAATGAATATAAATATATTCGTATCTGATTCACTATAGTACTCATTTTATGCAGATTTTGATATTCGTATCCGTATTCATTTTAAAGTGGTTGTGGATAAAGATATCATTTTGAGGTTGGTGAATGGTGAATATTCATAAACATATTTATATATCCATTTTAATACATATTTATAATCACATGTTTATTTATAACCATGTATAACAAAAATATATGATTGCATTCACTATTGTTAATATAATTATTATGAAAGAAATGTATTTATTACATTTTTATGTATAAAGTATTGTAAATTAAACATGTATATTTTAGTCAATCTATATAAATCTTTTCTTTGATTATTCTTATCTGATTCGTATTCGTTTATATTCACATTCATTTTTAAGGATGTGGTAACATATTTTTCATATGCGTCAATATTCGTATTCACATTCATATTCGTATTTTAAAATATATAAGGATATAGTTATACCTATATTCATATATTCATATCTGTATCCGATTTATTTTTATCCTATTCTTCAAGGCATATCAACATATAATAACTACCCAATCAAGATGAGAAACTGCATATTTCACTTGATTGATTATGCTTCCAAAAGGTTATAGACAAGGGAGAAACGTATGCTTTACTGATAGTTTAAAAGCTAGAGGGTAATTGTGCAATAAAACTTGTATAAAGACAATGTCCAATATATTTAAACAACTCTTTTTAGATGGATAGTAACATCCTCTTCTTCCACAATACAAAAAAATATCTTAAAGTAAATTATCTTGAGATAAAATGATCACATTATAATTACATCATCTATTATTTATCTGTCCTCAACATTCATTTGTTACTTATACTTTAAACAAATCAATAAAAATAATAGATGAACCTTCCATTCAAAATGAGGTTATAGTAACATTTTTTAAATATTGTTAGTAAATCGTCCTTTTATTAAATATATATCGATGATATTATTCGTTGCAAAATAATTAGTATACTTGAAGTAATCAACAAATGTCATATACATCATGATATTATTAACAATGGTCCATATAACGATGTTTATCCGTTGTTTTTCAAAATTTTAATTTATTATCGTCATTTTTCTTTAAAATTTAATGATGATTAGTTAATATTTTGAAAAATAACCGCAAATAAACATCCATATACAGACCTTCGCTAATAATATAATAACGAATATAATATTGATGGTTAATTTCAAATATAAAAAGATTTTGGTGCAATGAATAATATCCTCACTGTATATGTAATAACGAACAATGACGTAGAGAGGTTAATACAAATAAAAGAAGGAATGCTGCCCAAATAAAATCTCCATTAATATTTAATATTAATATAATCGAAAGTTGAAATGGGAAGTTGAGATCCGAGAGTGTATGCGATCTCTCCTGTCGAAACGTTGACCGTATAGATATATGTGAAGTTTATTTAACTAATGTCAGTTGTGCGTAACTGTGCAATAGAAAATTACAAATAGAAGATAAGATCCACGTAACCTCGTGTGCCATTGGTTATTTTTAGATTCAATGGTGTATCTACGTCATCGTCGGAAATCAAACTTCAAATGTTCCTAATATCAAATAAACGTTCAACATTATAGAATTGTAACTCCCACTCACGTCTACTGGAATTGTTTATCTTTATCATTTATAGTGGGTCTTCATTTTTCACTAACATACCAAATGAGATCGAGATTATACATTGATTTATTTTAACTCATGTCCGTGTTCTAACTCCTTGTTAGAGGACATCGAATTGAAGCACATCTTCTCATAAATTCTGGTTATCCCTTATTTGAAAATACAATTGTAACACCCCAACCGTGACGTCCACGGATCCGGAATACCCGTTTACACAATACTCGTAGTATCATATTCGCAAGAGATCGCATTAGGATATTGAAATTAAAGGATTTTTTTTCACTTTTCGAATGACATTTACATTTAATTAACAAGCCACAGAACCAACAACGTGTCACCAATTTATTTTGCAATAATTTTCATTTAAAATTACATGTAACAAAATAATAGAATTATGTATATGTATCTCAAATTATAACAGAAGATAAAGAAAATCATTAATATCATCCTGAACATAAATTATAACATGTGTACCTGACAAGATTTACTGCGGAAGTTTAGGTTCAACGGTCATAATACCACGATGCATGTGTTTTGTCTACAATTTATGCATTAGGAAGAAAAGAACGTTAACAAGAGTTGAGCACATCTAATCAATTAAAAATAACAGGTAATTCAGTGGCTCCAAAAGAAAACAAGTAGATAGGGTTTGACAATTAAATTTAATGAGATACTTGCATAAAAGTTGGTTTTCAAATTTTTTCTATATGTAAATCTCCCGACTTTCTCATTCTACCCCTATTTACCCATACTTAACATTTTTCTATATTAATTATATGATTCATGTTTAAGCTATCGTATTTTTATTAATTGGCTACTGAAGCAGTAGGGCTCCTCAAAAGAGCCCAAAGAATTATGCAACAATGTTATGTTTCCCAGATCTATGGATGTTGTATTTCAAAGAATTGGATTTGCCATCCAAAAGGGATTGGCGGTGCAACTTGTTGCCCGTCTCCCATCAATCTCTTTGTAATAGTTTTTGATGCTAAAAAGAGTGTAAAAAACATAGAGATTATAAACCATGTTTGATGGATCTTGGTAATATGGATGATGGGTTTCTGATCTGATATTTATCTTTATATAATCTCGTAGGCTTAGTGGATAGTTTGTGATCTTGGTCTGAGTGTGACCTCACACTGTGACTATAAGGCATGAAGAATGCCTTAGGGTTGAGGGCCCCCCGTAGGCATGCGGTGGAATGTAATGCATTCAAACTAAGTTCCTAACACGTCCGCTAGCTCCATCTAACAACTGTAGTCTCTAGTATAAAACTGTATAAGATTTCCATTCTTTCTCATCCTATTTCAAATTCTTTTATTTATTAAAATTTTATTATGATCGAGGTGATCTAGATTTCTTTCCGATATTTATGAGTCATGTGGATGGATCTTAGTAAGTGTAGATGATGTGTCTCATGTTCTGATCCTTTCTTGTTAAATTTCTCAAGCTCAGTGGATAGTCAGTGGTCTTGGTCTGGATGAGACGTAACACTATGACTCTAAGGTGGTAAGAGAGTCTTAGGGTTGGAGTGCCTTTGTAGGCATACGTTGGGATAAAATGCATCCAAACTAAGTTCCCAACACGTCCACTAGCTTCTCTGACAGCCGTAGAAGTATCTCTTAGTCTGATAAGGTTGTTTTTCATGATATGATCTTTTCTCTTCGCCAGGGCCTACTGGTGGAATAATAACTAGCTCAACTAAAACCAAACTCAACTGTAACCAAACTCAACTTAACCAAGCTCAATCTGTAACCAAGTCAATTGTAATCAACTCAAACTGTAATCAAGCTCCACTATAACCATAGGCGGACCTAAGTATAAGCCAAGGGGGGCACATGCCCCCCTTAAGTTTTGGATACCCCGTTATATATTACATCATGCCCTATTCTTGGAAAAAAACCCATTGAAACGGACCCTTGTGCCCCCCTCACAATAGCCAAAATAAAAAACCTATCATTGAAAACCTTCCACGTGCCCCCTTCCCTCCGTCGTCAGCATTCTCCAGCTAAACCCTCGTGCCGCACCTAGTGATACCATTGCCGCTCACCCACAATCAAACTGAGTAGGACGTCGGGACGGTCTTTGTCTAATGTTGACGTGCACATCTCAGGACGTTACACACCTCTCCAGGTTTTATCGCCTCAATCTCACCAACATTAGGAAATCTCCGCTATCACTATCCCTTTTGCTTAATGACCCAATCTTCATGTCGTATAGTGCATTACCATGGAAGCCCATGGTGCCTCCGCCTCCCTTACATATCTATTGCTTGTCTCCTCGTGCATTGGATCCTACATTGCACCCCTGATCCCAACAATCATCGCTCACAATGGAGGCTCAAGAATGTTGCATGGTGCATCCCCCGATTCCTTACGGAACCACCACTCTCACTGTCCGGGCTACCACGTTGACTCTCGTCACACATTGCCTTCATCTTCTCATATGTAGTAAGGATATTTAACCATATCAATTTTTTCCTTACAGTTTATTGATTTTATATCTTAAAAATTGTTTGAACTTTTTAATATTATATCAATAAATGAATGTTAAGATTAGGGAAAGATGTGGAACCGGCACACGAGGTGACGAGCAATGAGTTGCTATTTTTAAAATTTCATTTGTATATATTTTTTAAGCTAAATCCACGTAGAATCATTTTTTTCGTAATTTTATAATAAATTCACAATCATGGAGTAAAAATATCACAACATTATCTCTTGATGTGTAAATCGTATGAATATAAATGCAACATAAAAATAATTCAAACATCCACAAATAATTTCTTTTAATAATTAGCCAAGTTCATCAAAAAATATTACCATATAGATGTTACAAGATATAACAATAGATGGAAAGTCTATATTGATTATGATAGAGGCTATTGAAATTCTCTTATAATTCCAAATTCTTTATTTTATATAATTTTTGGTAGCATGATACTTCTTTTAGTACATAAAGTTGAGCTATTTTGGTGCATTTCCCTAATAATAAGCATTAGAATTAGTTTGCTTTTAAATTCATTAGTCATACCTATAAAAATAGATTTAATGTGTATTCTTTAGCTAGATTAGTGAGAGTTATCTATATTATAGAGTTTTAATTAATGCATTCATGGAATACAACTTAAACTTCATTTTACTTTTAAATTTGTCTTGTATTTCATGTTTTCAAAATATGAAGATGATGTGAGGATAACTTTAAATGTATGTGTGGATTTTTTAGTTTAATTTATATGCAAAATACATATTTATAAATTGTATGCATATAAATATTTATAATGACTAATCTTTTTGGGATGATTCAAATCTTATTTATTTTCTTAGTCAGTGTGCCCTACTTAGTATATATTCATGGGTCTACTAAGCAACGTAACTATAACCAAGCTCAATTGTAATCAAGCTCAACTGTAACCAACTCAACTATAATCAAGCTCGACTGTAACCAACTCAAATGTAACCAAGCTCTCAAGAGTAGTGACTAAAACTCAAGCAGCGAGGAAGCCTCCGGAGAGACCCTTCCGTCTCACCGACCCAATGGAAGTGCAATCCAGGGGAGGGCTAGGTCTGTTTCAAAACTACGCTCCTGAAACGGGGGAGAGACTTTCAAGAATAACTCACTCTAGAAAAATCAACCCGACCAGTACAGGCAAACGAGCTCAAAAAACCAAAATTGAGAGCATTCTGATCTAGGCACCCCAAAGAACACATGGTCAACAAAACTGGTTTGAAAGAAAATATGTGCTTCTCATAGAACCATAAAATGACGAGTGCTCATGAAAAATTGAGAAAAGATTGGATCCTAGACCCACGCACTAAGGGTCCCTACCCTAACAGGGCTTCCTATCTCTCATCTAGTTGAAGATCACTGTTGAGTCGATTTTTCAAAATAAAACAATCATCGTTGTCCTCAATCAATCAAATCGATCAATGAGAAAATCAAACCACTAATAAATGAAACAATCATATGTAAGCGGTCTTGCTACTTTTATTTACCTGGTATAGCGACCAGGGTCGAACACAAGGAGCACAATTAAAAGCTAAGTAGTGTGATTTTGGGAATAAAAATCTTTTTAGTGGTTTTTATTCTTTCAAATTTTTAATTTTCCAATATTCAAGAAATAAACACAAGGGATAAAAATACTCGCACATACTCTTTTTTGTATTTTTCTAATAGGTCAAAAAATACTCAGAAAAGTGTAATAAAATATTTTTGGTTTTTATATGTTTTATATTATTTTTGGTAATTTTTATATAATTTTTGGATGTTTTTTGTAATTTTCTAAAAATCAAACGGTGACAAAAATAACAAATAGTGCACAACCAGGTGTAATTTGCAAATTAAAAATAATTAAGCTGTCCAAAGTTCCTAGAGGTGATTTTTATGATAAAAAATCAAGAATTATCTACAAATAGGGATTGAAAACACTATTTTTGTATTTTTCTTCAATTTTATATTAATTTTATAGAGTCTTTTGTGATTTTTTTTGTTTTATGAGCTATTTTTGAGTAAAACTTATATTTAAGGTAAAAGACACTAAAATATCACTACAGGAATTTTTGTAGAATTTTTAAGTGATTTTTCAAATTTTTATAATTTCCAAAGATAAACTAGACTCTTTCTAATGAATTTTTAATAATATAAAATGCAAGAAAATCAATAAGCAGAAATTACTAAAAATAATACATGCAATCAGTGACTACAATAGTTTTTAGGTAATTTTTGGAGTTAATTTGATATTTATTACATTAAATAGAAGACATGTAGTTAAAAATAGCTCACAGGGACCTCTTTCTAATTATTTTAAGTTTTGGACCATGGCAGATAACAAATATTAAAAACTTAGGGGTCATAATGCAAATAATCCAGCGATTGCATGCGTAAGACATGAACCAGGCAGTCAGGGGTGCATATGCAAATACTCAGAACATAAACTTCATTCCATAATAAGTAAAGAGTTCAAGGTAAATGTTGCAAATATCCCAGAAAAACACGTACGGATACACGTGACTGAAACTCAACTAGACTAAAGTGCAAATAATAAAACTACAAGGGTCTAATTGCAAATACCTTTAACTAATTATTGCAATCATTAGACTGAAATGAATTGACATAAACTACGAGGGAAAAGGTGAAGTTTACCCTCATGTGCATGCAGAGAGCATGCTCTAGTGCGCGGTCTTGATGCGCCTCTGCTAAAGGATCTGACGGTTCTGTGAAAGGCGTTGATGTACGGCTCTGATAAACCGTTAGCTGGAGATCTGACGGTTCTGACAGGTGGCAAGAGCGTACCACGCGGATGGGGGCCCGGATCTAATCTAAGCATCCGAATAAGATGCCAGCGGATGGCTTGGATCAAAACTGGTGTGGGAACTTCAGATCGAGCAGCGGAGAAGGCGGTTGGATGAACTCAATTTAGGAGAGCTTCGCCCGAACGTGGAGGGTGATCTACAGCTCCGATGAAGTCATGAAGGGGTATGGCTGCTTCGTAAAGGTGGGCCGCGTCGAGTGGCTGGCTCAGATGGAGAGATAGAAGGTCAGATGATCGGGGAGGTGATGCTCCACATGAAGCTGCTCCGCCTGATCAGCTAGGGATCTGAATGGTTCTTCACGCATGTTTAAACCTGCAGGTAGACTCCAAGCTCAACGACCAAGCTTCGACCACTGTTATTTTGTAAGGAAAACCAGAGAAGCGATGGTGGGTGGTCTTCAACCTTCGGCGGAAGTGGAGGGAGGGGATCTAACCTTAATATCACTCTGATGAGGGAGTCTAAGGGGGTCAGGTTGCGAAGGAAGGACGACAGGGGTACAGGGTATCGATCGGAACACGAAGGTGTACATGAAGTGGCTCCGACCGGCTTGTCAGAGCTGGTGAATGGTGGCGGAGTAGATGGATTGAATTGGAGTGAAACGTGAAACTACGGGGGAGATAAGCAGTACTTGAAGATGCTGATGAGCTCAAGATCTTAAGGCGAGATGGTCGGCGGGATTATGGCCTCTACCAAGCTGTGAAAGGTCGGGGGGCTTGTCGCGGCGGAGAGCTCCGGCCATGAGCTGAGCAAGCTCACCTAGTCACCGATTCAACCTCCTAAAAACACCTAAAGGCTCCTGTCATGATTCTGAAGGTGCTAAGGGAAGGAAGGTGGCATGAGGAATGAGATCCTAAGCTCAGGGAGAGAGGAGATAATTTATAGGGGAAGGCTAGGGTCTAGAAAGACCGGAGGCTTGTGCAAAACCCTAGACAGATCCGGCTGCTCTTAGGGATCCACGAGGATCACATATCCTAGGAGAACATTCGGGTGCAAGAATCGATGCAAATGGAGGTCTGATATGATCAGGGTAATGGGGGAGAAAATGGGTCCGGCGAAGGTGGATCGGGTCGGGTCAGTTGGGAGGCAGGGTTAACTGAGGTCAACAATTCGTTGTGAACCAATCAGAAATCATGATTTAAAAATAAAAGAATATTAAATATAAAATAGTAAATGATTTTAAAATAAAAAGTGAATAAAATAAAAAATATTTATTATTTTGTAAAATATTTCTATATGATTTTTAATTATTTTTATGACATCATATGCACGGTATATACAATATAATGTATTATATATAAGTATAATATACCTATGTATTATACACATGTATTTTTATTTTATTACTTTTATAAAATATGTTTTATTTTATATTTTGTTTTCTTACAAAATAACTTGAGGAATGATTTTTATTTGATTTTTATAATTTACATAAATGTACAAATAAATCTTGTATAATACACACTTGTGGCTTTGTACAATAAATTATGGATTTAATCAATTTTTTGTATTTTTTTAATTTTCATTTTATTTTTATTTTATTATTAAGGGTATATACAAGTGTGAGAAAATGTAAATAAATATTTATTTGTAGGTACAGGTGTTATGTATAATATACAATGTACCCCATCTCTCTTTACTTATTTCTTGTCGATCAGGTTAAGACTTAACCTTCTCTGTAGGATTTGGGTCAGTCGGTATTTATTTTAAATAACTCCTTTATTTTTCTTTTTTATTTTATTCTTTTATTTTTGGAAAATATGTGTTAATTATGCAATATTAACAAAGACATGTATAATGATAAGTTATTGTATTTACACCAATCCACATATGTTTTTGATAAAAGATAAAGCTAAAATAAAGAATAAAGAATGAGAATCATAGATTCATCACCCCCTATACTTTACCTTTTCTAGTCCCTTAGCAAACACTTATTTGGAAAAAAGTGAATACAAAAAAAGAAAAAAGGAAGAGTCAAAGCTGATTGTTAAACTTGTCTTCATTAAATTAAAGTATGGAGCTCGTTCTGGTCTTTGGATTGTTAGTTTGGAGGGACCTTATTGGGAAACGGGTTTAAGACTCAACAACCTTCAAGTTCCACAGTTCTATGGTCAGGTCTCCTCAACAAGGTCAGAACAAGTCTACATGCGCAAACTCTAATGACTATGAATCTTTACTTGTACTATCTAAGTGATATATAGATCCCCACCTCTGAAATGGCAAAGAAACAACCTCCCTCAACAAGGTAACTCTATTCCCCTAGTCTAGCAACTCTTTCCTCGAGGAGCGGGATATTCCCTTCTAAGTTCAAGTACAACCAACTCAAGGAGAGGGGAAAGAAGAGAATGGACCGTGACCAATGTATCTGCATATACCTTGGAGCTTAACCAGTGTAGCTAAGTCTCCAGCTGCAAGCTTCCATGAGATGAGACAGTGGAATACATAAGCTTTGCTTATTCACTATATACATTCTGGCATGCATTTTATTTTCAATTAGGTCTGTCCCTTTTTTGGAGTTTTTTTCAATTTTGCACATTTTTTGATGTGCATATATATAAAATATCTACACAGTGCAGCATGCACATAAGGAGTTTTTCTTCTTTAGCCAGTAGACTATCCCTCTTTTGAATCTTTATTGCAACCCACAGTCTCCCGTCTTTAGACTTCAATGCGAGTAGACCAGGTTGAGGTGCACTTCCCCTCCTTAGAGTAGGACGAGAGGTGCCTGCTAGCTGTACTACCCTCATGTGCTACTCTAAGCCAAAGGATTCTGCCTCCTCACCACCTCATCCGTGTTGAGCTGCGTGTAAGGTGTGTGTCCATGTCAAGCCATTGTCTGTGAGAGTCATGCATGCATTGTTAAATGCTATACTTAGACTCATCAAGATAACAAGTGAACATAACCTAGTGAACTCAAAGAATTAAGTCTCTCTGGACCTGGAAAGTCTGAACCCCAAATCTTATAAGATTCCTTTGAAGTTAAGTGGATTAAGTCACTACCAATCTCCATTCTTCAATTTAATTCAAGACTAGTTTAAATATCACCATGATTTTGAAGAATATACATACAAAAATGTTCAAAACTATTTTAGTGGAAAGTTTTTCAAAAATATGCAAGTTTTTATGAGAAAATTTTTTAATTTTTAAAATGTAGAAAAGATTTACAAAAATATTTTTACAAAATACTTACAAATAGATTTTTGCAAGCATTTATTTTCAAAATTTTGTACTATCTACATAATTTTGATATAAAAATAGAAAAATCAAAATAGTTTTGCAAACATAATTTTTACAAAGGTATTTTAAATATTTACAAGAGAAATTTTTAAAATTATTGTGATTTTTAGCCATATTATTAACATACATAAAGTACGAGTTATGGCTAAAGTATATATAAATATATATGACACCTCCTGTACTTAGCTCGAACAATGTCCTCAGAGTGATCAAAGAGCAATGAAAGAAGACATAACTCGTGCTGAACATAGTGGAGTGAAAAGAATGCTATACTACAATGATGAATGAAAGAATAGAAGTCGATGATACCCCTATACTTAGGATCAAGTAATCTTAAGTACAAAAGACTGTACATAAGGAAAAACCGAAGGATAGAAACAGATATTACCTCCCTTATATTTAAGGTAAAATATCTCTAGATATAGGCAACAAAAATAGCAGTAATAGAGTCAAATGAATAATCACAAGTTTAGAACCCCCCTATACTTAGGGAAAAGTGCACCTTGAGTATAGCATAATCATAAGATGAAAATGGAGTGTTAAACAAAAAGAATGAATGATGTGGATACAATGGATCTATACTGCTGCGGAGTAAAAGTGAAAATCAGGTATGAGATGCAAGTGATGTGAGTCAAAGATCACATCTCATACAAAATGAATAGGGGCAATGTCGGCGATCAACGGATCATGATCTAGATATGGCTTCAGGCATTGTCCGTTGACTCGAAAGGTGGTATCAGAAGACGATTCAGATATATCAATGCTACCATTGTCGTGTACCTTTCTGACCAAGTATGGTCCCTTCCATTTACTCTGTAATTCCCCTGGAAATAACCTCAACCTAGCATCAAATAGCCATACTCTCTGATTTGGCTTAAACTGTCTATGGTTGATGTGAGAATCATGCCATATCTTCACTTTATCCTTATATTGCATGCTACTTGAGAAGGATGTATCTCTCAACTCCTCCAGGGCTGCCAATTATGCTCTCCTCTGGTCTCCTACACTCTTGGGATCCAATAATAGCTCAATAACTGCCCAAAGTGACTTATGATTTATCTCAACTGGTAAGTGACATGGCTTGCCATAAAGAAGTATGAATGGAGATGTACCCAAGGGGGTTTTAAAGGAAGTCTGATAAGCCCACAAGATCGAGTCCAAAAGCTGAGATCAATCCCTTCGGTTTGGGCGGACAACCTTCTGCAAAATAGTCTTGATCTCCCTATTTGAAACCTCAACAAGACCATTCGTTTGTGGATCATATGGTGTGGCAATTCTATGGTAAATGCTGAAGTCGTTAGTAAGAGACCTTACCTTGTCGTTGATAAAAAGAGCCCCCCCCGTCTGAAATCAAGACTGTAGGTATCCTGAATCATGAAATGATGTTCCTCCTCAAAAATTTGCAAACAGCCTTTGCAGCTGCGGCTCGGGCGAGGATGGCATCAACCTAACAACTAACATAATCCAAAGCAAGCAGAATGTACTCAAATTCCCAACTCTTAGTGAATGGACCCATGAAATCAATGCCCCATGCGTCAAAAACCTCAAAGAAGTGAATGGGCTACATCAGCAACATATCTCTGTCCACAAGTGCCCACCCTCTGACAGTCAGTGCACTTCTTCACGAATTCATCTGAATCCTTGAAGAGGGTAGACCACCAAAGGTCGGATTGGAGAACTTTCTGTGTTGTTCGTATCCCAAAGTGATGTCCTCCTGCCTCAAGCTTGTGGCAATAGGTGAGGACGCTATGGTGCTCCTCCTGAAGAATACACCGAAGCCAGACACTATCCCCCCTTCATGGTAATGGGTGGGATCCTCCTAATGGTATGACTTTGCCTTCACGAGGAAGGTCTCAAGTCACTGCTTGGGTCAACCTTGTGGGACTTTCTTGGCGACAATATAGTTCACAATTTCAGTGTACCATGGAAGCGAGGTGATAACAAGAATCACCTCATCTGGGAATGTCTTTGTAATAGGTGTGGTTTGTTCAAAATACTCAAGATGCTCTAATCGGGAGAGGTGATCTGCCACCACATTCTTAACTACAGGTTTATCCTTAATCTCTATGTCAAACTCCTGGAGTAGAAGGATCCATCTGGTCAATCTGGATTTGGCATCCTTCTTTGCCATGAGGTATCGAATGACAGTGTGATTTGTGTAAATAGTCAATCTAGATCTAAGAATGTAAGATCAAAACTTATCTAAAGAAAAAACTACAGCTAACATCTCCTTCTCAGTCACAGTATAGTTCCACTGAGCAGCATCCAAAGTCCGGCTAGCGTAGTGAATGGCAAAAGGCAATCCATCCCTCCTCTGTCCAAGCACAACACCTACGGTAGAATCAGAAGCATCCATCATGATCTCGAATGGGGGAGACCAATCGGGTGGCTGAAGGATAGGAGCCTGCACAACTAATCCCTTGAGAGTCTCAAACGACGCAAGACACTTATCATCTACAAGGAACTTAGTATCTTTTGTCAGCAGATCTTTGAGCAGTCGGGCATATGAACTACTGATAGAAACCGACATGCCCCAGAAAAGATCGCAACTATCTCAAATTGGACAGTCGATTGAGTTTCTTGATGATATCCACCTTGGCTGGATCAACCTCCATGCCTCTGTTAGAGATGATGTGACTAAGGATTGTCCTTTAAGTCATCATGAAATGACTCTTCTCCCAAGATAACATAAGTTGAGCTCTATACAGTGCTGAAGTACTCGATCTAGGCAAGCAAGACAAGCATCGAATCCATCGCCATAGACGAAAAGTCATCCATGAAGACATCTAAACATTCGGCCACCATGTCCGAGAAGATGGAAAGCATGCACCTTTGGAATGTAGCTGGGGCATTACATAGACCAAAGGACATCCATCTAAAAGCATACGTTCCGAATGGACAGGTGAAATGGACAGGTGAACGTCGTTTTCTCTTGGTCTTCGAGTGTTATGGTCACCTGGTTGTACCCGAGTACCCATTAAGGAAATAGTAATGAATCTTCCCAGCTGACCTCTTTATAATCTAATCAATAAATGGTAGCGGGAAACGATCCTTCTTGGTGACCTGATTCAATCGTCTGTAGTCCACATAGACCCTCCAAGAAGTGGGTACTCGGATAGCTATCTCCTCTCCAGACTCCCTCACAACTGTAGTGATACTCTTCTTCTTGGATACCACATGCAATGGACTAACCCATAGGGTAGATAAAATCGACGCTCCACCACTTAGATATTTTCTTCATGACTACATCTCGAAGATCCGGGTTCAGCCTTCGCTGGAACTCATGCGATGGCTTGACATCATCTTCAAGATAAATGTGGTGGGAGCACAAGGCTGGACTTAACCCCTAGAGACCAGCTACACTCCATTTGATTGCCTTGCGGTTTCTATCAAGAATCTTCATCAAAGAGATTCTTGGTCTTCAGTCAAATCGGCTGAGATAATGACTAGAAACATATCTGGCTCACCTGCAAGAAATCTGTGCTTCACATTCTATAACAAGGTCTTCAATTCAGGACAAGTGGGAGCTGGAAAATCTGTCCTCTGAAAAGTCTACATGAAAGCTACCAAATATGCATGTGAGAAATCTCACTGAATCTGTAAATCTGACGAAGATGACTCTACTGGTGTATATGCCAACTATACTGGCTCGCTCTTCATCCTAGTTGTGGGCTTTGCGGTAACCGAACACGGTAAATAATCATCAAAGTCCTACCAGTCAAAATCAATGTCTGAGTCCGAGGGATCTGAATCACAAGAAATATAATCTGATTCGCTACCCTGATTGCAATCATCAACCTCTAAAGTGTCCTATGCCATGAATGTGCTCTCCGAATTCTCATCAAATATCATTTTGTGGCTCTCCAATCTCTGAGAGTGTGATAAGAACTCGTGAAGATGGATCTGTCCATGCTGCTTCATCATCAGTAATCACAAAATCACATTCCTGGTGGACATCCATCTCTGCATCTGTCAATTTCTTTGAATTGGTGGTCTGTTCCAAGAAAGCGGGGTCTCTGGCTCTGATCTCCTCAATCGTCTTATTTGTATACTCTCACTCTTGATGCGAAAGTATACCTTCCCACTATCATGATCGGATACTGCCTTGGCTGTGGCCAAGAATGGTCGTCCTAAAATGATGGGGGTATCGGTCACAGATTCAGGGATGTCCATGTCCAACACAATGAAGTCCACTGAGAATTTCAGACCATGAATTGTGATGACAACGTCCTTTAGTAACCCCTTCGACCTCTTAACAGATCGATATGCAAACTGAAGGACTGTCTTGCTCTATTTAAGAGAGCCAAACTTGAAACAGTCAAGTAAGGCAGCTCAGAGGAGGTTAATCAAAGAACCGTTGTCTAATAGAGTGCGATCAAATCTCTGCTCATGAATATGGCATCTGACATAGGGAGCTCCTGCATCGGGTCTCTTAACTGGTAACCGGTTTTGGATGGTGAAGCAGGTGGCACGGGTGAGCACATGGATTTCTGCATTGTGATTCCGCTTCTTTCTACGGATTGTGGTCTTCTTTCTAAAGTTCTTCTAGAATAGAGGGATGTGATCAAGTGCCTCCTGAAGAGTCAGTTAGATCTGAAATCTATCTATCATCTGCTCACTGAACTCTAACTGGTGCCTCTTTTTGGGATTTTCTATTTTTGGGCCTTTCCCTAAGTGGAGTGCTTGAGGAAATGGTATAGAAGGACCCTCTTCAGAAAGACGAGGGTCAGGTGTAGGTTCTTGATCATTCAACATGCTAGAATCCATACAAAGATCATCAAGCACAATAGATGGACTCACAGGAGATACATAAACCTTTCCTTTATTCATATTTTTTTATTTTTGATGTTTTCCCATTTTTGGTATTTTTATAAACAAATCCTTAGGTACAAAAGAAGTCAACTTGATTGAAGGAATCTTGGTGGCATCAATACCACCGACAACATTTGATCTTGCAGTATCAACACTGCTCTCTGACCTATCAACTGGTGAACTAGTGGCTTCAGCACCACCACCTGCAATTGGAATCTTGACGGCCTCAACACCGTCGTCTGGGTCAACATCCTTGGTGGCTTCAGTACCACCGCCATCATCATGGAGAGCGACATCAGTACCGCTCATGACCTCGTCTGGTGCCCTAGCATCTACAGTGGTTTGTTGCCTAGTCGAGTCACCACTGGTTGGCTTCCTACCATTCCTAAGTGTCACAAAATCAACATCAACTACAGAATAAGTGTTATCCGAAATAACACTACGAGAGGCGATCTCTGTAGACTGTACCTGCTCAGACTTCCTCTTCAGATTGTTCGGGTTAGGTTCAATCTGAGTAGGTATGGAGGCCTTACCCTTAATTATTTCCCTCATTTCCTCCTAAAACTCGTCCATCTCTCGTCGGAAGGTAGCCTGCTGGTCTGTCAACATGCGGGCGAGATCATCAAGGGCTGGGTTCTCATACTGGTGTGGATGAGAACCAGATGGGTTGCCTCACTGGAAATGAGGCTGGCTCTACTGGTAGTGAGGGGAGGCTGGGAGTACTGCTGGTGAGGCTGCTGCGACCTCCACTGTTGTCCCTGAAACTGGGCACGAGGACCGTGCTACTGCTGGTGATGGGAGTACTGGGGCTGCTATGGTTGGTTGCCCTGCCCTGCTCGTGCCAAAGGCTGCTGTTGGGATGAAGAGCCTCCAGTAGACCATCTGAAGCTGGGGTGGTCACGACAGATCTCGGACTGCGGTTGGTACTGGGAGTACTAGGTCACGTTGACTTCCATCAACTGCTCATGTTGCTCGTGGAGTGGCGGGGGAAGGGCTGCCAAGGGCTGATCCAGATGATATACCACCATCTGAGTGTCTGAAGAGGGTGGTGGTAGTTGTACTGCTGGAGATGCTTAATACGTTCTGCCTTAATGTGATGGACTTAGCGGTATAAGGCATAATGCTGTGAAGTGTTACTCCCTAGATCAGTCCATGACCAGGGATGGGGCTGAGAAGCGTGTGTGCCTCTTGGAGATGGCATGATCTGGGTCTTCAGGTCAGTCAATGTTTGAGCCAACTCATCAATCTTATCGAGCTTATCTAGGCCCTGGCACTACTTCTTCTCGATGATTTCTATTTGTCCAACTTCTAGATAATAATGCCCATATCGGCAACCGAAGACTCTGCTTGGGCTGCTGCCTATGAAGATGTAGAAGAACCGGTCTCAATGTGTGCAATCCTCTGGTATGAAACTGCCTGTGGAAGAGGCTTCCCCTGAATGTAGACACGGGTCTGGGACATCACTGTGTAGTTTTTGGCCATCTCCTCATAGATGGCCCAGACCTGATCTTCGTCCTTGACGAAGTAGGAACCTCCACACGAGGCGTTCACTAGCCTCTGCAGCTTAGGTGTCAGCCCACAAAAGAAACTCTAAATGAGGTTGGGCTTGCTGATCTCATGGTGGGGACACCTGTCGATGAGCTCTCTTAAAACCATCCTAGGCTTCATGGAATTGTATCATTTGGGATCATGGTGAAATTGCTGATCATGGCTCTAGCTGTGTTGGTCCGGTCTAGTGGATAGTACTTGTTCAAGTACTCAGTCCGGAGCTGCTCCCCAATAGTGATAACCTTCCCTAGATGCTTCAGCCAGTAGGCTGCTCTGTCAACCAAGGAGAATGGAAAGGCAATAAGTTTGATAGTGTCCTCGTCCACCAGTTTGTCGTGGACAGTGCTGCAGACCATCTCGAACTCCTGCAGATGAAAATGGGGTTCCTCGGTGCCTAGCCCTGAAACTTGGACAATAGCAGGATGGTATGAGGGAGAAGATCGAAGTCACCCAGGATGGCTGGCAGCTGGATCCATCGGTGTGTAAGGGTTGCACCAGGGTTGTGCAACTGTCTCATGGTGCGTGCTGGTCTGGCTGGATCCTGTAGCTTGTCCTGGCGTCCTCTCTCAGCTCTTGGTATTTCTCCACCGACTGGTCATTCTGGTTCATCTCACCGATCTCGCATATGTGTAAGCTCTCTCCTCACTTGTGACATGAATATACCCTGGTCCCCGATCTGTCGTGCATGGTCTCCAATGAAGAGAGCAATGTGTTATTGACGGCGACCTGGTCTAATACGAACGACGATGTCTGTGGCTGCTCATTGGTCCTATTCTCACTGTTGGCCATCTCCCGATCTCTGCAAAGGCAAAAGGCCCTAGATCAGGTGTTGTCAAATGAATGTATAGTTGTGCTGGCCTTTCAGTCTGTGCTTCAGGTGTGGAAGAAGGATGGTCGAGGGGGAACAGATTGGAGGCGAATTTGGGTTCAGAGAGTGGGTCTGAGCTCTCTGAAGTCACCCTAGATGAACAAGGAGGAGTGCTAGAAAGCGGTGCTGCTAAAGGCAGCCTAAGAGACCTCCTTCCCATCATCATGATGTGGGGATTTATGAAGATTAGATCTGGGATACAAGTAGGATGAGAAATCAAACCCCCGATTCATCAGTGCGTGACACAGTGACCACCGTAAGATTTCGGTCGTTTATCTTGTCTGATTTTATTTTTGATGATAATATAATCTTATCAGAGTGGGTTAGTGAGCTGTTAGGAACTCGATTCTCTCTAGAGACTGGCCTAGATTCCTACAACTAGTTGCACATATTTCCAGCCAGTATGGGTGTAAGTACATACTGTTTCCGGTTACCCATTTTGCTTGAGGATCGTGCTTTCGTAGTGTCCTCTAAACTACCCACTCTGCTAAGGAAGTTCAGACCATTTACCGACTACCCGAAAGTCCTCACTGGAGAATAACTAATCATTTTTAGAACCGGTAGTCTGAAGAAAGTTCAGGCATGGCTCTATCCTAGTGTGTGAGTCGCTCAACCCTCTACAGATAAATCAGACAAGGAGGGGGTTACTCTCCCCAAAACAAAAATTTGGAGTGAAGCTTTTTAGGTCAAGTTTACTTTAGCAGTCTCAGATTTTATTTGGTTTCTCTTTTTATGTATTTTTCTGAATAATAACAAATTTTTCAATTTTCTTTTTATTTAAGTCCATGAACACGGGGGGGGGGGGGTGAAGATGGAAAAACCGATGCGCGATCAAACACAATGATGCATGTAGAGATAGAAATGCATACCTTGCTCTAGCACTTTACATGCAGGGTGATCCACACATAAATTTAAAGATAAAAATAAAACTAATCGATATGATGCACGAGGAAATCGTCCCTTAGATGAGCAAGTTATATTAGCAGGAAGAGCTGGTAGTTAATTAATCAAAGAAGAGACTTGAGTCCAGTCTTAGATACCGATCGGTGCCCACCACAGTCGATCTTGCTAAGTGCTGTAATGGCATCTCTCGGTGTGTGGTCTCTTAACCAATTAAATTAACTTTTTCTTTATTTGACTAAGTACAAATACGATTTATAGGAACAAATATTCTATTTGGATGTTTGGACCTTAGATAATTATCGAGCTCAGTCAATAAAAGTCCTAAATCTATGGACCAAATCCTTGGGAATCAAATAGAAAATAAATGTGGAAAATCACGAGAAAAAACTCTATGAGGTCCCCTGAGTGCTCCGACCTCGGTGAAACATACCCCGAAATGGTTCAAATGTCCAGAGAATGTCCCAAAATCCAAATTATTACAACATTTTTTGCAGAAATAAATAACTCTATAGAAAATAAATGCTCATGCAGTCTTCTGCTCCTCCTCTTGTGCTGGTCCCTCTAAAGAAAATGGACGGAATCGTACTCCAATGGTTCCTCCCACAAAAAGCAGAGCAAAATAAGGTCAGAAATAGCTATGATAAATAGAGACAAAAACAAGCAAAAATTGAAATCAAACTACTAAGACGTGCTTCCCGACAACGATGACATTCTCTTGAGTCGATTTTTCGATCGAATAAGGTGGAATAAATAAATCGTCATTGTCCTCAATTAATCAAATCGATCAATGAGAAAATGAAACAACTAATAGATGGAACAATCAAATTTAAGCGGTCTCGCTACTTTTATTTACTTGGTATAGCGACCAGGGTCGAACAAAAGGATCACTATCAAGAGCTAAGTGGTGTTATTTCGGGAATAAAAATCTTTTTAGTGGTTTTTAAATTTCAAATTTTTAATTTTCCAATATAGAAGAAATAAACACAAGGGATAAAAATATTCACACACACTCTTTTTATATTTTTCTATTAGGTCAAAAAATATTAAGAAAAGTGCAATAATTTTTTTGGTTTTTATATGTTTTATATTATTCTTTGTAATTTTTATATAATTTGTGGATATTTTTGTAATTTTCTAAAAATCAAACTGTGACAAAAATAACAAGCAGTGCAAAGTCATGAATAATTTGCAAGTTAAAAATAATTAAGCTACCCAAAATTCTTGGGGTGATTTTTATGATAAAATATAAAGAATTATCTACGAACATGGATTGCAAAAATTATTTTTGGATTTTTCTTCAATTTATACGATTTTTACAAGTTTTTGATTTTTTTTGTGATTTTTTTGGTTTTTATGAGGTATTTTTAAGTAAAGCTTATATCGAAGGTAAAAGACACTAAAATATAACTACAAGAATTTTTGTAGAATTTTTAAGTGATTTTCAATTTTTTTATAATTTTCCAAAGACAAACATGACTTTATTTAAGGATTTTTGAATTTTTAATAATATAAAAGGCAAGAAAATCAACAAACAAAAAACTACTAAAATACATGCAATTAGGGACTACATGTAGTTTTTAGGTAATTTTAGAGTTGATTTGATATTTATTACATTAGATAAATTACATGTAGTGAAAAAAGCAGCTCACACGGACCTCTTTGTAATTATTTCAAGTTCTGGATCCTAGAAGATAACAAATATTAAATAATCAGGGGTCAGAATTCAAATAATCCATTGAATGTATGTGTAACACATGAGCCATGCAGCCAGGGGTATATATATAAATACTCAGAACATAAATTTCATTTCATAACAAGTAAAGAGTTCAAGGTAAATGTTGCAAATATCCCAGAAAAACATGAGCGGACACACATGACTGAAACTCAACTAGACTAAAGTGCAAATAATAAAACTACAAGGGTCTAACTGTAAATACTTTACCTAATTATTGCAATCATTAGATTGAAATGAAATGACTCCCTCAGGCGCGTGCAGAGCGCACGCTATGGTGTGCGGTCTTGATGCGCCTTTGCTAAAGGATCTGATGGTTCTGCGAAAGGCGCTGATGCACGACTCTGATAAGATGTTAGCTGGAGATCCGACGGTTATGACATGTAGCATGAGCGTGAGACGCAGATGAGGGCCCATATCTGATCCAAGCATCAGAATAAGACACTAGCTGACAACTTGGATCAAAACTGGGGTGGGAACTTCATATCGAGCGACGGAGAAGGTGGCTGGATGAACTTGGTTTAGGCGAACTTTTCTCGAGCGTGGAGGTTGGTCCACAGCTCCGATGAAGTCACAAAAGGGTCCGTCTACTTTGTGAAGGTGGGCTGCATCGAGTGGCTGGCTTAATGGAGAGATGGACGGTCGGATGGTCGGGGAGGTGATGCTCCATATGGAGCTGCTCCACCTGATCAGCTAGGGCTTTGAATGGTTCTCCACACGTGTTTAAACCTGCAGGTAGACTCTAGGCTCGAAGACCAAGCTTCGGCCACTGTTATTTTGCAAGGAAAACCAGGGAAGCGATGGTGGGTGGTCTTCAACCTCCGGTGGAAGTGGAGGGAGGAGGTATAACCTTAATCTCACTCCGATGAGTGAGTCTAAAGGGGTCAGGTTCTGAGGGAAGGATAGCGGGAGTACGGGGTATCGATCGGAATGCAGAGGTGTACATGAAGTGGCTCCGACCAGCTGAATGGTGGTGGAGTAGATGGACTTAATCGAAGTGATACATGAAGCTATGGGGGAAATAAGCGGTACCTGAAGATGCTGATGAGCTCAAGAGCTTCAGGATATATGGTCGGTGTGGTTATGGCCCCTACTAAGCTGTGAAAGGCCGAGAGGCTTGTCGCGACAGAGAGATCCGACCACGAGCTGAGCAAGCTCACCTGGTCACTGATTCAACCTCCTGAAAACACTTAAAGGCTTCTGTCACAATGTTGAAGGTGCAAAGGGAAGGAAGGTGGTGCGAGGAATGAGTTCCTGAGCTCTGGGTGAGGAGGAGATGATTTATAGGGAAGGCTAGGGTCTAGAAAGATCGGAAGCTTGTGCAAAATCCTAGATAGATCCAGCTGCTCCTAGGGATCCACGAGGATCATGGATCTTAGGAGAACATTCGGGGTGCAAGAATCGATGCAAATGGAGGTCTGATCTGATCGGGGTAATGGGGGAGAGAACGGGTCCGACGAAGGTGGACTGAGTCATGTCAGTTGGGAGGCGGGGTTGACCGATGTCGACAATCCGTCGTGGATCAATCAGAAACGTGATTTACAAAATAAAAGAATATTAAATATAAAATAATAAATGATTTTAAAATAAAAAGTGAATAAAATAAAACATGTTTATTATTTTGTAAACTATTTTTTCTATGTTTTATAATTATTTTTATGACATCCTATGTATGGTATATATAACATAATGTATTATATATATGTATAATATACCTATGTATTATATACATGTATTTTTATTTTATTATTTTTATAAAATATGTTTTATTTTATATTTTATTTTCTTAAAAATAATTTGAGGATTGATTTTTATTTGATTTTTATAATTTACATAAATGTATAAATAAATCTTGTATAATACACACACTTGTGGCTTTGTACAATGAATTGTGGACTTAATTAATTTATTTTGTGTTTTCTCATTTTTTTATTTTTAATTTATTATTAAAGGTATATACAAGTGTGAGAAAGTGTAAAAAATATTTATTTGTATGTGTAGGTGTTACGTACAATATACAATGTACTTTATCTCTATCTACTTATTTCTTGTCGATCAGGTCAAAACTTGACCTTCTTTGTGGGATTTGGGTCAGTTGGTATTTATTCTAAATAACTCCTTTCTTTTTCTTTTCTCTTTATTCTTTTTTTGGAAAATATGTGTTAATTATTCAATATTAACAAAGACATGCATAATGATAAGTTGTTGTATTTACACCAATCCACAGATGTCATTGCTAAAAGATAAAGCTAAAATAAAAGAATAAAGAATGAGAATCGTAGATTCATCAGTCACCGCACCCTCACACAGTCAAGTGTAAGGGTGATCGGTTGATTACTACCCTTTTAATTCAATCAAATTAATGGTCAAATTAATGTGTTGTCGTTCGTTGTAGTCGGATAATAAGAGCTAATCAAAAGCCACTTTCAATTAAAGTCAAATTAATTCGAGCGGTAATTTTTTTTACTTGGGCAAGCCCAAGGTCGAACTCAGGGAGGCAGTTGTCTCCTTAGGTAGATTTTAAGCAAGTTCCAAGGTTTGATTTTCAGGGAATAATTTTTTGGTCTTTTTTGATTTTTTTATGCAAGAAGGAAAAGATTCATGCAAAATCAGGCCAGTTTACAAGTTAATTCAGAAATATGGTCAAATTAATTCCAAAAATTATGAAACTTGGCCAGATGATGAAATGCAATGAAATTAAGCTACTCTATTTTTTTGGATTTTTCTGACACTAGATGAATTTATGGAGAATTTAAAATAAATGCAAGGTGATTTTGACTAAATTAATTTAAATAAATATCAAATCACACTATTTTCATATGTAAAAATTATCCTAGATAGATCTAAGTGTGAAGAATCCAGGAAAATTAATAAATCTAAATTTCTATGTGAAATGAACCTATTAGAAAATTAATTAAGAAAATCACTAAATGATTTATTCAGGCCTCGTAATGCATGCAAATGAGATAATTTTTTCAAACAATGTAAACTTAATGATCCTAGGCCTAATGTGAATTTTTGGTGATTTTTGGAGTCACGGAGAACTTACTACAAATTAAAAGGGCATGAATGGGCAAAATATAACAAAATTCCACCAATTAATTAATAGAAAATGTCACTGATCTTACAAAAAATGTGCCAAATGTCACATATGAAAGAGAACAAAGTTAGCTACACAATGCAATTTTTGAACTTGAAAAAATGATTTAAAATGAATGCTAATTATGCATGCAAAGACATGAGTATAAATGCAATTACAGGAAATAAATTTGATAAAAATAAAACATGCTGATAGGGACTAATATGCAATTACCTATAATGTTGAGGGGGTGGATGCAAATTTCCCACAGAACATGTGCCCCTCACGTGCGGTCTCCAGGTAGGGACTGAAATGCAAATATAAAAACCTCTAGGGGCCTCGCTGTAAGTTACCCATGCCGCACGTGCAGATCACGTGGGGGTCCCAGGCTCGGTGGTCTTCGGAGGCTCGGATCGAGGGTCAGTTGGCTCTGGATGCTCAGACTCGGCTCGGGGTAGCTTCAGGGGATCCGAGCCTGAAAGTCGGGGAAGAGGCTCGGATCGGGCGATGTGGCTCGACGTGGACCATGGATCAAGTGAAGATCCAACGATTACTGGCTGCTAGAGTGTGGCTTGTTTAGATCCGTTAGATCTAATGAAAATCAACAGCGGTGGTTGGCTCCTGAGACGACGACGTGGATGATCAACGACCGTTGGATCTAGTTTGATCCAATGGTATCTGGAGCGGGGGAAAGCAGTGACATGGCTCGATCAGATACGTAGGATCCGCCTGATCCTACGGCTGCGGGACGTGGGAGATGTGGCTCGCTCCTGACTGTTCGATCAAGGAGATCGGACGGTTGCTGTTCTTCTTCCTCAACCGCCCCGCCGCCTCCTGCGGCGGAGAAGGCTGGGCTCCGGCGAAGGGTATCGAGCTCCGTCTCCTCCTCTGGTCGTCGGGGAAGAGGCTCAGATCGGACGACGGTGGCGGAGAAGCTCGAGGGAAGCTCCGATGAAGTTCCGGCCAGTCGAAGTAGATGTACCTGTAGGGGGTTAGTGGTATAGCCGAGGCGCGCAACATGTACGTGGAGTGATCGGGAGTGAGGTGCGAGGCTTGAGCGGCGAAGTGGGGGTCCGGTGATCAAGCTCCGCCAAGGTGGCAGAGCTGGCATCGACGAGAAGTGGAGTGCGTCGTCGAAGTGAATGGAGTATAGCGCGAAGGTCAAAGCTTCGAGAGAAAGCTCAGTGGATGCTCGGCGGAGCAGGAAGTGAAGGGAGGACGACGAATAAAATCGGATAAAAAGAAGAAAAATAAAAGAAGAAGATCAGAGAAAAGATGGAGGTGTCTACCTAGGGTCAGAGGCTCAGATGAGAGCTTCCAGGTCTTCGCTCAAGGGTCGGTAGTGTCCTGAGCTTTTACAGCTCGCGGAGCAGGCTGCGGCACGGCGGTGGAGGGCCATGGATCTTGCCGGACGTGAATCTCGGTCGTTGCTCATCGTCACATCAAATTACTGTCACCAACTTGAAGGAGGGAGATCGGGGATTCTCTCCGTGATGGAGGATAGGAGCGAAGGTGGACGGAGGCGATGTATTTATAGGATGAAGGTGACAGCGTAGGTAGCGAGGAGGTGGGGTTGGTGGGCATCATGGAACGAGGTTGAGGGCGTTCTTGGTGAATGAGGGGTTTGGCGAGTATGAGGGAAGAGTCGGCTGTGTAGTGGTGGTGCCAGGGGGCGGAGATGGTGGTTGGAGTGGCGCCCAAAATAGAAAGGGGGCGGCCCTTTGCGTACGGTGGACGACGTGGGGCGCGGGGTATGCGGGAGGTAGACGACGAAGTATCGACCATTGGATCTAGTGATCCAATGGTCAGGAGAGGGGCGGAAGTGGAGGGTGGGGATTAGATCGGTGGAGCGAGATCAAGGGCACAGGGCGCGCCACGTGGCAGGCACAGATCGAGGCACTAAAGTGCGGCGGAGATGAAGTCTGGGGTTTCGATCGAAGGGTCCATATATCGTGCGAGATGGAGGGCGAGGATTGAGGGCTTCTGGCGATGATCGGAGGGCGCCTAATGCACCACGTGGTGTGCTAAGGATGCGATGCTGGTTAACGGTCCAGATTAAGCCCAAGGTCTGATCGAAGGGCTAGGAAGCGTTGCGGCTTGAATGGCCCAGATGGAGAGGGAGAAAAGGCGATCAAACAGTGGGGAAGACCGGGCGCGTGGCGCGCAAGGGAGCGGGCCGCATGGCGCAATCAGAGGGTGCCACGTGGCCAGGTATGAGTGGTTGAGAAAGAAAGTGAATTTAGAGAGAGAAGAATGCCGAATTTGGAAAAACTCAAAACATGAACATATTGACTAAAAATGGAGATGAGGTCAAATATGATACACAATTACAAGAGTACAAATATACATATATATAGTATACAAGGGGGCCCAAAAACCCATGTTTTGCCTACGAGCTCCGAATTAAATGAAATTAGTCTCATTTTAAAGGTCTCTGGATGTGTATTAATCTGAAGGTAAGTAGACCTAATTTGGAGTTTGTAAGAGAGGGATATTGGCATTCTAAGGTCTAGGTTCTCCAATGGGGTTTGGGGCTTTATTGGGCAATTTACAAGATAGGGATTTTGGCCTTCTTCCTTATATTATACACAGTGTAAGGAAGGTGTTATTTGTTTTTTAGAGGGGATAAAAATACAAATAATTAGGTAAATTATTGGAGGACATTTTACAAATGGATTTTACAAATGAATTGGCTTCTTATTTAATGCAAATATGAATACTAAAATGCATGTATTGTGGATTTATGCATGAAAGCTATTTATGCAGGATAAAGAGAAATATGCTACTAAATACTCGGGAACAAAGCTCTATTTTCAACTTTAAGAGTGATGAATCACATATTCATCAACCCCCTATACTTAAACATTGCTCGTCCCCGAGCATCTAAAATGAAATGCAAGAGTGAAATGAGATTGGGTTCCATACCAAGGTCATGAACAAAGGTTGAAAATGGAGTTTGACTCGACCTTTGGATTAATTGTGTGGCAGAACCTCATTGGGACCAGAACTTATGACCTAACAGACTTCAAGTTCTACAAGTCTTCTATTCAAGACTCCTCAATAGTCAGGTCAGAACAAATCCTCAGACGTAAATTTTTGATGACTATGATTCTTACTTGTACTGTGTAAGTGAAATGTAATTCTTCACATCAGAAATGGCTCAAAAACAACCTCCTCTAACAAGGTAACTCAAATAACCTGGTCCAGCAACTCTTTCCTCGAGGAGCGGGGCATTCCCCTTCTAAGTTCAAGCGCGACCAGCTCAAGAGGAGGGGGTAGAGAGAAAGAATGGACGGTAACCTGTGTAGCTACCTATCCCGAGATGCCAGACCAGTGTAGCCAAGTCATCCAGCTGCATTTTCTTTGCTAATATACATACTCCGACAGGTATTTTATTTTCACTTGGACCTGTCTGATGTTTTTAGAGTTTTTGCATTTTTTTCTTCTTTTTTTCTTTTTTTTGAACTATATACAAGGTGCAACATGTACATCAGGAGTTTTTCCTCTTGAGCCAGTAGACTATCCCTCTTTTGAAGCATTATTGCAATCCACATCATCCCGTCTTTAGACGTCAACACTACTAGACTAGGTTGAGATGCACTAGCCTCCCTAGAGGAGGACGGATGTTTCCACCCGTGTGCTACTCCAAGCTAAAGGATTCTACTTCCTCACCACCTCATCAGTGAAGAGCTACGTACATTGTGCTTGTCCAAGTTAGGTCACTGTCTATGAGAATCATGCGTGTGTGTGAGATATTCTACTTAGACTAATCAAGATGACATGTGAACATAGACTTGCAGACTCAAAGAATTAAGTCGCTTGACCTGAGAAATCTTAACTCCAGCTCCTATAAGGTTCCTCTATAATTAGGTGGATTAAGGTCAAATCAAGTCCCTCTTTAATATCTACTCATAACTTGGTTCAGAACCCACTAGATTTTCACCTTGCATATGCAAGATATGCAGATGAGATGTAGATGACATGCTCTATAGATGAATGAAATGCACGACTTTTTTTTGAATGCAAGGATGATATGCAAGAGTAAATAAGAAGCCTTTTTTTGTTTTTTCCCCAAAACATTGGTATACCTCCTATGGTACAAGTGTTTTATGAGTATTATACAGATTATGCAAGTGTATTTTACAAAAAAACTCCAATTTTACCCATACTGTAATTATTGCGTAATATATACAAAGATATGTGAAAGTACGAGCTATGGGTAAAGTATATATGTAATATATACACACCCTCCTATAATTAGCGTGTGCTATGCCCTCAGAGCACGGAAAGTGAGGAAAAAGACATAGCTCGTGCTAAGCGTAAGAGAGCCAAAAAGAGCGAAAATGCAAAGAAGTCGTCCTGCCCCCTAATACTTAGGCTCTAGCAGCCTAAGTGTAGAAGAAGGTCAAAAAATGGGGCGGACGAGGTCAAGAAGAGAAATGGATGAATATATACAAGGGGGGCATTACCCCCCCTATACTTAGGCTTAGGTCAGCCTAAGTATAGAATTGGAGTGAGTATGAAGACCGATGTGATCTGGAGAATGTATAGTGAACAGACTCAGGTGACTCATCCCCCCTATACTTAGAATTTAATTATCCTAAGTATAGTCCAAGAGGGTGATCAATGAAGCTGGGATGAGTTACTAGAGTCACGGGGGGAAAAAGGCAGAATGTACAGGAATGATGGGTATATACAAGGGTGTCGGTCTGAGTCTTTCAAGATGCTGTTGATGGCTAGAGCTCACTGTTGCAAGCTCCCATGCGCGGCTCGAGGTGTGTCTGCTGAATTTGTCTCACGCATGAATACAATCTCCTCAACATGGACTAACTACTCATTGGATTTGACGAAGTGCTTCAACAGTTGTCCATTCACTAGGAATGTCGGTGCGTCATCTGCGAGATCTGAGATCTCGACACATCCATTATCATGCACCTAACGGACAATGAATGGGCCCGTCCACTTGGACTTCAACTTGCCTTGGAAGATCTTCAGCTTTGCATTAAACAACCATACCTTCTATCCGGGAACAAAGGTCTTTCGTCTGATATATCTATCGTGCCAACGCTTAACCTTGTCCTTGTACACCAAACTGTTGTCGTATGCGCGGTTTCTGACCTCCACAAGCTCATTCAGATCCATTTCTCTCTGCTTCTGTCTAAGGTGTGTGTTCCAATTGACCTTCTTGATTGCCCATTCTGATTTATGCACTAACTTTGTGGGCAAATGGCACAGCTTTTCGAATATCATTCGGAATGGGGAGGTTCCTAAGGTATCTTGTAAGATGTACGAATAACCCATAGGACTTGATCCAAGATCTGAGATCAGTCCTTCCTGTCTGGGCGGACAAGCTTTTGCAATATAGTTTTCACCTCCCTATTCGACACCTCAGCCATACCATTAGTCTGTGGGTGGTAAGGACTAGCGACACGGTGTTCGATGCCGTAATCCTTCAAGAGTTTCTTTACCTCTCGGTTTACAAAGTGGCTACCCCCATCTGATATCAACATTTTGGGGATCCCGAACCTAGAGATGATATGCTCTCTGATGAATTTACAGACAGTCCTGCTGTCTGCGGCTCGGATCGGGATAGCCTCCACCCACCAGGATAGGTAGTATACCGCAAGAACGATGTACTCGAATCCATGGCTAACAGGGAATGGGCCCATGAAATCGATGCTCCAAGCGTCAAAGACATCACAAATGATGACATGCTGCATCGACATCTCATCCTTGGAACCAACGGTTCCTCCCATTCTCTAGCATACTGGGCATGACTTCGTAAAGGTGATGGCATCGCGAAACAGAGTCGTCCAGTAAAAGCCACACTGAAGTACCTTCCATGCGGTCCTCTTCCCGGAGTGGTGTCCTCCTACCTCCAAGCTGTGGCATAAAGAAAGGACACTCTGGTATTCCTCCTGAGGAATACACCGTCTCCAGACACAATCCGGTCCTTCAAAGAAAAGGATCGGATCCTCCCAATGGTAATATCTAGCATCCGACTTCAGTCGATCGATGTGGCTCTTGGGCCAACCTTCGGGAACCTTCTTGGAGACAAGATAGTTCACGATGTTGGCATACCATGGGAGTGAGTCGACAACAAAAATCGACTCGTCCGGGAAGGAGTCTCCAATTGGTGAATCCTTGGAAGTATTAAGATCTTCGAGATGAGAGAGATGATCGGCTACTACGTTCTTCTTTCCCGGTTTATCACGAATATCCAAATCAAACTCCTGAATAAGAAAAATCCACCTAAGAAGACGTGCCTTCACGTCCTTCTTTTCCATCAAGTATCGTAGCGTCGTATGGTCAGTGAACACAATTACCTTGGATCCGATTAAGTGAGATCTGAACTTGTCCAAGGAAAACACTACCGCAAGCATCTCCTTTTCCGTAACTGTATAGTTACGCTAGGCGGTATCAAGCACTTTGCTTGCGTAGTGAATTTCAAATGGGACGCCATCCCTCCTCTGTCCTAACACAGCCCCAACAACAAAGTCTGAGGCATCCGTCATGATCTCAAAAGATAGAGACCAATCTGAGGCTTGTAGGATCGGGGCATCCATGATCATCCCTTGCAATAGCTTAAAGGCTTCAAGACATTTGTGATCAACAATAAACTCCATGTCCTTACCTAAAAGCTCAGTTAGCGGTCGGGCAATCTTAGAAAAATCCTTGATGAATCTCCGATAGAATCCGACATGCCCGAGGAACGACCGCAACTGCTTCATGTTGGTTGGTGGCTGGAGTCGTCTGATCACATCCACCTTTGCAGGGTCAACCTTCATTCCTCTCTTAGAGATGACGTTCCCCAACACAATGCCCTCTGTCACCATGAAGTGACTTTTCTCCCAGGAGAGCACCAGATTAACCTCACAACAGCGTTTGAGGACTTGGTCCAGATTCCTAAGATAGGAATCGAAGGAATCACCGTGGACCGAGAAGTCGTCCATGAAGACTTCCAGGAATTCGTCGACCATTTCAGCGAATACAACAATCATGCACCTTTGAAAAGTACCTGTAGCATTACATAACCCAAAGGGCATGCGCCTGAAAGCATAGGTACCAAAGGGGCATGTGAATGTGGTTTTTCCTGGTCCTCCAGAGCTATGGATACTTGATTGTAGCCCAAGAACCCATCTAAGAAGAAGAAGAATTCTTTCCCTGCTAGTCTCTCTAGGATCTGATCAATGAACTGTAGGGGAAATGATCTTTCTTCGTCGCAACATTCAGGCGTCTGTAATTCACACAGACGCGCCACGACATAGGCACTCACATCACGATCTCCTCTCCGTCCTCGTTGGTGGTCGTCTGAATTCCCGACTTCTTCGGGACAACATGGATCGGGGCTACCCATTTAGAGTCAGAGATGGGATAAATAAAACCCACGTTACATCATTTCTCTATTTCCTTCTTCACTACCTCTCGTAAATTTGGATTCAAACGACGTTGGAATTCACGAGAGGGTTTGGATTCATTCTTCAAGTAGATATGGTGCGAACACAGAGCGAGATTTATCCAGTGGAGATCGGAAATGCTCCTGCCTATTGCCTTCCGGTTTTCTCCAGAATCTCTAGCAAGCGAGATTCCTGCTCCTCGGTCAATCACAAACTGATGATGACAAGATATTTATTCTCCTGACCTGCAAGGAAGGCATATTTTAGTGTTGTGGGTAAAGGCTTGAGCTCAGGTAAGGTGTAATCGTTTAGGAAGTATGGCTCATTTGAAACTGGTTCAGTGTTGAAAGTGGCCGGATCTGTCTCTGTAATTGCTGCCACCAACTTATTCTGCTCTGGAGTCGGATCGTCAAAGGTCTCCGTGCAATCGGCAAAAGCCACGTCCAACTCGTCATCCTCATCTTCTGATTGTCCTAAAGAGGGAAGGACTGACAGGCCCAGTTGGGCCTCTAAGTCATCGAAGATGTAGGGGGATGCATGTTCTGAGCTGTACTCGTCTTTGAGGACCTCGCAAACTGACTCATGCACAAGATCATCTCCGGTGGGGAGGGACTCATCGGTGCTGGCTGGGTTTTGTCTCCACGGCCCAACTGTGTCTACATGGTCGCAGTCTGCTTCGGTTGAAGAGTACTCGATGCTGGATTCAGAATCTGGTCTCTACCATCTGGTTCGCTTCATCTCAAGTTCCTCATCTCCGCATGGAGTTTGGAACTGGATCTTCCTGATCTTGTAATCAAACAAGGCCCCCGCTGTCTTGAGGAAGAGCCTGCCTAGGCTGATCTGGGAATCTCTCCAATTATGAGGGGTTTCCATATCTAGGACAGTAAAGTACACCATGTATTCTTGACCCTCGACTTTGATGACAACATTCCTTAATTCTCCTTGGGACCTCTTGGTTGATTTATCAGCGAACTGCAGGTGTGCTCTAGATTTCCTAAGAGGTCCAAGATTAAGCCACTCATAGAGGGCTGTAGGCATTAAGTTAATTGAGGATCCGTTGTCTAGAGAGTGCTGCAAACACAATGTCATCGACATGACTCACCACATAATGTGCACCCATGTCTCTTCGTTTCCTTTGAAACGAGTTCTTTATTGCACAAGTCGTGGCTACTGACAGAACGTGTTTCTCAACACGGCTTTTGGTCTTCCTGCTAATCCTAATAGGTGTGCATCTCACCTTAAGGTATTTCTGAAATGCATGTATCATTTCCACATACTTGTCAAAGGGGATTGTGACCTTGATATGTTTGTTACAAAATTCTGCCATCTCAGGGTCATCTTTTTGGATTTTTTTAGTTTTCTTCTTTCCACCCTTGAGAGCTCGGGGGAAAGGGATTATTGACTCCAACTCAGATTCTGAAACTGAAATGTTTTCATTCAAAGTGGGAACTAAGTTCTGTACTGGACTAGGACTCTGAAACTGACTCTGACTCTGACTATGACTTAAAGAAAATGCTGTTGTGAAATCGGTGATGCGTCTTCCGTGACTGCTGGACTGTCCTCCTCAGATGGAGGTGCGGGCTCTTCATAGGTTTCGGTGGACTCTCTGCTGGTGCGGGTTCTTTGCTTCTTCGAGGACCTAGAAGTCCTCTTCTTCTGCTGGTGGTGGTGATGGTGGTGCTGCTCCTCTTCTGCCTCCAAGTTCTCCTCAGGTAGAGACTTGGCGGCTTCTTCCTTTGGTGCCCATGCTCGATCAGGTACGATCACGGTCCTTCCGCTCCTGAGGGACATATAGTTTACATTATCATATGAAAGGATCTCACGTTCAGATAAAGAATTATCTGAATAGTAAACCTGATCACGAGGTCGGTTCTGGCCTTGAGTTAAGCTATTCTGGTTGGCATGAACCTGGACAGGAATTGGGGTCTTTGGCGCCATTTGTTGATCCTGGATACGAGAAACATGATTCAGATCGGTTCTCATATCCAGATAGTCATTCTGGATCTGTTGGACCCTATCAAACAGGGTCTGGATCGCCAAGGTGAGGGACTCCAATTCGTGGGCTGGGCTGGCTGATGCTGATTTGCAGATGAGGTTCTGTACTAGCCCTGCTGGCCATGCCGATACTGCTGCTGCTGATGGGACGGTGACAGGCCTTGTTGGCCTGAGTAGAACGTGCGCTGCTGCTGGTGCTGCTGAGGCTGGTACCCTCGTTCAGGCCTGGACTGAACAAAGCGCGGTGCGGGGACGGAGCTGGTTTCCTGGTAAGCTGGGGAAGGTTGGTGAGGCTGACCGTTCCCCATCCCCGATTGTCTGCCGACGGGGTCATGGCTGTACCACAGCCCGTTGATCCCGAACACCTGTGGAGGCTCCTCGTATCCCGGTTTCAACTTGTGGGGGTGCATGCTGGTCCTGCTAGGTGTAAGTCTGATCCTCTACCCAGCCACTCTGAGGCCCCGGTGCCTGTTCCTGTACAAGATGGACTCAGTGTATAGGTACAAGTGGTGCAGAAGGGGCAGGTAGCTTTATCTTAGCTACCTTCTCAGTAAGTTCCTCCACTTGCTTCGGCAAACGAGAGAGAGACTCAAGGTCAGTGACCCTCTTGTGGATCTGCTCGACCATGGTTAACTTGTCAACTATCAATCCCATGCTAAGGATGAGGTCCTCTGTCATATCCTCTACAGTCCTTCTAGTTGTCTTGTTGGATAGGATTGAGGGAGACAACTGATAGGCCCTGGTGGCCTGTGACCTGCCTGTTTCCACCATCTGCTCCGGTATTTTCCATAGAGCATTCTCATTCTTGTTCAGATAGCTTCCTCCAAAGGCAGCACTTACTAACTCCTGCATCTCCGGGGTCATGCCACAGAACAAGGTCTGGACTAAGATCACTTTTGAAATGCCATGGCAGGGGCATTTCTGAATTAGGTCATTAAACCTATCCCAGGCTTCATGGAATGGTTCACTGGGTCCCTGGGAGAAACTAGCAATCTTTGTTCTCATTTGATTAGTCCTACTGAGGGGGTAGAACTTCTTTAGGAAAAGGTCCTTGAACTGCATCCAGGTTGTACATATCACCCGTAGATTTTTTAGCCAATGTGCTGCCTTATCTCCTAAGGCAAATGAGGTGGCCTTCAACCGAATGTAATCCTGCCCAACCCTAGGATGACTAAGGTTGTTACAAACCCACTCGAAGTATCTGAGGAAGGCATATGGTTCTTCATTGGTATTTCTGTTAAAATTCGGTAGTAGGCTAAGGATGTGGGGCTTGAGCTCGAATGCTTCGGGGGGAACCGTTGGTGCCAACCAACTGTGCATCTCATTTTCTGCTGGGTTATAGGCATCAACCATTAGTCGGTCGATTCCTCCTGCCGCAATGATCTGTCCCATTCTTGCTGTAAGATCCGCATTCTGTTGTTCGGCTCTGGCGAGGCGATTAAGGATTTGTCGCAACAGGTCCTCATCCGGTGGCTGCTTAGGTGGCATCTTGTCCTCTAGTCCTGGGTATGAAACTTGGTCTGTGTTAGAGGACAAATCAAGGAAGAGATTCTTACCGAGGCGATGGTCTTCCTCGATAAGCTCAGAGGAGAGGAAAGGGTTGGTTTGAGAGTAACCACCCTGGGTGTGAGGGGTCCAGAACTCAAGAGGGTCATGAGTTCTGGGTGGTCCAAGTTACGCTTGGGCTGGTGAAGAGGAGTTTTGTGGGGGGCTCAAAGAGAGATTGGCGAATAAGGAGTCGATATCCCCCTAGTCACTCATCTTGGATTGACGAGAAGATTTGGGAGTCCTAAGTGAAGATAGGATTTCACTCATACCTGAAGCAATCAATTCAATCCAAAATCATGTATACACACTCAACATAGTGAAGGAACTGAAATCGAGTCTAATAAATCTTATTAAATTTAAGTGTGATTTTTCAAGCAAGATAGCAAGGAGTTACACAGCCTATAGGGAAGTCGGCTCAAGCCGGATGTGTCTTCCTTGTTTAACATGTCGCCTAAGATACCGCCAGTCCTTTCTTTCTTCGCTCCTATCCCAAGTTGATGGATTCAAAGACCTGCCCCTATCTACCTGCAAGCAGTCAGAGGCTGACAAGGCTGGAACTTCACCCCGGGGGGTTACTGACAACTTGTCGCGAAGTACCGTAATTTCGCCCCTGTCTACTTGAGACAGGCAGAGGCTACTTGGTACTAGTCAGTGAACCTGAATAATTCAACTTGTGATATTTGCTAGGATTAGTCGGAACGTGATATGGAAGGCGGGGATTTGGGCTCTGCCTTAAGGTGTACACACACTCTCAAGTGCCCTCACTCAGCCTGAAAACAAGGTCGGGGATTAGTCTCCCGCAAGCATATTTTCCAATTTATTTATTTTTTGGTCTCAATAATGTTAGCAGTCCCGATTTTAAGTTAAGTTATCACTTGTTAGTCCAACCACACAGCACGCCTATCGTCCAGTCCCAATTTCCGTTTAACTTAAGTTTGAAAAACCGAGAGAGAGAGAGAAATCAAGAAAAGCTGATGCACGAAAAACAATGATGCGTATGCTGAGTGAAGAATACTTACAGTGACCCCTTCTCTTTTATGCAGGATGCAAAATAGAATTGTAATCTTTTTACACTATATACAAATGCAGACGACAAAATCCGCTCCTGGACAAGCAGTTCTATTAGCGAGTGAAGCACATGTTGATTTGACTAGATCTACAGTCTAAATGCATCTCTTAAGTGTATTGTGTGGTCCTAAAGATTTACGAGCACAAGCCAACCCTAGAGTGTCTCAAGGAGCCGCTAGTGCAAGCCTAATCTACAAATTCAATCCACACAGCACACGGGGACACAGTTCCACTATGTATACACACACGAGAACCCAAACGGGAACCGCTAGAAATAATGCGAAAAAATAAAGAAATAAAAATACAAGTCCTCTCAAGTCACTCAAACAAATTACAATGCAGATTCCTCGAAGCATCTTCGACTCCTCGCGTTCCTCGCATAAAAATAGGTTGAGGTCAGATAGAGAACGACACAAAAATACAAAAAATAAAAGATAGAATAATATTCACAAGAAAACCGGGGGTCAGACTACCTGGGAATAGAAAGTCAAACACTCAGAAATTATTGTAAATTAACCTAAGCCGTGCCTCCCTGGCAACGATGCCATTTTGATCGGTTGTTTACTACCCTTATTAATTTAATCAAATTAATGGTCAAATTAATGCGTTGTCGTTCGTTGTAGTCGGATAATAAGAGCTAATCAAAAACCACTATCAATTAAAGTCAAATTAATTTCGAGCGGTAAATTTTTTTTACTTGGGCAAGCCCAAGGTTGAACTCAAGGAGGCAGCTGTCTCCTTAGGTATATTTTAAGCAAGTTCTAAGGTTTGATTTTCAGGGGATAAATTTTTGATCTTTTTCGATTTTTTATGCAAGAAGGAAAAGACACATGCAAAATCAGGCCAGTTTACAAGTTAATTAGAAAATATAGCCAAATTAATTCCAAAAATTATGAAACTTGACCAGATGATGAAATGCAAAGAAATTAAGCTACTCTATTTTTTTTGGATTTTCTGACAATAAATAAATTTATGGGGAATTTAAAATGAATGCAAGGTGATTTTGACTAAATTAATTTTAATAAATATCAAATCACACTATTTTCAGATGTAAAAATTATCCTAGATAGATCTAAGTGTGAAGAATCCAGAAAATTAATAAACTTAAATTTCTATGTGAAATGCACCTATTAGAAAATTAATCAAGAAAATCGCTAAATGATTTTTTCAGGCCTCGGGATGCGTGCAAATGAGATGAATTTTTCACACAATGTAAATTTAATGATCCTAGGTCTAATGTAAAGTTTTGGTGAGTTTTGGAGTCACATAGAAATTACTACAAATTAAAAGGGCATGAATGGGCAAAATATAACAAAATTCCACCAATTAATTAATAGAAAAATTCACTGATCTTACAAAAATGTGCCAAGTGTCATATATGAAAGAGGACAAAGTAATCTACACAATGCAATTTTAAACTTGAAAAATGATTTAAAATGAATGCCTAATTATGCATGCAAAGACAGGGGTATAAATGCAATTACAGTAAATAAAATTGATAAAAATAAAACGTGCTGACAAGGACTAATATGCAATTACCTATAATATTGAGGGGGTGGATGCAAATTTCCCACAAAACAAGTGTTCCTCACGTGGGGTCTCCTGGCAGGGACTGAAATGCAAATATGAAAACCTCCAGGGGCCTCTCTGCAAATTACCCAGGCCGCACATGCAAATCACGTGGGGGTCACAGGCTCGTTGGTCTTCGGAGGCTCGGATCGAGGCTCGGTTGGCTCTGGAGGCTCGGACTCGGCTTAGGGTACATTCGGGGGATCCGATCCTGGTAGTCGGGGAAGAGGCTCAGATCATGCGACGTGGCTCGACGTGGACCGTGGATTAAGTAAAGATCCAACGGTTATTGGCTGCTGGAGCGTGGTGTGTTTAGATCCGTTAGATCTAATGAAAATCAACGACGGTGGTTGGCTCCTGAGACGACGGCGTGGACGATCAACGACCGTTGGATCTAGATTGATCCAACGGTATCTGGAGCGGGGTAAAGCGGTGACGTGGCTCGATCAGATGCGTAGGATCCGCCTGATCCTACAGTTGCGGGACGTGGAAGATGTGGCTCACTCCGAACCGTTCGATCAAGGAGATCAGACAGTTGCTGTTCTTCTTCCTCAACCGGCCCGCCTCCTCCTGTGGCGGAGAGGGTTGGGCTCCAGCGAAGGGTATCGAGCTCCGCCTCCTCCTCTGGTCATCGAGGAAGAGGCCCAGATCGGGTGACGGTGGCGGAGAAGCTCGAGGGAAACTCTGATGAAGTTCTGGCTAGTCGAAGTAGATGTACCTGCAGGGGGTTAGTGGTATAGCCAAGGCATGCAACATGTACGTGGAGTGATCAGGAGTGAGGTGCGATGCCTGAGCGGCGAAGTGGGGGTCCGGTGATCGAGCTCTGCCAAGGTGGCAGAGCTGGCATCGGTGGGAAGTGGAATGCGTGGTCGGAGTGAATGGAGTATAGCGCAAAGGTCAGAGCTTCGAGGGGAAGCTCGGTGGATGCTCAGCGGAGCGGAAGTGAAGGGAGGACGAGGAATAAAATCGGAGAAAAAGAAGAAAAATAAAGAAGAAGATCGGAGAAAAGATGGGGGTGTCTACTTAGGGTCAGAAGCTCGGATGAGAGACTCCAGGTATTCGCTCAAGGGCCGGTAGTGTCCGGAGCTCTTGCAGCTCGCAGAGCAAGCTGCGGCACGGCGGTGGAGGGCCGTGGATCTCGCTGGAGGTGAATCTCGGTCGTCGCTCGTCGTCACGTCAAATTGTTGTCACCAACTTGAAGGAGGGAGCTTGGGGATTCTCTCCGTGATGGCGGATATGAGTGAAGGTGGACAGAGGCGATGTATTTATATGATGAAGGTGACAGCGTAGGTAGCGAGGAGGTGGGGTTGGTGGGCATCGTGGAGCGAGGTTGAGGGCGTTCATGGCGAACTAGGGGATTGGCGAGGATGAGAGAAGAGTGGGCTGTGTAGTGGTGGTGCCAGGGGGCGGAGATGGTGGTCGGCGTGGCGCCCAAAATAGAAAGCGGACAGCCCCTTGCGCATGGTAGACGACGTGAGGCACAGGGTGTGCGGGAGGTAGACGGCGAAGTATAGACCGTTGGATCTAGCGATCCAACGGTCAGGAGAGGGGCGGAAGCAGAGGGTGGGGATTAGATCGATGGAGCGAGATCAAGGGCACAGGGCGCGCCACGTGGTAGGCTCAGGTCGAGGTGCTAGAGTGCGAGGGAGATGATGTCTGGGGTTTCAATCGAAGGGTCCAGATATCGTGCGATATGGAGGGCGAGGGTTGAGGGTTTCTGGCGATGATCGGAGGGCGCCTAATGCACCACGTTGCGTGCTAAGGATGCGGTGCGGGCTAACGGTCCAGATTAAGCCCAAGGTCTGATCGAAGGGGTAGGAAGGATTGCGTCTTGAATGGCCCAGATGGAGAGGGAGAAAAGGCGATCGGACGGCGGGGAAGGCCAGGCGCGTGGCGCGCAAGGGAGCGGGCCGCGTGGCGCAATCAGAGGGCGCCACGTGGCCATCTCTGAGTGGCTGAAAAAGAAAGCGAATTTAGAGAGAAAAGGAGGCCGAATTTTGAAAAACTCAAAACATGAAAGTTGTAGATCTCGATGAGATCTACAAGTTTCATGTTGACAAAAATGGAGATGAGGTCAAATATGATACAAAAATACAAGAGTACAAATATACATATATATATATAGTATACAAGGGAGCCCAAAAAACCAAGTTTTGCCTACGAGCTCCAAATTAAATGAAATTAGCCTCATTTTAAAGGTATCTGGATGTGTATTAATCTGAAAGTGAATAGACCTAATTCAGAGTTTGTAAGAGAGTGATATTGTTATTCTAAGGTCCAGGCTCTCCAACTGGGTTTGGGGCTTTATTGGGCAATTTACAGGGATTTTGGCCTTCTTCCTTATATTATACACAGTGTAAGGAAGGTGTTATTTGATTTTTAGAGGGGATAAAAATACAAATAATTAGGTGAATTATTGGAGGATATTTTACAAATGGATTTTACAAATGAATTGGCTTCTTATTTAATGCAAATATGAATGCTAAAATGCATGTATTGTGGATTTATGCATGAATGCTATTTATGCAGGATAAAGAGAAATATGCTACTAAATACTCAGGAACAAAGCTCTATTTTCAACTTTAAGAGTGATGAATCACAGATTCATCAAAGGGTCACTATGGTTGACACTTTTAATTATCAATCATCACTGAAACACCACCACCGACTTGATTCCTTATCCTTTTTTCAATCCTTTTGTGGTTGATTGTATACAGGTCTTTTGTTAATAACTCTAGCAATATTGATCTATACTGAGTAGAGTATACGTAAATGATTAATTCATGAATATGATTGGTCTTTGTGGCCATACTTTATCATTTCTAAATTTTTGATATCATTATATATTCATGGATCTGGATCTAAATTTGATTCGATGTCGAATTTCAACTTTTCTTATGTAACTCATAGTTTAATGGTATGATTATTGATCTATATTTTCTATATCACTTGTATGAAAATACTCCAATGTTCTCATTTTTCAAATCATGGGCTTCATCGCTCTACACCTTTTGCCTTAGTCCATTGTGACATTTGAGGAGCTTGTTTATCAGTAGAAAGGAATAGAAACTTGCTTATTACATATAAGAATTTGCATAATCATTACTCGGTCAGTGGTGCAAATTAGTGATCTATAGTGGTCCCCTCCTCTTAACCGAAGGATGTATCTTCTAAAGGGGTTAGCCTACTTGTGTAGGGTCTTCATGCGTTCACATTTTTACTGTTTGACAGCGATGCAAACAAATGACAGATTTGGAAATGCTTAATGAGCTTCATTTATCTTCAACAAATGTAATTTAACTTGGTTTTGTTGTTTTTAAATCTTTTCTGATCTGATGTCATGAACAATTTTTATAAGTTTATGCGGAAAGTCAAACCATGCATGGAAGAATAGCAGGAAGAAAGCATTTTTTTCGCATCATGTTTATCTGTTTGGTGGCTACAAACATTGCTCATACACATGTATATGTGTTAAAGGTAAAAATAGGTGAGATCAATACTGGCTTTGTGCACAAGGTCTTTGATTGTTGCAACAAATTATGAGATAATTTCATCATATTTTTTATGGTAGTGAACATAGATTATTAAGACATGCAAGTGCTGTAGTAGATAACTACACAAAATCCATATGTTCTTGGTGTTTAGCATATTTCAAGAAGATGCTATTGACTAGGTTTAATGGTTTATAATTTTGAGCACATTCAATTGCATTGTAAATGTGATGAAGCACTTTGTTAGAGCTTGTATTTGATGTAAGTTATAGAGACATATACAACCATTGCCTCTAAATGATTGAAGTAGATATGGTACTTGACATATAGAACCATTTCCCCTAAATCTCTGTAGTTGATGCTTTCAGTCTTAAGTGATGTTTTGAATACAATGCTAATAATCGATGCACGACGTTTCTAATTGAATTAGATCAAGAACTTCATTTCCAGTGCCAAGGCGTTCTAAATGTTTCTCTCTCAAAAACTTACTTCAACATTCATCAATGTTATGATTGAGTTGATCTTCAATGATATTAAGATCAAATCATTTGTTTAAAATCTTAATGTTGTCAGTTGTGATTAAGCATTAACCTTGAATAGATTAAAGCTTGCATTCTTAATCAACTTTGATTCAAAACTCTGATCAATACTATATATCTAATTTCAAAAGAAATATAATAGATTTTGAAATTTATTTTTAATATGCATGAAAGGTAGAAAGAGAGGTATTTGGATGTACCTAAGATCTTAAATTTTGGGCTTCAATTAGTAGTGTTTCTAGGGCCTTCCAACTGTTGGAGGTAGCAGCAGCTGATGCAGCTGAATGAGAAGCTCCAACAAGAGAATTCCAACTGGAGGAAGGGGCTCCAATAGCAATAGTTGGTTGTCCAGCTACTTGGACAACAACTAAGGCTGCAACAGGACTTTGCTTTGGAGAAACTCCAAGAGAAGCAGTAGCTTTGAGCTGCTATTCAGCTCTAGCTGTAGTAGCAAGGCTCCAGATCTCCAGCTGCTGTGAGCAGTTTGTTGCTTCAATCATGGAGAGCAGCTCCATCCGAGATTTGGAGGATGAAGGGGCTAAAGAGGGCTCTTACGGCTGGATATTGGAGAGAAATGGAGAGTAAGGGGAAGGGAGGTTTGATGTTTATATAACCAAGGAAGTAGGTTCTTGTTTTGACAAGTGGATACAAAGAAGGAGCAAAGTAGAGATAATTTGTGGGCATTATGTTGAGACAACTGCAGTTGATGCTGTCTGTTTTAAAAAATTTTGAACTATTTTTTTAAAAACTTTTTCTATCTCTTATTAATCAGAATATCGAAGTCATCCGCATTCGCACCTCGAGTCTCGGATTCTAATGTTTAATAGCTCATTTTGACCGTCTTGGAATGACGACCAAAATGAGTATAATATTCATATACTTCGGATCGAAGATGAATTCCCGAAATTTCCGAGATACAATCTTTGTTTGCGATAGAATTTTGTGATTTAAATTATCAAATGACATCTGATTAACGAACGATCGATTTCGTTGGTCTTATTTTGTCGATCAGATTTTTTAGTGGCCTCAATTTGTTTTGCGATTCGGATTTTGTGTCATGGCTTTTTCTGATGGTACGCATTACGATACGTTTTGGTTGATTGCGATCGAACGAGCTTTGATCTACAATTAACAAATTAACATGAGTTTATTCAATATTAAATGAATATCAAATGATCTTGTGGACTCTTAATCAGATCTAGTTCGGTTTATTCAGATCCAGATGTTACAAATATAAAAACCTCAAAGGGAGTCTCGTCCATGAGACTCGGGTTAAGGTTGCTATGTGTTTTGTATTGGTTTCATCTTGCCATAAAAACTTCAAAGGGTTTTGGACCCATAAAAACTTCAAAGAAGAAAAATAAATCGTGTTCTTTCATCATGTATATACCTAAATGGGCTTGTTTTGACAATTACCTGAAAAGAGTTGCGAGTATCTTGCCCGCATGTCAACTTCGGTATCCATGTCGCTTCTTTGGCATCGTGTTGGTGCTAAAGCACCTTGACTAAGGCAATCTCTTCGATGTGAATCTTCTTCATAGCACTATCGAGTATCTGCACTGGCCTCTCCTTGTATGTCAAGTCTGGCTCCACGTCAAGGTTCTCGTAGCTAATGACTTGTCGAGGGTCGTACCATACTTCCTTAGATTAGATATAAGAAAGACATCGTGTATGACTGATAGGTGTGGAGGAAGGGCTACTCGGTGGGACACCTTCCTCATACAAGGAATAATCTCAAATGTCCAACATATCGCGGCGCCAACTTGTCACGAGCATCAAGTCTCTGTACTCTCTTCATAAGAGATACTCATAGGAATACTCAATCTCCCACCTGTATTTACATGAATTTCATCAGTATGAGAGATTAAGTTGAATATCGATAAGTCATATTTGAATGGATTAAGAAAATATGACCGGATTATCTGAAACTCCAAATATTTTCTCCGATGATATGCATAGCTTTTCTGACGACTTAAAGTCATCAAAATCTTTTTCCTCACTAGATTACCAATCCTCGCAGTCTCCTCCAAGAGATCTACAGAGTAAAGAGCATGTTCACCTACCTCACTTTAATTGAGAGGTGCGAGGCATCTCCGCCCGTATAAGGCTTCCAATGGTGCCATACCAATAGTGGAATGATGGTTGTTGTTATTGTTGTACATGAATTGTATCAATGGTAAGTGGTCCTTCCAGGACCCTTTCCACTCTAGAATACATGCATGTAACAAATCCTCAAGTGTCTGAATAGTGCGCCTGCTTTGTCCGTCGGTCTGTGGATGGTATGCGAAACTCATCTTCAGCTATGTCTGTAGTGCTGACATGAACTGGTGCCAGTAGAGAGATGTAAACCTTGAGTCTCTATCAGATACTAACTCACGTGGTATACCATGAAACCTAATAATGTCCTGCACATACAATATCGCCAACCTTGATAGAGTATAGGTCATGCCGACATGTATGAAATGGGCTGACTTGGTTAGTCTGTCAATAATGACTTAATAGCATCATGACCATATGGTGTCCTCGACAGTCTAGTGAAAAAAATCTATAAAATACTTTCCCACTTCTACTCGGAAATGGGGAGAGACTGTAATAACCCTTGTGGTCTCCTATGCTCAGCCTTGACCATATGATAGGTCAAGTATCTGCTAACATAATGTGACACATCTCACTTCATCCTGTCCCATAAGAATGTTGATACTGATCCCGGTATATCTTCATGCTATCATGATGAATAGACAATCTTGAACTGTGTGCCTCATCACGAATATCTCTGTGTAACTACTCATTGTTGGGCACAACAACTCGACCAACATTCCACAAAATAGAATTAATCACCACAAAATCATCGCCTTCATCCTTGATGGCATGCATGTATCTGTCTTGAATCCAAGGATCAATACATTGTCCTTCTACTATGTGATCCTAAAGATTGCTGAATCATGGAGGCATGACAGTAGATATGGAAGCGCTCTCATGTTCAACCCCTTCTGATCAAAGATGTACTTCAAACTTTTACGATTTGTGAAAATTTCGAAATTCAATTAAGAGAGATAGTGGCACCAGATCTTCAAAGAGAAGACAACTAACACTAACTCCAAGTCCTGTATGGGGTAATATGCTCATGCACCTCAACTGACGTGATGTGTAAGCAATCACGTGACCTCGCTGCATCAGAGCAACTCCTAAACCTTATCGTGGGTCATCTGTATATACTGCATAATCTTGTGTGTCTGAAGGAAGTGCAAGAATAGACACAATCATCAATCTTTCATTCAGTTTCCTGAAGTCTTGTTTGCATGAATCATCCCAAATGAAAGGAACTCCCTTCTGTGTCAATCGTGTCAAGGGAAGAACAACTCAAGAAAAATCATCGACGAAGCATCTGTAATATCCCGTTAGTCCAAGGAAGCTCTGAATCTGAGTGACTGTCTTGGGCTGCTCCCAAGACATGGCTGCCTCAATCTTCACAGGGTCAACTGCAATAGTTGCTCCAAAAATGATACACCCAAGGAATGAGATATGGGATAACCAAAACTCACACTTTCTCAGCTTGACATACAACTTATTATCTTAAAGTGTGTCCCGGACTATCTTTAGATCATTTATATGATCCCATTCATTTCGAGAATATATCAATACATCGTCAATGTACACAATCACAAACTTGTCCAAGTATGGACTACAAATCTTGTTCATCGTGTCTATAAATGTTGCAGGGCATTTGTGAGCCCAAATGACATTACAACAAACTTGTAGTGCCCATATCAAGTATTGAATGTTGTCTTCAGAATATCTGACTCTCTAATCCTCAACTGATGGTAGCCATATCGGAGATCGATCTTTGAAAATACTGAAGATCCTTGTACCTGATCAAACAAATCATTGATGTGTGATAGAGGATAATGGTTCTTCACCATTTTCTTTTTTAATTATCTATAATCTATGCATAATCTCATCGATCCATCCTTCTTCCTGACTAAATAAATGGATCACCTCAAGGTAAAGTGCTCGGCCTCACTAAACTCAAGTCAATTAACTCCTGCAACTGCACCTTCAGCTCTCTCAATTTAGCTAGTGCCATTCGGTAAGGAGCCATCAAGATCGGCTGTATTTCTGGCAGTAGTATGGTCTTGACGATCCGCCAGATACGTTGTTTAATTTGGTCACGTTGTAGCACGTGTACTTAGCGAGTCGGTCAGAACCGAGAGAAGATCTCCGTGAAGAGTGTCTCGGCTTAATTTATATCCCGGGCAAGTCCGGGGTCGAACTCAGGGAGGCAAAGGAACAACCTAGGTATTAATTCGAAAATGAAGATTTTAGATTTCCAAGTGGTTTTTTTTAGATTTTTTTAATGCAAGAAGAAAGCCAAAAACAAAATGCGGGTGAATCAAGACGCTAAGAAAGCATACAACAAGGCCAAATTAATTTTAATGTTAAATTAGTCCAAATTAGCCAAATTATATTTTTCCTAGAATCCTAATCCAGTGATGAACACAAAACATATTTTTTTAGAATTTTAGGGGTTAAAATGCAATAAATAAAAATACACACTTTTTATGGGTTTTTTCGCAATTTCTCACACAAATAGTAAGTAAAAATTATGAAAAATTTACTGAAATGAAAACATGATGCAAGAAGACTACAGTAATTTTTTTGGAATTTTCTGACAAAGTATGAATTTTTTATGGATTTTTTAGTGAAGACAGAGTGGAAATGAGTAATTAATTCCTATTAAATCCACGTTATCAAATTAATCAAAATGCAAATTATCTCAAGTAGATATTTAGATGAGCAATCCAGGAGACTTGAAATTTCATAAAAAAGATGTATGTGGATTTAATTAAAAATCAAACACTAAATTCACTCTATAAATTATTACACGCACAATAAAACTCCATTTTAAATGAAATTTGGATAGAAAGTTCTTCACGCTTCAAGGCATCACATATAATTTTTTTGAAATTTTTAGAGCAACCGTGTGTGAGATATAAATTTAAGAGTACTGAGTGGGTAAAATATGTAAAGTTTCAGTTAACCATTTTTAATTAATTACCCAACTACCATAAAAATACAAATAAATACTCACATTACAGAGGATAAGTTGCTCAACATATAAATATTTTTTATTGCACAAATTGATGCAAAAACGAAGTCCAAATTAAGGCATGAACATAGGGTTGTCTTTGCAAAACAGAAAGACAATATTTACAAAGAACTTTATACAGGGACCTATTTGTAATTACAAAAACGAGGACCGAAAGTGTTGCAATTTTTACAATAAAATAATAAAAAAAATGAACCTTTCTTCCTCCTCACGAAGGATTGGGTTGGGAGATGAACCCAACACTTGGGGACGGGGGGCGCCGCCCACGCGCGGCCGTGGCGGAGGAGGGGCCGGCGCTCTGGCGTCTTGGACGGCGGAGGAGGTGGGACGGTGGCGGCGAGGCCGCTGAGAGGTGGAGGCGACCTGGAGCGCCGCTAGTCCGGCGTTGGCGGTGGGAGACGGAGGCGGTGGCGCCGCTAGTCCGGCGCGTGCGCGGCCGCGCCGGCGCGCGTAAGGGAAGGCGGCTGCGGGCGGCGGGCCGCAGGAGTCCGGCGGCCTGGTGGTTAGGCTGCAGCGGCGCCGCCGCTTGGAGGGAAGGGGAGGGGCGGCGGGCGTGAACCTGCGGCTATTTTTTTTGTTTTTTTTTTGTTTTTTTTTGATTTCCTTTTTTTTTCTGCTGTAATGTAATAAAAGACCTTTTTTTTTGTTCTAAGTTTTTATATATATTTTTTATAAAACAAGAAATAGATATGTATGCAAAGGTGGAAGATGATGATTTTTTTGTTTTATTTTTTTAAACAAGGAATATGATGAAATATAATAAGATGGGTTGGTGGTGATGATGAACTAAACGAATGGGGGGATAATGATGGTGTTATGACGGTGTTGATGGAATGGATGATATGATGGTGATGACATGTAAAAGATAAGAAAAATGTGGTGAATTTGATGTGATAAAAAAAATGCAAAACAACAACGATGATAAATTGAATAGAAAATTTACCTACGATGGACGGTCGCCTATGGAGTGCTCACGAGAGCACGGTCTTCGCTCGAATCGACGGCGTGCGATGAGCTCGAGCAGCTCGCGGAGGCGGCTGCGATGTTGGCCAAAAAACCAACGGATCACACCGGAGAGAGGGCCGTCGTCGCTCGACCGCGGTTGCGTCGCTGTCACCGATTCAACTCAGGGAACTAGGCTCTCCTCACATAAAGATGGATCCAGGGCAAATTGAGGAGGATGGAATGCATATATAGATGATGAAATGAGAAGTTATTATGTGGGTGGAGTTGAATGGGAAGTTGGATTATTAATGGAGTTGAATGGGAGGTTTAAGAAATGGTGGAGTTGAATGGGAAGTTGGTGGTGGAAGAGAGTTGAATGGTGGTTATTGTAGAGAATGTAAAATAATTAAATAAATAAAATGAAATAAAGTAGGCTACTTTAATTACAACAAAATAAAGAAGGAAAAAATAATGGTGAATTTACAAGTGAATACAAAACACCATGTACACATTTTTTTACTTTTCTAATATGTAATTTTTTTTGTCTTTTTAATAAGAGATATTTACAACGGAAAAATACAATAAAATACTACAATTAAAATACAACACAAGTATGATTTTTTTGTATTTTTAGTAATTAAGAAAGATAAAATAAAAATTAAATAAAGAATGAATATATACATGGTATACAATGTACATCTAGGTCCCAAAACCCAACTTTTGCAAATGAGCTCCGATTTTAATGAAACCACTTCCGTTGGATAGATAATTTTCTAACTTGAACTTTAAAAGTGAGTTTGGTGAATTTGGAGTTCATACGGAGCGGGAATTTAGCTTGGAAGTTGGTCTTTACGGCTTTTTCCCATTGGGATCTAGGAGCATTTATTTGAGATATAATTGGTTTTGTATTTTTGTATTTTTATATACATTTTTATGGACAGGTTAGAGAAAGAATTAGCCTAAAAGGAGTTGAAATGAAATTATTAAAAATACATGAAGTTTTGAGCAATTTACAGGTATAAAACTCCTTTATTTTTGCGGCTTTTTATGTGTAATTTATTTTGTACAATCTAATATACAATAATTAGTGTGTTTTATTTACAAGAGTCATTTTGTTAATTTATGGATTTTATGAACATTTTTCTGGGATTTTACTCTGGGATTTTGCTAAGATCAAGATATTGAGATGATGAATCGTGGATTCATCACCCCCCTATACTTAAACTTTGCTAGTCCTCGAGCAAATAAAGAATGAATAAGTTGGATTAACCCTGACTGTGCATGTGAATACAAGACTTGATCCGTTCAAGAACTCTTGGTTTTAGAGATCCTAAAATTCTAAGCTGAACCAAGCTCTAGTCAAAAGGTACCCAATTTCCCTAATCATCAGACTCTCTTTGTATACGTATATATAAGGGATATGACTTTAAGTGTTGACTGCAGTTACAAGAGTAGAGTCACAACGTCACCCAAGGTTCCAGTCCAAGAGACTCTCCTATGGACCCGATCCTCAACACTAGGGAATAAATCATTTCTTGCATCCAATCCACCGTCTCTTTAGTTGTCAGACTTAAAAGTGTAGATGGAAGGCCAGTTGATGGAGGGCATAGGATTGTGTCATTTCTTCTCTCCCTCTTATTGGAACAAGGATCCTCTCAAGTGCCTTATTACGCAACACATTTTTTTGGTGTTGATCAGTGCGTCCGTCAAGAGAAGTTGGAGCCGTCTGCACTTGTTTTCCTGGGAGTACACCGGGGTGTGCCTTTTTTGAGTACCTATCGTACCTTCTACACCCAGACTTGTAGCATTTACGATGCAGAGCCCTTTTTTGGTGCAAGCCCGACTCCTGGTCCTAATAGCGGTGGTCCAAGTGGACACTTTGAAATGGTTGGGAGCGCTCGCCTTTGGTGGAAGCTCTTTTGATAATTGACTTTGTAGAATGAGAGCTTTTTCTTTGACATTTCATTGCTTTGTAGTATTTGTGGCTAGCTCCACTGCTTTTACCAAGAGTTGGCGCACACTGATCAACAATTTTTTTATTTTATCACACCCTGGCACATAGGTAAATATCAAGAGATAGTATAAGAACCATGTTCTCATACTGGCTAAATGTTCTGACACTCAGGTTTCATGAAGCCTTCATTGATTTTATCCCATCCTCGAGCATCATTAAATCAAGTCCAAACTCAAATCCCTCATCCCAGTTCCTCAAGTGAAATTACAACTCATCTCATCATAACTGCAGTCGTGTATGTGAGGTGCAGATCATATTCTTAAGGTAGAGACTAAGCATGCAATATAGCACACACATCTTTCAAACTAGGGAAATGTGAATAATTAAGTCAAGGACCCTAATGACTAAGGCTGGTTAACTCAAAATCTCAAGACCTCATAAACCAAGTGTTCTTGAACATCACTAGTCTTGTGTGAAAGTGAATTGTGTCAGGGATTAAACCAACTTATTAGTTAGTTTTTTTTTTTAGTTTTCACAAAGGTTTTCTTTTTTTTGTTGACAAACAAAGGCAAAGAAGAAGTTTTTTTTTGTTAGAAAAGTTTTGCTTTTTTTTTCAAGAGTTTTTTTTTTGAAAAAGATAGGTAAATAAGAAAAGATTCTTTTTTTTATAGCAAAAGAGGATTTTTTTTTTGAAAGTTTTTTTTCTTAGCAAATAAGGAAAAAGAGTTTTTTTTTGTTTTACCCACCCCATAATTATTGTATAATATATACAAAAAATACGTGAAAGTACGAGCTATGGGTAAAGTATATATGTAATATATACACGCCCCCCTATACTTAGCTTGTGCTATGTCCTCATGGCACTAGGTGACAAAAAGACATAGCTCGTACTAAGCGTAGGAAAGCTAAAATAACAAAAAGTATAGAAGTCGATCCGCCCCCCCTATACTTAGGCTCTGGACAGCCTAAGTGTAGAAGAAGAGCAAAAAATGGGGCGGACGAGGTCAAGAGGAGAAATGATGAGTAAATACACATGGCGGGCATCGACCCCCCCTATACTTAGGCTTTGGTCAGCCTAAGTATAGGACAAGAGTAAGTGTGAGAACCGACGTGATCTTGAGAATATACAAAGAAGGGAGAATATGTACAAGAGTGATTGAATCTTCTAAGATGTTGAATCTTGATGCTGCATCTTCATGAAGAGTAATAAGATGTATCTGCTCTGTGCTCACTCTGTATGAAGTAGATGACCTCGACTTGGACTAACTGCTCTTTGGAATCAACAAAATGCTTCAACAGTTGTCCATTCACCACATGAGATTGTGCACCATCTGTGAGATCAGATATCTCTACACTTCCATTCTCGTGCACTTTCTTAACCACAAAGGGACCCGTCCATTTATATTTGAGCTTCCCATGGAACATCTTCAACCTGGCATTGAACAACCATACCTTTTGTCCAGGGACAAAGTCTTTGCACCTAATGTGCTGATCATGCCATCTCTTTACTTTGTCCTTATAAATCAAACTGTTGTCATATGCCCTGTTTCGGATTTCCACGAGCTTGTTCAAGTTCAAGTCTCGGCAAAGTTTTCCTAGGTGACAACTCCAATTAATCTTCTTAATTGCCCATTCGGATTTATGAATCAATTCTGCGGGCAAATGGCATGGCTTGCCATAGATCATTCTAAATGGTGAAGTGCCCAATGGTGTCTTGTAGGCTGTCCTATAGGCCCACAGAACTTGGTCCAAGAGCTGAGACCAGTTCTTCCTATCGGGATGAACCAATTTCTGCAAAATACTCTTCACCTCTCTGTTCGAAACCTCTGCCATGCCGTTGGATTGTGGGTGGTAAGGACTAGTAACTCTATGATCAAATCCATAGTCCTTAGCTAAAGATCTCATATCTCGATTCACAAAATGGCTACCCCCATCAGATATCAAAACTTTTGGCACCCCGAACCTAGCAATAATATGGTCTTTCACAAACTTACAGACAGTCTTGCTGTCTGCGGTTCGGGTTGGGATAGCCTCCACCCACCTAGATAAATAATCAACCGCCAACAAAATGTACTCATGTCCTTGGCTGTTGGGAAAGGGACCCATAAAATCTATGCCCCATGCATCAAAAACATCACAAATAATCATCGGTTGCATGGGCATCTCATCTCTCTGTCCAACTGTCCCTCCCATCCTTTGACAGATCGGGCATGACCATACAAAATCAATGGCATCTCTAAACAAGGTCGGCCAATACAATCCACATTGAAGTACTTTGTGAGCGGTTCGCTTTCCCGAATGGTGTCCTCCAGCCTCAAGTGAATGACAATATGTGAGGACACTATGGTATTCCTCCTGAGGAATACACCTTCTCCAAACACAATCTGGTCCTTCGAAGAAAAGGAAAGGATCGTCCCAGTGGTATCTCCTCGAATCCGACTTCAGTCGATCAATGCTGCTCCTAGTCCAACCATGGGGAACCTGCTTGGAGACAAGATAGTTCACCATGTTGGCATACCACGGGAGTGAGTCAATAGCACAAATTGACTCATCTGGGAAGGTCTCTCTAATCCGCTCATGATCAGGAGAATCTTTAATTTCAATCCGAGAAAGGTGATCAGCCACAACATTCTCACTCCAGGTTTATCTTTAATCTCCAAATCAAATTCCTGGAGGAGTAAAATCCACCTAAGAAGACGCGCCTTCGCGTCCTTCTTTTCCATTAAGTATCGAATGCCTGTATGATCAGTATATATTGTCACCTTAGAGCCCAAAATATATGATCTGAACTTCTCGAGGGCCCATACTACCGCGAGCATTTCCTTTTCAGTCACTGTATAATTTTTCTGTGTAGGATCTAAAACTTTGCTCGCATAGTGAATCGCAAACGGAATCCCCTCTCGTCGTTGTCCTAACACAGCTCCTATAGCGAAATCTGAAGCGTCAGTCATGATCTCAAAGGGGAGAGACCAGTCAGGAGCTTGTAGAATAGGCGAGGTACAAATCTTCCTTTTCAAGAGCTCAAAGGCCTCCAGACACCTGTGATCTACAATGAACTCCATGTCTTTCCCTAAGAGCTCAGTCAGTGGGCGGGCGATCTTTGAAAAATCTTGAATGAATCTCCTATAGAATCCAACATGCCCTAAGAATGACCACACTGACTTCACGTTGGTAGGTGGATCGAGTTTCTTGATCACCTCCACCTTGGCAGGGTCAACCTCCATTCCCCTTTTGGAGATGACATGCCCCAACACGATACCCTCCGTCACCATAAAGTGACTCTTCTCCCAGGAGAGTACCAGATTCACCTCTCTACACCTCGTGAGGACTCGGTCCAAGTGCGCTAAACATGTATCAAAAGAATCACCATGTACCGAGAAGTCATCCATGAATACTTCCAGGAAATCGCCCACCATCTCGGCAAATATGGCTATCATGCACCGCTGAAATGTGCCCGGGGCATTGCAGAGCCCGAATGGCATGCGCCTGAAAGCATAAGTGCCGAATGGACATGTGAATGTGGTCTTTTCCTGGTCCTCAGGGGCTATGGCCACCTGGTTGTAGCCCGAGTACCCGTCAAGAAAACAGAAGAACTCTTTCCCTGCGAGTCTCTCCAAGATCTGATCAATAAAAGGCAAGGGAAAGTGATCTTTCTTGGTCGCAGCATTCAGGCGCCTGTAGTCGACACAGACGCGCCACGACGTGGGTACCCGTGTCGCGATCTCTACCCCCTCCTCGTTGGTGACCATCTGAATTCCCGACTTCTTCGGGACAACATGAAGTGGGGCCACCCACTTGGAGTCAGAAATAGGGTATATAAACCCTGCTTTGCACCATTTCTCAATTTCATTCTTCACCACTTCCCGTAGATTGGGGTTAAGTCTCCTCTGAAACTCACGGGAAGGTCTCACGTTATCCTCAGTAAAAATGTGGTGCGAGCAGAGAGCGGGGTTGATGCCCACGAGATCCGACACTGTCCAGCCTATTGCTTTGCGGTTCCTCTCTAAGACTTCTAACAACCTAGACTCCTGCTCTAAAGACAAGTCTGAGCTAATGATGACATGATATCTCTCTTTGGGTCCCGCAAGAAAGGCATACTTAAGTGTAGGAGGTAGTGATTTCAGTTCTGGCAATGTGGTATCATCAAGCAGATCTGGCTGAACTGAATCTGAATCTGGTTTCGTGCTGCATGAAGGTGGGATAAGCTGAGTAGTACTCGCCACCAAATCAGAAGTATCGGGAGTCGGATCGTCAAAAGTATCCAAACAATCGGCAAAAGCCACGTCCGACTCATCATCTATGTCCCATGATTGTTCCGAAGAGGATGGAACTGACAGATCCGGATGGATCTCTAAGTCATCATGAGAATAGGTTGATGCATCTCTAGCAAGATCAGACAACACCTGGCAAACTGCATCATGCACTATATCCTCTCCAGATGAAAGGGTCTCGCTCTGTCCTGAAGGAATCTGTCCCCAAATCCCAACTGTGCTAATCATACTGCAATCTGCCTCTGAAGATGAGTACTCTGTACTACTCTCTGAATCAGGTCGCTGACACTTGGTTTGCTTCATCTCTAGGTTCACCTCTCCGCCTGGAGAACGGAACTTCATCATTCCCGTACCATAATCGAAAGCTGCGCCTGCGGTCCTAAGGAAGGGTCGCCCGAGAATGATCTGAGATTCTCTCCAATGATTGGGGGTCTCCATGTCTAAGACTGTGAAGTCCACCTGATAGTTCTGCCCCTCAATCGAGATAACGACGTTCTTCACTTCTCCCTTAGGTCTCTTCATTGAACGATCTGCGAATTGGAGTAAAGCTCTAGATTTGCGAAGTGGTCCCAACTCCAATTTCTGATATAAGGCTAAGGGAAGTAAGTTGATTGAAGAACCGTTATCTAAGAGTGTGCGTGCAAACACAATGTTGTCAATACGACTCTCCACATAGTGAGCACCCATGTCTCTCTTTTTCTTTGGCAAAGTCTGATTCTTGAGACAATATGTTGTGGCTACTGATAAGACATGTGTCTTTATATTTCGGTTATCTTTCTTCCTGCTAACCCTTGTAGGTGTGCATCTCACCTTAAGGTATTTTTGGAAGGCAGGATGGTTAGCCACATATTCATCAAATGGCACCTTAACTGTGATGTTTTCTTTGCAAAACCGTGCCATATCGGGGTCATCTTTCTGAATCTTTTTGATGCGCTTTCCTGCCGTAAGAGCACGGGGGAAAGGGATTGAAGCTAGGGAAACAGAGGATGACGAATCTGAATCATGAACTGAAAGATCATTCTTTGCATTAACAGAAACAGAGTTCTTCATACAAGAATCTTTTTGATGCAACATGGACTCAAGATCTAGACTATCTACTAAAGGTTGTGGAATAGAAACTGGAGTGGTATCCGCCACAACCGGAGATGCAAGGTCCTCCGTAGACTCAGAAGAATATCCATGCTGACGATGCTGCATACGTGCTCTCCTCCTCCTCTCGGCTCCCTGAGTAGAAATCCTCGAATGATGCTGATGGGGCTCTGAAATATGATGCCTCTCCTCCTCGTCCTCTGAAGACTCCTCAGGTAGAGCTCCAGAGATGCCCCTCCTCGTATCCCTCGCCCGGTCAGGTATGACCACGGTCCTTCCGCTCCTGAGTGACATGTGGTTAGCCTCGTCACACGAAAGAATCTCATGTTCAGATTTAGGAGATGCTGAATAGTATACCTGACCAAAGTGCTGCTGAGAACTAGAACGGTTCAAGCTATTGGGGTTAGCCTGAACTTGGGCTGGGATCGAGGTAGAGGGTGCAGTCTGCTCGTCTCGCCATCTGGACAGGCGGTTGACATCCACCCGTAAGTCCTGAACCTCGTTCCTGTAGGAACGTAGCTCGTCGAGTATCTGCTGCTGAATATCCACGGGACTAGACGATGAAGGAAGTGGATAAGACTGGGAAGAAGAACGGGAAGACTGGCCCTGCTGGCCAGTGTACTGCCTCTGCTGCTGCTGCTGGGGTTACGGGCCCTGCTGGCCCGTCTCATAATGGCCATGTCGTCCATACTGTTGGTACTGCTGCCTCTGCTGCTGGGGTGGATGGAATCCAGGGCTCTGCTGTGACGGAGGTGGTGCGGAGGTGAATGCGGTATTGTGAAAGGTTGGGGGACGCTGATAGGTCTGTCGGTCTCCCGTACTTCCCTGCCTGGTAGGGTCCTGAGTATACCATATCCCATTCACCTCCCAAACTGGTGGAGGCTCCTCCTGGACTGTCTCTGCTAATGGAGGTGGCTGCTGGAAAGAGTGGGTGTAGGATTGGTCCTGCTCCCACGGCTGGGGTTGCCCTGACACCAACTGCTCCTGAACATGGTGAACTCGGTAAATGGGACCAGTGGGTGCAGTCACGGCAGGTATCTTTATCTTAGATACCTTCTCAGTCAACTCCTCCATCTGTTTTGGAAGTTTGGAGACGCTCCGGTCTAACTCATCAATCCTCCTGTCGATCTTCTCAACTACAGTAAGCTTGTCAGCAAGAAGTCCCATGCTAGGGATCACATCCTGAGAAAGATCGACTACAGCTGATTTTCCCCCTCCAAATGAGAGTGAAATGGGGGATGGTGTATAGGCCCTGCTGGCCATCTGTGAACGGCTAGTTTCAGCCATCTGCTCGAATACCCTCCAGACGGTATCCGCTCCTCGTGATGTATAGCTGCCTCCACAGGCAACGCTCACTAAACCCTGCATCTCAGGGTTGAGACCAGTGAAGAAGGATTGGACCAAGATGTTGTCATCTAGTCTATGACAAGGACACTTTTGCAGGATGTCCTTGAATCTTTCCCAAGCATCACAGAAGGCTTCATTGGGTAATTGGAAAAAACTCGTAATTCGCGTCCTCATCATGTTAGTTCTACTCAACGGGTAGAACTTCTTTAGGAATAGGTCCTTGAACTGGGCATAAGTGGTGACGATGATTCCACGATTCTTCACCCAGTAATCGGCTTTTCCACCCAAGGCAAATGGAAGGGCTTTGAGCCTAATATAATCCTGGATAACATTGTTATGTTTGAGGTTAGCACAGATGAGCTCAAAGTCCCTTAGGAATGCATATGGTTCCTCAGAAGCATTCCCATCGAAGTGTGGCAACAGGTTCAGAAAATGCGGCTTCAACTCAAAGTCAACCTCGGGTTCGGCCGGACTCAAGTAGTTATGAATTTGATATTGTCCAGGGTTATAAGCCGCATCCATTGGTAGTTGGACCCCAACATTTAACTGTCCTAACTGAGCTCTCAGTAATGCTTGTTGCTGCTCAGATGCAGCCAATCGGGCAAGTATACTTTTCATTGGGTCTTCATGGTTCTCTTCTTCCTCTTCTTTCTTCTTTGGAGGCATTTTACTTGTGTCTTCTATATATCTTGAATCAGCAATGTTTTCTTGATTAGAAGAGGATTTATGAATCATGATATTCTCACCAAGGCGATGGTCTTCCTCGATGAGGTGGGAAGAGAGAAATGGAATGGTTTGAGAGTAACCATCCCGAGAGTGAATGATCCTGGGCTCAAGAGGGTCATGAGTCCAGGTTGATCCAAGTTGTGCTTGGACCTTTGAAGACGTACTTTTTGAAGGGTTCAATGAGAGATTCGCAAAGTCCGAATAAATATCCCCCCAATCAGTCATCTTCGATGTCAAAAGAACCGATTAGAACACGATGTTCAATGAGGCGCTAGTTCTACGGTGCACGTAAATGTGCGGAGTGAACTCACACAATTCAAACGCAATTCAAACCCCCAATTTCACCAACTCAACACGTGATGGCCGTAAGAGTTCGGCCGATTTATCTGGTCAATTTTAGTTGGTGAGAATACAATCTTTGGAAAGATTAACGAGCTGTTAGGTGCCCGTATTTTCCTACAGACTGGCCCGGTTCTTACGACTAGTTTGACCTACTTTCAGCCAGTATAGGAGTAAGTACGGACCGTATAAATACGGCTACCCGTTCCTTGAGGACTAAGGCGTCCTCTAAACCTCCCACTCTGCTAAGGAAGTCCGGACCGTTTACCGGCTACCCGTAAATCCTCACTGAAAAGTAGCTAATCGCCTAAAATGAAAGAACCAGTAGTAAGTAAGAAATCCAGACTTGGCTCTATCCTAGGGCCGTCTCTCTCTCACTTGCAATAAAAACAAACAATGAGGGCTTTATGCACCCGAGAACAATGGTTCTTTTTATTCCAATTAATTAAATCGACCTGCTCAATTCAGTCCCAATTTTAGAGTTAGGTTATCACTTGAATTTTATGTGAACACACAAGCACGTCTACCGTTCAGTCCCAATTTCTTTTTGACCTTAAGTTGTAAAACAAGATGGGAATCGGAAATCAGAATGCAAACGAGAAACTATGATGCATGCTCAGAAGAAGGTATACTTACAGTGAATCCCAGCACTCTTCATGCGTTTATGCAGAACAGAATTTATAAATATTACACTAAATGCATGCAGATCGAGAAAACCGCACCTAAACAATATATTATTAGCGGGGAAGAATTGATTGAATTTGAGCTAAATAGTACGTGTCTATGTGCGTCTCATTATGAATCTTATAAGATATGTGAATCTTCTAAGATATGTGTGGCCTAAATTACGATGGGCACAAGCAAATTTGAATCTAAACTACCGTGTGCCTAATCCTTAATTTCGCCACTCAAGTCAAGCCCCACCCTCGCCGGAGAGTGAAACAGGCTCGACACACCACAAATAATGTCTAAGTCTTTTTACATGCGCGAGCTCTCAAACAAGAGCTGCTAGAAATGAGCAACTACCTAAATAATTACAATAATTTACAAAATTCTCTCAAAAATAAATTGCTTTATCCTCGCACTTCAGCAGTCGGCGCTCCTCGCGTCCGTCGACCTCCGATGCACTCCAAGTCCACCGGGCCCTCGCAAGGAAAAAAAAGATTTATATTAGAGAGATAAACAACAAGATATATACAAAAATATGAAGAGAAATAATTGCAAAAAAAATGGAATAAATACAAGTGGCTCGGGGGTCAGACTACCCGAGTAAATGGAAAACTAAATCCAAATTTTTAAATTAGTCCCTAAGCCGTTTGCCTCCCCGGCAACGGCGCCATCTGACGATCCGCCAGATACATTGTTTAATTTGGTCACGTTGTAGCACGTGTACTTAGCGAGTCGGTCAGAACCGAGAGAAGATCTCCGTGAAGAGTGTCTCGGCTTAATTTATATCCCGGGCAAGTCCGGGGTCGAACTCAGGGAGGCAAAGGAACAACCTAGGTATTAAATCGAAAATGAAGATTTTAGATTTCCAAGTGGTTTTTTTTTAGATTTTTTTAATGCAAGAAGAAAGCCAAAAACAAAATGCGGGTGAATCAAGACGCTAAGAAAGCATACAACAAGGCCAAATTAATTTTAATGTTAAATTAGTCCAAATTAGCCATATTATATTTTTCCTAGAATCCTAATCCAGTGATGAACACAAAACATATTTTTTTAGAATTTTAGGGGTTAAAATGCAATAAATAAAAATACACACTTTTTATGGGTTTTTTCGCAATTTCTCACACAAATAGTAAGTAAAAATTATGAAAAATTTACTGAAATGCAAACATGATGCAAGAAGACTACAGTAATTTTTTTGGAATTTTCTGACAAAGTATGAATTTTTTATGGATTTTTTAGTGAAGACAGAGTGGAAATGAGTAATTAATTCCTATTAAATCCATGTTATCAAATTAATCAAAATGCAAATTATCTCAAGTAGATATTTAGATGAGCAATCCAGGAGACTTGAAATTTCATAAAAAAGATGTATGTGGATTTAATTAAAAATCAAACACTAAATTCACTCTATAAATTATTACACGCACAAGACAACTCCATTTTAAATGAAATTTGGATAGAAAGTTCTTCACGCTTCAAGGCATCACATATAATTTTTTTGAAATTTTTAGAGCAACCGTGTGTGAGATATAAATTTAAGAGTACTGAGTGGGTAAAATATGTAAAGTTTCAGTTAACCATTTTTAATTAATTATCCAACTACCATAAAAATACAAATAAATACTCACATTACAGAGGATAAGTTGCTCAACATATAAATATTTTTTATTGCACAAATTGATGCAAAAACGAAGTCCAAATTAAGGCATGAACATAGGGTTGTCTTTGCAAAACAGAAAGACAATATTTACAAAGAACTTTATACAGGGACCTATTTGTAATTACAAAAACGAGGACTGAAAGTGTTGCAATTTTTACAATAAAATAATAAAAAAAATGAACCTTTCTTCCTCCTCACGAAGGATTGGGTTGGGAGATGAACCCAACACTTGGGGACGGGGGGCGCCGCCCACGCGCGGCCATGGCGGAGGAGGGGCCGGCGCTCTGGCGTCTTGGACGGCGGAGGAGGTGGGACGGTGGCGGCGAGGCCGCTGAGAGGTGGAGGTGACCTGGAGCGCCGCTAGTCCGGCGTTGGCGGTGGGAGACGGAGGCGGTGGCGCCGCTAGTCCGGCGCGTGCGCGGCCGCGCCAGCGCGCGTAAGGGAAGGCGGCTGCGGGCGGCGGGCCGCAGGAGTCCGGCGGCCTGGTGGTTAGGCTGCAGCGGCGCCGCCGCTTGGAGGGAAGGGGAGGGGCGGCGGGCGTGAACCTGCGGCTATTTTTTTTTGTTTTTTTTTTATTTTTTTTTTATTTCCTTTTTTTTTCTGCTGTAATGTAATAAAAGACCTTTTTTTTTGTTCTAAGTTTTTATATATATTTTTTATAAAACAAGAAATAGATATGTATGCAAAGGTGGAAGATGATGTTTTTTTTGTTTTATTTTTTTTAAACAAGGAATATGATGAAATATAATAAGATGGGTTGGTGGTGATGATGAACTAAACGAATGGGGGGATAATGATGGTGTTATGACGGTGTTGATGGAATGGATGATATGATGGTGATGACATGTAAAAGATAAGAAAAATGTGGTGAATTTGATGTGATAAAAAAAATGCAAAACAACAACGATGATAAATTGAATAGAAAATTTACCTACGATGGACGGTCGCCTATGGAGTGCTCACGAGAGCACGGTCTTCGCTCGAATCGACGGCGTGCGATGAGCTCGAGCAGCACGCGGAGGCGGCTGCGATGTTGGCCAAAAAACCAACGGATCACACCGGAGAGAGGGCCGTCGTCGCTCGACCGCGGTTGCGTCGCTGTCACCGATTCAACTCAGGGAACTAGGCTCTCCTCACATAAAGATGGATCCAGGGCAAATTGAGGAGGATGGAATGTATATATAGATGATGAAATGAGAAGTTATTATGTGGGTGGAGTTGAATGGGAAGTTGGATTATTAATGGAGTTGAATGGGAGGTTTAAGAAATGGTGGAGTTGAATGGGAAGTTGGTGGTGGAAGAGAGTTGAATGGTGGTTATTGTAGAGAATGTAAAATAATTAAATAAATAAAATGAAATAAAGTAGGCTACTTTAATTACAACAAAATAAAGAAGGAAAAAATAATGGTGAATTTACAAGTGAATACAAAACACCATGTACACATTTTTTTACTTTTCTAATATGTAATTTTTTTTGTCTTTTTAATAAGAGATATTTACAACGGAAAAATACAATAAAATACTACAATTAAAATACAACACAAGTATGATTTTTTTGTATTTTTAGTAATTAAGAAAGATAAAATAAAAATTAAAGAAAGAATGAATATATACATGGTATACAATGTACATCTAGGTCCCAAAACCCAACTTTTGCAAATGAGCTCCGATTTTAATGAAACCATTCCGTTGGATAGATAATTTTCTAACTTGAACTTTAAAAGTGAGTTTGGTGAATTTGGAGTTCATACGGAGCAGGAATTTAGCTTGGAAGTTGGTCTTTACGGCTTTTTCCCATTGGGATCTAGGAGCATTTATTTGAGATATAATTGGTTTTGTATTTTTGTATTTTTATATACATTTTTATGGACAGGTTAGAGAAAGAATTAGCCTAAAAGGAGTTGAAATGAAATTATTAAAAATACATGAAGTTTTGAGCTATTTACAGGTATAAAACTCCTTTATTTTTGCGGCTTTTTATGTGTAATTTATTTTGTACAATCTAATATACAATAATTAGTGTGTTTTATTTACAAGAGTCATTTTGTTAATTTATGGATTTTATGAACATTTTTCTGGGATTTTACTCTGGGATTTTGCTAAGATCAAGATATTGAGATGATGAATCGTGGATTCATCAGGTCTCGAACTTAATTTTTCTCTCAGGAGGTAAATCTGGCAATTCATCATGGAATACATCAGGGTAATCTAACACTACCATGATGTCTTGAGCCATCACCTCTCCATCAGATGTCTCTCGGACATATGGTAGATATGAATCACATCCCTGGTCAATAAGTCTTCGAGCTCTCAAACTGAGATATACTCCATTTTGGAGTCATGTAATGTATCTTTAAAGGTAAACTTGGGTAAGTCCAGAATCCTGAAAACAACCGTCTTCCAGAAGCAATTAACCATGACATGATGAGTTGACAACCAATCCATGCTCAAAATCAAGTTGAACTCGTCGAGTTGTAGTGGCAAACAGTCTACAATCATCTCTTGACCACCATCAACATTAGTAACCCTTTGACTACCAGTCTTGTGATAAACAACTAGTCACCTGGCTCATGGATGTGACAGGGAGGATTTAGGGCCTCTGCAACTCTACCTACTGAAGCTAGAAATCTTGAAGCTCATTCATCGCTCCAAAATCAATTAGAAAGACCGTCTCTAGATGCCATGTTTATTTATAAGGACTGATGTCATTAATTAAAATAGTTGATGTTTGCAGATATTTCTATTGTTCTTTTTTTATCCTCTTGGGATACGATATGGAAATTAATTGCAAATGGTGACATCTACGGTCATTAATTTTGAATGTAACATTTCCCCTTCAGGCTCGCGATAAGTCGGAGGACTGTTGCTATCCGAGAATTTAATGCGATCGGAACTACAATACTATGGATGTGTGTAACAGAGTACCACTACTCGGATACCATATCCGTGACGCCCGTAGATCCCGAATATCCATTTACACAATACTTGTATTATCATGTTCGCCAGAGATTGCATTAGGTTACTGAAATTTAGGGTATTTTTTTTCGCTTTTCGAATGACATTCACATTTAATTAACAAGCTATAGAATCAATAATGTATCACCAATTTATTATATATTAATTTACATTAGAAAATTACATGTAATAAAAGAATTGAATTATGTACATGTATCCCAAATTATATCAGAAGAAAAAGAAAAGCATTATTATTATCATGAACATAAACTATGACATGTGCACCTGACAAGATTTACTACGGAAGTTCAAGTTCAACTGTCATAATACCACGATGCAGGTGTTCTTCTTGTAATCCATGTATTAGGGAGAAAATAACGTGAACAAAAGTTAAGGACATCTAATCAATTAGAAATAACAGGTAATGCAGTGGCTCCATAAGAAAACAAGTAGGTAGGATTTGACTATTAAATTTAATGAGCTACTTGCATAGAAACTATTTTCAAATTTATTCTATATGTAAATCTCCTGACTTACTCATCCTACCCCCATTTACCCATATTTAACATTTTTCTGTATTGATTTTATGATTTATATTTAATCTATTGCCTTTTTATTAATTATAAACCATGTTTGATGGATATTGGTAATAAGGATGATGAGTCTCTGATCTGATCTTTGTCTTTATATAATCTCCCAGACATAGTGGATAGTCTGTGATCTTGGTCTGAGTGTGATCTCACAGTATAACTCTAAGGTGTGAAGAATGCCTTAGGGTTGGTAGGCCTCCGTAGGCATGCGGTGGAATACAATACATCCTAAATAAGTTCCCAACACGTCTGCTAACTCCATCTAACAACTACAGTCTCTAGTATAAAATCGTACAAGATTTCTATTCTTTTTCATCCTATTTCAAATTCTTTGATTTATTAAATGCTTATTATGATCGAGGTGATCTAGGTCTCTTTAGGATGTTTATGAGTCACATGGATGGATATTAGTAAGTGTAGATGATGTGTTTTGTGTTCTGATGCCTTTATTGTTAAATTTCTCAAGCTTAATGGATAGTCTGTGGTCTTGGTCTGAATGAGACCTCACAATATGACTCTAAGGCAATAAGGAAGCCATAGGCAAGCGGTTGGGTAAAAGGCATCCTAACTAAGTTCCCAACACATTGATGAATCTCCATTTCATCACCTTTATTCTTTCATTTTAACCTTTAAACCCTAGCTAAATGTACTTAAATAACATTATTTTACTCAAATTAACATTCATTATTTATTGTATAAATATTGTATAAAATACATTATTTAAAGCCAAAATAAAAGAATAAAAAAATAAAAGAAAAAGAAATAAAACACCAAAGTTATTTTATGACCTTAAACCCCGAGACATAGGCATCTTGATGACTGGATCGACAAGGAATAAAGTAGGGGGAGATAAGGGTCAAATACATCAATAAAACCTTAGTTTTTGATCTTCAATAATTTATTTTCATGACCTCTTTTATTCTTTATTATTTATATCTCAAATTAAGAAACTTTGTAAATGAAAGTTGTAGATAAAAATACATAAAAAATACAAAAATTACTTTACACAAAAATAATACATAGTGTACTTTTTATATTCAGAATAAAAGTCACCTTTGATTGTATATAATTTTTTACTATCTATTTAATGAATGTGGTTTCATTTAATTTGGAGTTAAGATGCAAAAGTTAGATTTTGGACCCCTATTGTATAGTATACATGAATAAAATATTCATTTTATTTATTTTTTATAATATTATAATTCTATAATTTTATGTTTTAATAATTTTGTAAATATTATTTATAATATAGATAAATATTTAGAATAAAAATAAAACCATAAAGAAAATACTAAAATAAAATAATATACAAAAAATACATAGATGAATATACTATACTTATACCTATATATACCTCTATTTATTTAAGTATATAAATAAAATTATAAATTTAAAATAAAAATATATTTGTGAATATAAAAATAAGTTATAAATATATAAATTAAGAAAATAAAATAACAAAATGAAAAATACAAAATAAAAACAAAATATGCAAAACATAGGTCAATATACATATAAATATACTTGTAAAATGTAACTTGTAATAAATTAAGACATAAAAATACATAAATCAAAATTAAATAATATATAAAATAATAAACATTTTCAAATTATTCTATTTTTTACTTCTGATTTGTCTTTCTGCGGATGACGTGGCCCAATAAGGGTCTGCCATCCGTTGTCCTAGGTCAACTATTTGACCCAGGTCCTAAACCTATCAGAATAGCTAACCCCCTCCACTTCTCGATTTTTCCCTCTTGATTCACTGCCCAATGACCTTTGACTTCTCAACGAGAAATCATGTCGAGACATCGATCCATTATGCAGGATGATCCATATCCTCGTACCATCGTTGATCCGCGCGAGAACCATCGTCGAAGTCCCCTCGTCACTCACTATACATAAGATGACCTCCCTCCTTGTCTCCTTTTATGCTGCTTTGCCCCCTCAAATCTTGCCCTAAGACTAGAGCATGGTGACAGCGAGTTCATCCATATATTCTTGCAGCGAGGAGAGGCAAGTAGGAGTGGTTCCCACCTTCTCCGACAGTCCGTCGCCGTGAGGTCCATCTCACGGCCTACAACCGCTTGAGGTTTATTTCTTTGCTCTTTTGTTGGATTTAGTTCTTAGGTTTAATTTTATGCATTTTATTTTGTGTTTTAATTATCGCATTAACCTAGTTTTAGGATTAAGCTTGCCGGATCTCTAGAGCTCTGTCCATCATCATCGTCGTACCTACCTTGTCTCCGACCACCATAACTACCCCCACTACCTTCCCTAACCACCTCTCCACTTATTCGACCCATTTGCCCCCTTTGATTCCTACTGGATCGAAGGATATGTGCTCCCTCTGCCACCATCTCACTGGTGCACCCACCCACTGCTATTCTGACTCCGACCTTCACCAAATAAAAGCTAGCATCCTTTCCTATCCCTTGTCGTGTCTTTTCTATCATATGCAAGTGTTGAAGAGCCCATCTGTAGGCTGGTTTGACCAAGAACAGACCCTTCCAGGTTGCCTGAGAGCCTTGAGCTCTAAGGGCTCGACCAGTAGCCCCTGGAGCATTTTGAAGTGCCTAGGAGATTCGCCGGAGCTGCAGAAGTGATTAGAGACTGTCAGCGGGCTTGCAGGTGGCCGGAGAGGCACAACAACAAATCAAAACTTGCTAGAGGCGAGTTCTTTAGCAGTTCTTCTACCTGCCTCACTAGCCGTTGGATCAGGAGCAACGTCCTAGGTTTGCAGCCTCTGTCGAATCAGCGAAGCCTCGACTGTAGGATCCTTGCAAAGGATCTAATCCTAGCCGTTGAAGCTGAATCGCCATCACGCAAGGAGAGTGCGAGACGTGGATTAGTGAGGTTCCTTCCACCATTCGAACAAGCGCCTTGGGGGTACATTTCATATTCTACCCCTAATTTTTGTCATATTTCATTTTAGTCCTGTAATTATTTAATTTAATTTAAATTTTTTTGTAAAATTTGCAAGGAACCCCTTGTAGTTTATTGTTATTGTAATTTGGTCCTAGCCACACCACCTCACGTGTTGTCCCACGTGAGGTGGCAATTTTGCGCAGAAGACCTATGGGTTTTTTTTAATTTTAGTCATGAATGTTTTAATATTAGTTATAATATTTTTGTTATTTTGCATAAGAGCCCTTGTATTTAATTTTAATTACAAATATACCCTTACTAGTTCAGGTATTTTTGTGTTTGTTTTCCATTTGTTAAAAATAACACCCGTGCTCAGAAAAATATGTAAAAATAAGATTAAATGTCCATTAGCATGTACTTTCATGCCATATAATTATTTTTGTATTTTAGGCATTTATATATTTATTAAAAATAAAAAATAGCATGGAAAGTTCATGTTTGCAGTAAAAACATAAAAACATAAAACCTTTTTGAAAAATTCCAAAAAAGGTATTTTATCGATTTTCGTGTTTTGTATCTCTAGATCAAAAATCCCTAAAATTAAAAAAAATAAAAGCATTAGAAATTAAAAAGCTCCAAAATCTTTTATAAAAATATAAAAAATCACCAAAAATCGCAAAACATATTTACTTCTATCTCTTAATTTTCTTTATATATTTTACTATATATTAAAATTGTTTTGGAGAATTTTTGACACTTTTTCTATTTTTAGTCCAAAAAATCAATTCGACCTATTTATTTAATCTCTATTTTGAGATATTTTTGACTTTATATATATATATATATATATATATATATATATTAGCGAAAATTCCCCAAAAATCATAAAAATAGTAGAAAAATATAAAAAAATACAAAATACATTTTATTCTGTAATTTTTTTATTTTTAGTTGTATTTATAATTATATTACTATATATTATCTATATAGTTATATATATTCTTATATTATTTATTAAAAAGGAAAAAATAAAATCAGAAAATATAAAAAGAAAATAAAAATATAAAATTAAAAACAATTAAAAAATATAAAATAAAATCTCCAAAAAAATATAGAATTAAAAACCCACACAAAAGACAATAAATAAACAAATAAAAGGACAAATTTTGTCATTCATTTGCCCAATCTACCATTTTCTACTTGTGTTCGATACTTTACACATACTTACACCTATACACACATTAGTAGAGTTATATTAAATTTTAACTCCACATTTATTTCGATTTTCATTGCTAATCTGTGAGTTAAATGTTGTCTGATTCGATTTTCGTGAGTGGTCACCACAGTGATGCTAATTGTGTTTGATTAGCCGACCCCCACAAAAGTCATGCCAACACACATCCACTAGCTTCTCTGACAACTGTAGCAGTGTCTCCTAGTCTGATAAGGATGATTTTCATGATATGATCTTTCTCTTCGCCAAGACCTACTGGCGAAATAGTAACTAGCTCAACTAATACCAAGATCAAATGTAACCAAACTCAGCTTAACCAAGCTCAATCTGTAACCAAATTAACTATAATCAACTCATCCTATAATCAAGCTCCATTGTAACCACTCAACTGTAACCAAGATCAATTGTAACCAATCTCAACTATAACCAACTCAAATGTAATCAAGTCAACTACAACCAAACTCTCAAGAGTAGTAACTAAAACTCAAGCGGTGATGTAGATTCCAAAGAGGCCCTTCCATCTCCCACCCAGTGGAAGTGCAGTCCAGGGGAGGGATAGGACTACTCCAAAACTACACTCCTGACACGGGGGAGAGACTTTCCGGAACAAGTTACTCCAGAAAATCGACCCGACTGGTACATGCAAACGATGTCGAAAAACCAAAATCGAGGGCCCTACAGCCTAGCCACCCTAAAGAACATAAGGTCAACAGAACTGGTCTGGAAGAAAACCAGTGGATCCCAAAGAGGTATAAAACTGCGAGTGCTCACAAAAAATCGAGAATATACTGGGATTTGAGACCCGCGCACTAAGCGGGTGCCACCCTAACTAGGCTTCCTATCTTCTGTCCAACTAAGGGTCACCGCACCCTCACACAGTCAGGTGTAAGGGTCACCATGAGTTGCACTCTTAATTATCAATCATCACTAAAACACCACCACTGACTTGATTCCTCATCCTTCCTCAATCCTTTATGTGGTTGATTGTACAGGTCTAGGTCTTTTGTCAATAGATCTGCCAATAGTGATCGATAGTGAGTAGAGTATACCTAAAGAATTAATTCATGAATATGATTGGTCTTTGTGATCATAGTTTATTATTTTTAAAATTTTGAGATCATCAGATATTCATGGATATCTATCTAAATTTGATTCGATGTAGAAGTTTCGCTTTTCTTATTTAACTCATAGTTTAGTGGTATGATTATTGATCTAGATTTTCCAAGTCATTTGTATGAAAATAATCCAATGCTCTCATTTTTCAAATCATGAGCTTCATCACTCTACATCTTTTGCCTTATTCCTTTGTGACATTTGAGGAGCTTGTTTATCAGTAGAAAGGAATAGAAACTTGCTTATTAAGTACAAGAATTTGCATAATCATTACTCAGTCAATGATGCAAATTAATGATCTATAGTGGTCACCTCCTCTTAATTGAAGAATATATCTTCTAAACGGGTTAGCCTACTTGTGTAGGGTCTTCACGCATCTGTATGTTTCTTGTTTGACTACACTACAAACAAATGACAGATTTGGAAATGCTTCATGAGCTTTGTTTAGCTTCCATAGAATGTAATTTAACTTAGTTTTGTTGTTTTTAATTTTTTTCTGATTTGTTGTCATGAACAATTTTTATAAGGTTATGCGGAAAGCCAAACCAGACATGAAAGAATATCAAGTAGAAAGCATTTTTTCCATCATGTTTATCTGTTTGGTGGTTACATACATTGCTCATACACATGTATATGTGCTAAAGGTAAAAATAGGTGAGATCAGTACTGGCTTTGTGCACATGGTCTTTGATGGTTGCAACAAAGTATGAGATAATTTCATCATGTTATTTATAGTAGTGAACATAGATAATTAAGACATGCAAATGTTGTAGTAGATAACTATACAAAACCCATATGTTCTTGGTGTTTAGAAGATTGCAAGTAGATGCTAATGAGTAGGTGTAATGGTTTATAATATTGAGGACATTCAATTGCAATGTAAATGTGACAAAATACTTTGTTAGATCTTGTATTTGATGTAAGTTATACAGCCATATACAACCATTACCTCTAAATGATCGAACTAGATATTGTACTTGACATATAGAACCATTGCTCCTAAATATCTGTAGTTGATGCTTTGAGTTTTTGGTACGATGCTAATAATCAAAGCATGATGTTTCTGATTGAATTAGATCAGAAACTTTACTTCTAGTGCCTAGGCCTACTAAATATTTCTCTCTCAGAAACTTACTTCGACATTAGTCAATGCTATGATTGAGTTGATCTTCAATGATATTAAGATCAAATCATTTGTTGTAATTAAACATTAAGATCTTAATGAGACCAGTTGAGACTAAGCATTAACCTTGAATAGATCAAACTTGCATTCTTAACCAACTTTGATTCAAAACTCCAATCAATTCTATATATTTAGTTTTAAAAGCAATATAATAAAATTTGAAATTTATTTTTAATATGCATGGAAGGCAGCAAGAGGGGCCTTAGGATGTACCATAGATCTTAAATTTTGGGCTTCAATTAGTAGCATTTCCAGGGCCTTCCAACTGTTGGAGGTAGCAATAGCTGCTGCAGCTGAATGAGAAGCTACAACAAGAGAATTCCAACAAGAGGAAGGGGCTCCAGTAGTAGTAATTGGTTGTCCAGCTCTATGGACAACAGCTAAGGCTGCAACACAGCTTTGCTTTGGAGAAACTCCAAGAGAAGCAATTGCTTTGAGTTGTTGTTCAGTGCTAGCTGCAGTAGCAAGGCTCCATATCCCCACCCGCTGTGAGAAGTTTCTTGCTTCAATCATGGAGAACAGCTCCATCCGAGATTTGGAGGAGAAAGGGGCTGGCGAGGATCTTACGATAGGAGATCAGAGATAAATGGAGAGAACAAGGGGAAATGAGGTTTGGTGTTTATATAACCAAGGAAGTAGGTCCTTGTTTTGACAAGTGGATACAAAGGAGTCAAGTGGAGAGAGAATTTGAGGGACTTATGTTGAGACAACAGCAACAACTGCTGTCTGTTTTTTTTAATTGATTTTTTTAAAAAAAAACATTTTCTATCTCTTATTAATTAAAATATCGAAGTCGTATGCATTCGCACCTCGAGTCTCGGATCTAATGTATAATAGCTCGTTTTAATCATCTCTGAATGATGATCAAAATGAGTATAATATTCATATACTTCGGATCGAAGATGAATTTCTGAAATTTCCAAGATACGGTCTTGGTTTGCGACTACATTTTGTGATTTTAAATTATCAAACGACATCCGATCAACGAACGATCAATTTCGTTGGTATTATTTTATCGAATCAGATTTTTTAGTTGTCTCAATTTGTTTTGCGGTTCGGATTTCACATCACGGCTTTTTCAAATGGCATGCATTACGATACAATTGATTTTTGGTCAGAATGCGACAGACTGGCATGAGTTTATTCAATATTAATTGAATACCAAATAATCTTGCAGACCCTTAATCGGATCGAGTTCGATTTATTCGAATCCGGATGCTACACCAACCTCCAAACATATAGTACCACATCTAAAACTAACGAAGTATGGGTGTCGTTATAAGTGATGGGGTTTCGACTTAATAACTTGTACTTAATCAGTTTGGGTAACGGGTTCACTTGAGCTCGAATCCAACAAGTTGTTAGGGTCAGTTTCTCTCAATAACGGACCGAGGACCTAAGCTCGAGACATTACATGAATACTCATTTGATGACTAATTGTTTACTATTTGATTCATATCCTAATTAAACATATATATAATTACTTAGTTCATTAATTAATAACGAATATATTGAAATGAAGCTAAGGGTCATGATACTACTACTTGGATCTGGAACTCACATGTTGGTGCTCACAATTTCGATGGTCTATCCAATGGTTTAGAGGAAATCTCTCGAAAAGTATTTTCATTTCGTTAAACTATCCACCATCTTTCTTTGGTTGAGTGGCATGTAATTCGATGGTGCTTGTGTTGGAATTTATCTCGTAAGTGGCACATATAAAATATTTATGAGATAATATATATTAGATTTTACCAAGTCAATGGATAAAACGTAACCGCATTATCTTGATCCATGTTGATGGTTAGTGGATTATCAGGAGTCGGTTACGACAGGGTTTGTTATCCTTTTGAACCCTCCAACTCTACCCCCATAAAAGAGACATGATGGCTCATTATGCAAGACACCGAATCAAGATATTTAGAGAGCCACCATCAAAACTCTCCACCATCTGAGAGAGTCTTAACAATTGGGGTTAAGGGAAGGAGAAAAGAAGGAAGAGAAGATCATTGTCAGTTTCTTCATCTTCTCCGTTATAAGTTTCTATTTGATTTGTTATGTAAGGAGGTAACTTGCGAAACATTATTTTTTACTGATTCTTTAATGCCGTGCTTTAATTTTCCTACAATATGGTATCAGAGCCAGGTTATCGTACCTTGGCTTTAATGGAATCTAAATTATTTTGGATTAATCAATTCCATAAGGTTGCTTTTATTATTGTCTATATTATGTTATTATTGACAGTGCCCTTACGTTGATAATATATTGATTCGATCAAATTATAGATGCTGCATTTTTTTTTCAAAGGGTACGGTTATCCCTTTTGTTTCACCATCACGTCTTCTTAGGTTGAATATGTTGGAGTTTAACTACTCTATTAAGGGTTTAGTATTAATTAACATTAACTATGGGAATTATAGATTCGGATTTATTCTCTAAACTTAGGTTACAATTTAATGTGGTTATTTTTTTAACCTTAATGAGATTAATGAGTAATACACGCGAACTAATCTATGGCTGTTATCTTTTGAATTGGTCAACATGCGTTGGTTAAGAGGTCGGCTATTTTAAGTTTTTTGTCGATATTAATTTTAATCAATTATCTAAATATGGATAATTGGCTTTATTATTTTTTGGGTCGTATCCACGCCGTTGAATTGAAAAGATCTTTTGGTGAGCACGTCAAGATATCCATTAATGCGGTATTACTCTTATTATTAGAGAGTTGTATGTTTTAAAAAAATAATAGATTAATTATTATTATTATTACTGATTCTTATGGTTAAAGATTTGTATCCTTTTAAAGGCATATCATGCATGACGCATTGGTCAAATATAATTATTATGTTCGACTAATGGTTAATCACCAAAGTGATTTAACCATGTATTGAGTTGAACCCACATTCTGATCATCATGTTTTGATGCAAATTAAATTTAATGACATAATATTATCCTGACAATCAGAATAGTATAATCATGGACTAGGAGATCACCCAAAGGTGGATCATTGTCCGTAATTATGCACATTAAGAGGTTAATTAATGAATCATGAGTTTTACATCCAAAGATGGAAAACGTGAATTAGACATGATTTATTCAATTACCTATTAAAGTATATCCAATTGTGTCACTTATGTAATTATTGATATGTTAATATTCTGCCCAAAAGTGATTATTAACATGTTGTAAAAGAATTTATATATATATATATCCTGCGTATAGAAAATTAATTTCTCAAAGCATTATTGTGATCATATGTATTATTGTTTTACAGTTTCTGCATCTATGAACTTGTTTGCATTGGGAAACTACATGGTTAGCTTCAACGGACTCAACTATGCAGATTGGTCAGAACAGATTCTCTTCCATTTAGGAGTGATGAGTTTAGACCATGCATTAGTTGAAGATCAAAAACCACAAACCATTACAGAAAACATCACTGATGATGAAAGGTTGTATTATGAGGCTTGGGAAAGATCGAATACAACCTCAATGCCAAGAACAAACAATGCTAAGGAATTCATGAAGAAAATTAAGGAGTACTCCCAGTCCGATATAGCTGATAAGTCCATTGTTAGGACTTTAATGAGTGAGTTGACCACAAAGAAATTCAACTGGTCCAACTCGATGATGGATCATGTAACTGAAATGTCTAATCTTGCAGCGAAGCTAAAAACCATGGGAATGGATGTCAATGAGATGTTCTTAGTACAATTTATCATAAACTCCATTCTTATTGATTGTGGGAAATTCCAGGTAAATTACAGCACATTAAAGGATAAGTGGAGTTTCATGGAATTAAAGGCTATGCTCATTCAAGAAGAAGGGAGATTAAAGAAGATAAAAGAACATTCAGTGAACCTCATGGCTACTGAAAAGACTATGGTAGGGGCTATGATAACCAGGGATTTTGGAGGGTCGTACGATTTCACAAGGCGAAACCGCAGTCGATGTATTGACCGCTCAAAAATCCCTAATTAAGCAACAATGAACCCACAACAATAAATCAAGTAATGAAAAATAAATGTGGAGTCAAATTTATTTTAATTCTAAAATAATGTGTATAGTGTAAGTATGTAGAGTGTTGAACACAGGGAGCACACAGGATAGATCAAGCAACTGCAAGGTGTGTGATGTGATTAAGTGTCTACAAGCATGCAGTTTGTTTTTGTGGGTTTTTAATTTTTAATTTTTAATTTTAATTTTATATTTTTGTAGTTTGATTTTTAATTATCTGATTTTATATTTTCTTTTTATAATTTATATTTTTTAATAAATAGAATATATAAGTAATATAAGAAAAGAGGGGATAGGGTATTTATAAAAATGAAGAAAAATGCTAAAAAATCAAAAAACGAAATGTTTTTTGTCTTTTTATATTTTTCTACTATTTTTATGATTTTTAAGGATTTTTCAGAATATTTTTGGTATTTTTAAAAGCCAAAATACAAGAAAACAGTGGATAAAGGTGCTGTCCGAATTTAAAATGGGATTGAAAAATAGCAAACAGTAAAAAAATTTTCCCAAATTAATTTTAAATAAAAGACAATAAAATAGAGAAACTATAGAAACTGAATTTATATTTTTAGGAATTTTCTAGGATTTTTTAGAATTTTATGAAGTATTTAGGGGTTTTCTAATTCTTAAGACTTTTGTTTTGAAATTTTTAATGATTTTTGGACTGACATTAAAAGACACTAATTTTGGAATTTTTCAAGGGGTTTTGATATTTTTTTGGTATTTTCTAATGCAAACAGTAGGTAAAATGCATATTTTTGATTTTTAATAAATATGAAAATGCAATAAAAATGAAATGCAAAAATATAGCGTGAATCAGCAAGTAAACAGGAGCCTATGGTATTTTTTGGGAATTTTTCGAGTTAAAATGACGCACTAAATAAATAGGGTAAGCATACAAAAATACAAGGCCTAGCAGGGGTATAAGTGCAAATAGACAAACATCCAGGGGCCAAGGTGCAAATTTCACACAAAATATAAGACTGGATATTGCATTTAATGGACCAAATACAAATAATCAAACCCACAGGGGTACACCTGCAAAATACCCAACCAGTCGCGTGACTAGCACACGCCTAGGAAGGACCTGTATGTAATTTCCAAAAATCCCAGGGGCTCACATGCAAAATAACCAAAAGTTTTTAACTTCAGATGAAAGTTCACAGACTGATCACAAATACAAAAATAGCCAAGGGCCTCTCTGCAAAATGCCCCACACCTCACGTATACTGGTCACGTGAGGTGACGTGGCCGAGGACCTATTTGCAATAATGGAAAGTTCAAGGGTCTAAACGCAAATATTACAAAATATTTAAACAGCAAATGAAAGTTTAAGGACTAAATAAAAATTACAAAAATGGTGGGGGAAAATGTGCAAAATATCCAAGCCTAACGCCTCGTGCGCGATCCGACGGCTGATGGTCTTCCACTTGCCACGTGTCGATGATCGGACGGTCGATGACGCTTCGGATTCGACGTCTGAGATTTGATCTCAGATCGAGATCTAACGGTGGAAGGGCGCTGATGATCTGACGGTCGACGTGCAATCTGGAGGCGCAGCCCAATCCGACGGTGGGGAGGCGCGGAGGAAGAATTGGGAAGAACGCCGGCGAGGCGAACTTCCCCGAGCCTGATCTCCGTGCTCCGGTGACCTGGGATGCTCAAAATAGGGCTGCAAGCTCCTGTGGTCTTCCTCTATCTCCTGATGGCTCCAGAACACCTCGGCAGTGGCCGAGGCTCGTGAAAGAGGGCAGCGGAGCTGTGGAGCTCCACTGAACTTCGGCGAGACGCAAAATGAGCCCAGGCTCGAGTCAAAGCCCTTTGACATGCAGAAAAGTATGAGAGGACCCAGGGCAAAGTGCCTGGGTCCCGCGGTGGCGAAATGGCGGCTAGGAGTGGCGCGAAGGTGGTCGGCCGGAGGTGCGCTCCGGCGAGGTGTACGTGGAAGGTGATTCAATCGATGGAAATGGAAAATCTTAGAGGTGAAATGATCCTAAGGCTACGACAAAGAAAATGCAAGAGAAAAGAAAGGAAAAGGGGGCTGCCTCGATGGTGGATCATCGGAGGGAAGGTTACCTCAACCGCCGGTGAAGGGAGAGGTGATGGAGCCGCCTCAGTGCATGGTCGACCCGCCTGAAGGCCGCTGGAGGAAGCTGTCACCTTCCTGGGGCTTTTGGGCGCGATTAGGGGAGCTACACTTGTGGAAGAGGGGTTCAAATTCGAAAAGGAAGTCGGGGGTTGCATTTTATGGAGTTTTACCCGATGGTGGAGATGCTCAAAGTACGAAGAGGCAGGTGCGCCATAGTGATCCAATCCTCGAGGAAAACGCTGGGCGAGGATGAGAGATGAACGAGGAACAAGTTAGCAGAAGGAATCATCCCAAATGGGTGAAAGACATGCCCGCGAAAAAACCGAGAAGGAAGGGTCAAACGACGTTCTGACGCAGCTACAGGGCTAAGGTTCAGAAAGTTGACCCGTAGGTCAACTTTCCAACCCACCCGGTTGGTCCACGTGGACCAACCAGGAAAAATCTCTAGAAAAATACCTTGTTAAACCATTTAAAAATCGAAAATGTTTTTATTATTTTTAGGTTATAAAATAAAAAATGTTTATAATTTTATGAATTATTTTATTATGATTTTAAACTAATTTTATGAGGTATAATTTTACAAGTTCCCTTTTATACCCTTTATAGGTTTATTATCTATATAGTTTATTATTTTATTTTTATTTTATGAATTTAATTTTATTTGTTTTGTTTATTATTTTATAAATTTATAAAATATTTTATACACTTAAATATTTTTTTATTTTATTTTTCTAGATTGTTTTGTACAATTAATAAAATAAAAGTATAAATTATATAGGTATGTGTATAGGTATTTCACCTATGTCTTTTATATTACAAGTATTTTATTTTTGTATTTATTTAGGTTTTTATTCTGATTTTAATGTTCATATATATTATAAGTAATATTTACAAAATTATAAAAATATAAGAATACAAAAATAATGAATAAATAATAAATTGAATATTTTAATCTGTACAAGTATACAATAAGGGTCCAAAACTCAACTTTCAAACCATAGCTCCGCCAAATGCGAAACCACCACCATTAAATAGCTTATTTTGAACTATATACAGTTAATGGTAAGTTTGATGCATTTGGAGTTTTCAATTGTGAGATATGGGTCTGGGAAGTTGGGATTCTGGATTTTTATTCAAATCATAACTTTTTATCTGTACATTATTTTTGAGTGAAATCAATTTTGTATTTTTCTTTATTTAATTATCTACAACTTTCATGTACAAAGTTTCTTTATTTGATGTATAAAACATGGAACCAAAAATAGGTCCCAAAATGAATAAAGAATGGATAAAATGAATAGGTATTTCGACTGTATTTTAACCCTTATCTCCCCCTACTTTATTCCTGGTCGACCTATTCATCAAGATGCCTAGGTCTCGGGGTTTCGGGTCATAAAATATTTACAATATTTTATTCTTTTTCTTTTCTTTTATTTATTCTATAATTTTGGCTTTAATTACAATATTTTATACACTATTTACATGCACATGTATGAATGCTAAGATGCTCTAATTAAGGGTATTTACATGCATTTACTAGGGTTTTTGAGGCCAAAATGATAGGATAAAAATGATGAAATGTGGATTCATCAGGCTAGCAACAATAAAAGCCACACAAGTAAAAGGAACAAAGGAAAAACTCCCATGAAAACTAAAGGGAGAAATTCCGAAGAAATCAAATGCTTCTTTTGTAGAAGTCCGGGCATGTGAAGAAAGATTGTCTTAAACGGAAAGCATGGTTCGAAAAGAAAGGTATGCATTTTGTTTCCTTTTGCTTCGAAGCAAATATTATAGATGTTCCTAATAATATTTGGTGGTTAGATTCTGGTGCGACTACTCACGTATCTCACATATTATAGGGATTCCTTACAATCCAGAACATAAAAGAAAGTGAGCAGTATTTGCTCATGGGAAATAGGATGAGGCCACGAATAGATGGATATGGGACTTACATATTGATCATGGCCACTGGATGTCAAGTTAATCTGGAAGGATGTCTCTACATTCCTGAATGCGCTAGAAATCTTGTTTCCGTTTTCAGACTGGATAGTTTAGGATTTTCTTTCAAGATTTCTGATGGATCATTCTCTATGTTTAGAAATAAGTACTTTTATGGTTATGGTACTTTGGATAATTATCTTTATCATTTTAATCTTGATAATAAATTTATGAATTCTCTGTTTTATGTTGAATGTAATGTGGGTGTGAAAAGGAATGCATCTGATGAATGCTCTGCTCTTTTATGGCATCAAAGATTAGGTCATATATCTAAGGACAAAATTTTGAGACTTATTAAGAATGACATATTGCCTCAATTAGATTTTGCTGACCTAGTGTTGTGCATAGATTGCATTAAAAGAAAGCAGTCCAAACACACATCAAAGAAGCCAGCTACAAGGGCTAACCAGCTCCTAGAATTGATACATACTGATATTTGTGGTCCTTTTGATGTCTCATCATGGGGAGGAGAAAGATACTTTATCACTTTATAGATGATTTCTCACTATATGAGTATATTTATCTATTGCATGAAAGGACTCAAGCAGTAAATGTCCTTGAGATATTTATTAATAAGGTGGAAAGGCAATTGGTAGGAAAATAAAAGTTGTGAGATCTGATCAAGGTGGTGAATATTTCAGAAGACATGATGAGACAGGTCAACATCATGGTCATTAGCAAAATTCTATGAAAGTAAGGGTATTTGTGCATAATACACAATGCCCAGAACACCATAATAAAATGGTGTCGCAGAAAGGTAAAATCGTATATTAATGGCAATGGTTAGGAGCATGATAAATAATAGTACTTTACCTCTTTCACTGTAGACATATGCATTAAGGACTTCAGCATATTTACTCAATAGGGTTCCTAGTAAAGAAGTTCAAAAGACACCTTTTGAATTATGGACAGTTAGGAAACCTAGCTTGAGACATCTACATGTTTGGGGATGTCAAGCGGAAGTTAAAGTATACAATCCACATGAAAAGAAATTAGATCCAAGGACAGTCAGTTGATTTTTCATTGGTTATCCTGAAAAATCAAAGGGGTATAGATCTTATTGTCCTAACCATAGTACAAGAATTGTTGAAAGTGAAAATGCTCGCTTCATTGAGAATGGCAACATTAGTGGGAGACAAGAATCACGTAATGTGGAAATAAAAGAAGATAGGGATAAAGTGTCGCTTCCATATTTTCCCATATCTTCTGTAATAGATGTTCCACCTGTGGATTCATCTTCACATAATATTTTGGAACATCAAGAATTGACACCCACATTAAGTGATGATGTCATTATTAATAAACAAGTTGTAAATGAGCCAAGTGCACCATAATCACAAGAAGTTGCATTAAGATGCTCTGAAAGGCAAAGGAGACCTATAAATTTTGAATGTGACTTGAGCATTGATAAAGATGGCTCATTCCATTAGGCCATAGAATGTAATGATTCTGAAAAGTGGTTGAATGCTATGAAAGAAGAACTTGAGTCAATGGTCAATAACAATGTCTAGGATCTTGTCGAGTTACCTGAATGTTCTAAAAGAGTCGGGTGTAAATGGGTATTTAAGACCAAACGTGACTCTAAAGATAACATCGAAAGATATAAAGCTAGACTTGTTGCAAAGGATTTTACTCAAAAAGATGGCATCGATTATAAGGAGACCTTTGTCCCGGTCTCAAAGAAGGACTCCTTAAGAATCATTTTGGCTTTGGTGGCTCATTATGATATGGACCTTCACCAAATGGATGTAAAGACTGCCTTTCTGAATGGAGAGTTAGATGAAGATGTCTATATGGACCAACCCGAAGGTTTTAGGATCATAGAAAAGGAAAATCTAGTATGTAAATTAAATAAGTCAATACATGGACTAAAACAAGCTTCTCGTCAATGGTATATTAAGTTTAACAATACCATTACATCATATGATTTTGTAGAAAACACTGTAGATAGGTGTATCTACATGAAAGTTAGTGGGAGCAAGTTTATCATACTAGTCCTATATGTTGATGACATATTATTGGCTGCGAATGATTTAGGTTTGTTACATGAAACAAAGAAGTATCTTTCCAAGAATTTTGAAATGAAAGATATGTGTGAGGCATCCTATGTGATTGGAATAGAAATATTCCGTAATAGACCACAAGGATTGTTAGTATTATCTCAGAAGGCATATATTGAGAAGATCTTGAAAAGATTCAGGATGGATAAGTGCTCTGCAGGGATAGTTCCTATTCAGAAAGGAGACAAATTCAGTTTGGATCAATGTCCAAAGAATGAATTGGAACGTAACGAAATGAAAGAAATTTCTTATGCATCAGTGGTTGGGAGTATCATGTATGCTCAAACATGTACTAGGCCTGACATCAGTTTTGCCACTGGCATGTTGGGTCGGTATCAAAGTAATCCTGGTATGGACTACTGGAAAGATGCAAAGAAAGTTCTCAGGTATTTACAAGGCATCAAAGATCATATGTTCGTGTACAGACGATCTGATAATCTTGAGATTATCGTATATTCAGATTCAGTCTTTGCAGGATGTATCGACACAAGAAAGTCAACCTTTGGCTACGTATTTCTACTCGCTGGAGGAGCTGTGTTATGGAAAAGTGCGAAGCAGTCAGTCATTGCTGCTTCCACTATGGAGGCTGAATTTGTAGCGTGCTTTGAGGCTACAATTCAAGGATTGTGGCTGTGGAATTTTGTTTCAGGACTTGGAATAGTCGACAACATTACTAAGCCGCTGAAGCTTTATTGTGATAATGCCACATCAGTCTTCTTCTCAAAGAATGATAAGTACTCCAAGAGTGCAAAGCACATGGAATTGAAGTTCAGAAACAAAGAGTATCAATAGAGCACACCAGTACTAATTTAATGATAGAGGATCTATTAACTAAAAATTTAGCACCTTAGATTTTTTCTGAGCATGTTGTGAGAATGGGTGTTTTAAAGAAGTCATTGTTATGAAAGGTTAATTAGTACATTTTATTTGGTGCTCATTATGATTATGACAATCTCATTTGTTTATACTTCTGAATCGTTTCATTGTTATATTGTGCATGTATGTTTGTAAATAGATAACATAACCGTTAAAATGAAATTAAATTAGGAGATATTATTCTTCTAAATTACAGATGATTGGATTGAATTATTATTGATACATGGAAGGGATCGTGTCAAGTCATATGATGTGTGACCGCCATGATCATATTAGTTTAATTCAATTAAAGTATATGGTTCATTGACATTACATAAAACTCATGAAAAGGCACGTTTAAGGTTATTATCTCATAATTAAAGATTATATGGAACATGTGGGAGAATGTTGGAATTTATCCCGTAAGTGGCCCATATAAAATATTTATGAGATAATAAATATTGAGTTTTACCAAGTCAATGGATAAAACATAACCGCATTATCTTGATCCACGTTGATGGTTAGTGGATTATCAGGAGTCGGTTATGATAGGGTTTGTTATCCTTTTGAACCCTCCAACTCTGCCCCTATAAAAGAGACACGATGGCTCATTATACAAGACACCGAATCAAGAGATTCAGAGAGTTACCATCAAAACTCTCCACCATCTGAGAGAGTCTTAACGATTGGGGTTAAGGGAGGAAGAAAAGATCATTGTCAGTATCTTCATCTTCTCGTTACAAGTTTCTATTTGATTTGCTATGAAAGAAGGTAACTTGCGAATAATTATTTTTTATTGATTCTTTAATGTTGCGCTTTAATTTTCCTATAGCTTGTTTTTCTAATTATGAAGCATGACTAAGCGATCCTCACGTTCGACCTAGTGTGCAAGTAGCTTGACCGTGTGTGTGTCCGTCCTATTGATAAGAGATAAACAACTAATGCCTTCATTTCTAAACTTAAAAAGAACACCCATTTTTAGCAAGACCGGATAATGAAAAATAACACTAAAAAATCAAATCAATTAGAAGCAACAATGTTCCGTTTGTACACTATGAATTGGAAAGTAATATAATACTATTAAAAGATTTTTCGCATTAATCTACGGTGCTTAATTGTTGATAGCAACTTTTAATTTGAAGTTAGCTCGAAAGAAGGAGATAATATTATATTGGGTAATTTACAATTTGGATTTCTATCTATAGGTACAATTTTCGAATGAATTCACATCTTTAAATTGTAACGATTTAAGTTTTATGGTCGTTTAAGAAACGAAAAAACAAAAAGCCATTTGAAAGTTTGAAGCTCTTGACTAATATGCCATTGTCTAAAAGTTAAGACCCAATAACATCTACCCTTCTTCTCTCATACCCAACTCGACACCCCCCCCTTCTCTCACGCACCCATCCGCATTGCCCTAACCCCACCCCCTTCCTCCATCGGCGCTCATGAAGTCGGCGACTAACCCCACCCTCCTCCGTGGCACCTCCTCTCATGCATCATTCCCTTCGCACGGCACCTCCTCTCCTTCATACAATACCGCCTCCCTCCACCCTCCTCCGATGCACCAGCCGTTGTGAGGTCGCTAGGCTCAATCCATGAAGCATCATATGCAGAATAGCATGCCCGCCTCTCCTTCCACGCATCCACGCAGCACCCCTCAGGTCGGCTCCTCTGCACGCACCAAGCCATCCCCTTCGTCCCCAAATTTCTGTATCAAATGTTCACCGTTGCATATTTTGTGTACTTTTTGAACAATAAAAATCCAACCATGAATAAATTACATTAAATTTCAAAGTGACTATGGGCTCCATGTCATTGACTTGATCCAACATACGTTTTTCCATAGGCCGATGCTGTTGCAAATCATGGATATTCTCACCGTCTGTGTTGTGATAAGCTGATGACGTGTCATAAGTTTAAGTACTTAGAGCATCAACTTCTTACATTATAGGTTAGGGTTCCCATCTATATCCCAGTATGGTCCCCATCTTTCATTTGTAATAAATAGGATCACCAATCCGTTTAAAAACACAACATAAGATGTACCATTAGGAATTTAATTGAGATGACTTGGCCTAATTGCCTTCAAATTAAATTGAACTCCAAAGACCCATTTCCCCTTTCTATATCTCTCTTCGTCGAAACTAGGGCGGGCTATTGAGTCATGGCTCGATGAGTCAGGCTCGGGCTCGGCTCGATAAGGGCTCGTGAGGCTGGCTCATTAGGCTATTGAGCCGAGCTCGAGTCAGAATTTTGAGCTCGATAGCTTAACGAGCCGAGCCCGAGCCGAGCCTCGCTGGGCTCAATAATTCAATAAGGAGCTCAATAAGGAATATATACATATAATATTTATATATAATATAAATAAAATAAAAGTAATCCTTTGCAATTTTTCTTCCACTAACTTTACCCCTCCAGAAGTCAGTCATGACTTAATTCTCAAAATCTCATTTCCGACCGCATGTTTACCCCCCACCTACACATCAGAAAATTAGCAAAAAAATCCTTTTTTATAAGAAAATAGAATGTTACAATATATATTATAATTATGATTTTGCATATAACTTGGATAGTGGTCTATTGGTAAGGAATATAGTCTTAGATGAAGGAGGTCTTGAGTTCGAAACTGTACAAAATATTTTTCCACCAAAAAGTACCCATTTTCCTTAACGAGCCAGCCTTGGGCTCGAGCCCAGACCAAACTCGATAAGGAGCTCGGCTCGAGCCCGAGCTAGCTCGATAAGGGCTCGAGCTCATCGAGCTTGAGCCCGAACCAGCTCGATTGGGCTTGAACGAGCCCGGGCCCGGGTGGGCTTATCGAGCCCGAGCCAAGGGCTGGCTCGTTGATCTCGATAGCCAGCCCTAGTCGAAACCCTCGAAACGCACCCGATTCCCCTATCCCCTGTGCTCCCTGCTCCCCGGCCGCGTGAATCAGGACTTCGAAGAGATCTCCTTCCCAATCTCCCCTCCCGCGGCCAGCAAGATCAATCCCCTCCGTTGCTGCTCGTGCACGAGGATTAAGAAAACGATTCGATCTAGTTTGATAATCCGATATAGCAGAAAAATCATTTTCTCTCTATTTGGATTCGACGTCTGCTAAAGAAATACGTGTAGGGAAGTATTATGTATTCCATATAAATATATAAATAACATAGATGAAATAAATGAACTATTCGGAGGGTAAAATCAAAAGTATAGTTGCTAAATTGGTAAAAAAAACGCATCGGTGTAAAAAGATTTTGATTTCTGACGTCTATCAGAATGGAAACAGAAGAGATGGAGTGGAGTTACGGGACCGATAAAATAAGATGGATGTTCTTGAATCTGATTACAGCCCAGAATCAATTGTACCTTTTTTTTTTCCAGAAACGGAGTTTGGTCCCAAGAATACCAACCAATCCTAATCCCTAATGGGAGATCACGATTTCTTCACTTCTCATGATTTGAATATAAATAGACATCCACATCCCAACACCATTCTCATATACACTAAACTACTTCCCCTAGAGTTTCACCACCACCACCCTCCCGATAGTAGCAATTCATCGTCTCGATGATGATGCCTCTGCAGAATGATCATCTGACGCCCAAAGAGCGAGAAGAAGGTGGGATCGTGCCAGACGAGGAAGTGCAACATGGAGGTAGGGAATCTTGTTGGTCGTACGAGGGGAGGTCGGGAGGGAGATGCTCGTCGGAGGCCTGATGCATGTGGCTGGAGCGCAAGAGCACATGTGGAGTAGTCGAGTCGAGTGGGTTCCGAGGGTTTTGACGGAGAGAAGGGGTTAGTAGGGTAAGGGAGATAGAAAGGGGAAATGGATCTTCGGAATTTAATTTAATTTGAGCAGCATTTAGGGCATGTCGTCCAAAATTCCTAACAGCACACTCCTATGCCATCTTCCAAACCGGCATGGGACACTTTTGTTATAAATGAAAGATTGGAACCCACACTGGAATCGGATCCATAGGTGGGGATCTTATATGTAAATTACCCAACATTACATATCCTAAGCCTAAAATTGTAAAACAACTTAGGTAAGAAGTATAACTAAGAATAATATTATTAAGCCTCAATACCTGAATCATCAACTTATTGCTCTACAACATTCACATGTTTTGTATGTGATGGATGTTGTGGTATATGTTCCTACTCCAAATGATGAAACATGCCCATCAAGGAGAACATGTTAGTGTTATCATCAAAATAAGCGAATGAATCTTCAATCTTCTTTATCGAAATTGGAGGCAAATTTGTTTATTGACCAATTTTATCCATACTATTTTTCCCTCAAAAATAGAATCTACCTATAAAAAGTCAAGTATCTAGATTACTTATACAAATATTAAACATTTTAATTTTTTGAATCCTATTGAACATACCAAATCCTTTTAGACTACTACAAGTTTATGATCGACAACGTTTGACAACTCCTCCATCAGCTTGTTAGTTGCATCATTATTGTTTCAACAATAAGTATATTACTTATCTTTATTCTCTAGAATCAACAATAATGAACCATATCCAAAATCATGACACACGTCAATGGGTTTCCTCATCTTCCTTAATAGTCAAGTCCAACTACAAGAAAAACTGAAAAATGTGACTACAATTCTAGTCGAATAGTAAAGCAAAAATAGTAGCTTTGTAGCTGCGTTTACAATTGTGATTGCATGTACTCATAATGGGTGCAGTCACATCTCATTGCTCGCAAATACAAATGCTACCACAATGTAAATGCTTTGTAGTCATGTTTTGATATAAATGCGACTATAAAGCTACCACATGTGGTCCCTTTTGTAGTTGCATTTGAATTTTTCAAGCTAAAACAAATAGTAGCAGCAAGCTGATGCACCTATTGTTACACTTGTAACCATACAAACTTTCACACACACGCCTATACATACATATACATTTACACACATATACTCATACAAATATATGTTGGACATGCGAGCCCACGACGATCTATTATGCAATAAATGTTATTGTGAATATCATTCCCTGATCTGAAATGAAGAATAACTTATTTGCATAATAGGTCCCTTAGTACAATTAGGGTTATGTACCATGGCCATCTTAATGATCATACAACTGTTGATTCAAGTATTGAATCATAGAGGCTGGTGCTTGGATGAATATCTAAAGAGTTAGATTGAGGACTTATCAAGTACCATCAAATGATTGTTAAGAGATGATCTCTAGCCTGAGTAGGAGATGGCAATCCTTTCTCACTTGGTTGATATCTGACTGATGTCTTGATGCAGGTCCTCTGCATGGGAATAGAGATTCAGAGGTGTCAGATCAGTTAGGTCAAAGAGTTGACTTAACGAGATCAAGATAACCAAAGACCTATGTCGTATGCTGTCACGATATAGGCACGCATCCTCTTACCGGAGACAGATGTGTTACTATATGTCTAAATATGTACATTTGACAGACCAATAGATTGATGACCTAATCAAGGTCTATACACCGGCGCGCTAGTGTGCATATAAGGGCATATGAGTAATACGATCTTTCAAAGGGATCATACAGGTTCGTTACTGAACCAGAAGACATGAGCTCACTCATGGGATATTGGGAAGAATCAAATTCCGTGCACGGCCATCTCGCTTTGGAAGCTTGACTGAATTTGTAGGTTTGATATATGTTTTTTGGAAAAACATATGATCAACACCTGGGTATGATATATGCTTTTGGAAAGTATATGATTGATACCAACTCCCAATAGTCAAATGAGAAACTTAATGATAAAACTCTGAAGTAGACAATGTAAAATTGATCTTATACTTCGGGTTTATTCTGGGTCTTCCAGTATGCAGGATGTATAGGTATTAGGAATACCTGAGGGCGATGTGGTCATAAACGATTGTATAACCATGACGCTTCCATTCCGAAGGAGTGATGAAATAGGTCTGAATTTTAGTGACTCCTCTCATAGATAAGTAATCTGATCTTAGTCCAAATGTTGGACATTGATATGAATGTGATTCAAATGTAATAAAAAGATTAGATTTGCGGCCTTAATTTAATTGCGGTCTTAATTTAATCAAGCATCTATGGGAGGTCTGCAAGATCTAGACTTGAGATGTGATCTCAATATCCAAGTCACTATACGTGTAACAATACAATCTCCCTGTCCTTATCTCCATGTATCCACGAAGAAAACACATTATCCTTGGAAGAGTTCATAGATAATTTCATTGTTGATATATGTATACGAGCATTGAGAAATGTATAATTAAATGTGATTTAATTATCACGAATAATATGAATTTGATTCATATTATTAGAAGAGTTATCTAAGATAATTAAATGTGATTTAATTATCAAAGATGTGAATAATGTTAATGTGATTCATATTATTCAGGCACATGAGAATTGAGATCCAAGATGATTAAATGTGATTTAATTATCATGGATAAGAATAATGTGGATATCACTATCTATATTATTCAAGTATATTATAAATATGATTTATAATATATTAAAGAGAGGATATTATGATTTATATTTGTTGATTAATTGTTAATGTGAATTGGATTCACATTAAATGATTAATTAAAAATATAATTGCATTTTGTTTTGGGTTGTGAATGAGATTCACATAATTTCAGTGGCTCGATTTAAATTTTTCACAAGATAATTGTGAATTATTTTTTGTGAAAAATATTTACAATAAGAGTTATTGTAAATTAACGAGATATCATGAGATAATGAGATCTCATGATAATTTGAGAAAGACACATTCCACTCAAGAAGAGTGGACGGCTACAACTCTCCATGAGGATAAGATTACTCGTCCCCCTATTTTATGGAATGTGTTTAGTCTCCTCATTATCTCTTATTTAGTCAAAGTGATTTAAATTGGGATTAATTATGTTGATTTATCAATATGAATTAATTCAAATTAAATCAATTGTTGTTGTGTTTTTTACAACAACATCTTAGCCATTGAAAGAAACACAAATCAATCTCAACCATTGATTGCGTGTTGTCCATGGATTGGGATCCATGGACTCCCAAAACCCTATATAGGAAGAGACACCCCTTGGTCTTCGAGGGACACATTTTATGACAACAACGAATGCTGTCTTCCTCTCTCTCTACACATCATGTGCCTCTCTCCCTCTCTCTCTTATGGCTGTCCACCATGGAGCCATTGAGAGAGTCGTCATCGCCGCGGCATCGTCATTATGCTGCTGGAGTACTTGCTCGTGGATCTCCGTCTCCTTCGGTGCGCCTCGCTCATGAAGAAGACGCCGGATCTCATGTGACGAGATCAGAAGATTCGTCGCTTGGATCATCAACGTGGATTGCGAGAAGGACGCATCTCATCAATGCGCTCGCAAGCGTCTCCTCCTTTGGATCGGACTTGAGATATGAGGTCTCTTAGTTTAGAGACTCGATCGCAACCACGCTTCAAGAGGTAAACCTTATAGCTATTGTGGTTTAGATGAAAAGATCCGAGAAAGGTTCTTGGATCATGTGGTTTCATCACATTTAAAATTTTTTAAATTCCGCTGCCCGGAGCAACTAGTACGACTAGTCGCTCCCGATCGCATTCGATGCGATCCACACGCTTCCGTGATGCACTTGAGGATCTCCCCATATCCTTCAATATACACATATAACCACTAACACACACAAACATACACATGAAAAAACACAAATCTATACACATGCATACATACACACATACAAATTTACACATCAATATAATTACACACACAAATCTCTCACACATATACAAACATGTATTCGTAAACATTCAAATACATATACATGTTCTCTATTTCTCTTACACACATACACACGCATTCACACACTTCAATGCATACACATACACTCATACACACATGCTCATACACATACCATAAACATTCACATTCATACACATGCATACACGTAACTCTTTCTCACACAAACATACACGTGATCCCTCTCTCTATCTCTCTCACAATCGCACATGCATTCACACACTTTTGCATAAGCATTCCATATGCAAGTCTTTGCAAAGAAAATGCGTATATGAGATAGTACACTAACCCCATCTACTTAATGAAGTGTACAAGTAGAAATCTTTTGAGTTGTTGTAGTGACATGATTATCATAGCGACATCCATGAATCCAATCATTTCTAGCTTTGACAAGGAATCCACAACGAACTCCAACATGCATTCTCACCATTGAGAATTCATTCCATAACTATAGATATTTACTCAACATAATTAGCTGGAGAAAATGAACTTTATATATCATTATTGTATACAACTGTAAAAACACAGAAAGTCATGTAACAAATGAAAATCTGTAAATACATTAAATAGTATGTTAAATTGAACATAATTCATCTTATGATATATGTGTCGGTGATATCTTCAAATCCCAAACATGTGAATAAGCATCACAAACCAATCAATATTCTATTGAAACTGAAGGATATGGAATGATCCTCAAGCGCATCACGAAAGCGTGTGGATTGCATCGAATGCGATCGAGGTGACTAGTCGCACTAGTTGCTCCAGGCAGTAGAATTTAAAAATATTAAAGTGATGAAACCACATGATCCAAGAACACTTCTTGGATCATTTCATCTAAAGCACAAATATGTGCAAGGGTTACCTCTTGAAGCTTGGTTGTGATCGAGTCTCTAAATGAAGAGACCTCCTGTCTCAAGTCCGATCCAATGGAGGAGATGCTTGTGAGCGCGTTGATCAGACGCATGCTCCTCACAATCCATGTTGATGATCCAAGCGATGAATCTCCTGATCTTGTCATACGAGATCGAACATCTTCTTCATGAGCGAGGCGCACCGAAGGAGATGGAGATCCACGAGCAAATACTCCGGCAGCATAATGACGATGCCGCGACGATGGTGACTCTCTCAAAGGCTCCATGGTGGATGGGCACAAGAGAGAGAGGGAGAGAGCATTTGGCGTATATAGAGAGAGAGAGGGAAAGAATATGTCATAATCATGTAACCCAAAAAGCAAGGGGTGCCTCTTCTTATATAGGGTTTTGCGAGTCCATGTATCTCAATCCATAGAAAACACACAATCAATGGTTGAGATTGATTTGTGTTTCTTTCAATGGTCATGATGTTGTTATAAAAAACACAACAATAATTAAATTAAATTAATATATATTGATAAATCAATATAAATTAATTCAAAATTAAATCACTTTGACCTTAGAGATAAAGAGGAGATAGACCTCATCCCCTAGGGGGGGAGGCACCAAGTGGACTTGGTCTTTCTCTTCAACATCTCATTAGATCTCATTATCTCATGATATCTCTCCAAGATTTAAAACAACTTTTTTTGTAAATTATTTCACAAAAATAATTCATAATTATCTTGTGAACATTGCAATCATGCCATTGGAAAAATGTGAATCACATTCACATCCTAAAATAAAATGTAAATTATATTTTCAATTAATCATCCAATGTGAATCCAATTCACATCAATAATTAATTAATAAATATAAATCACATTATGCTCTCTTTAATATATTATAAATCACATTTATAATATACCTGAATATTATGGATAATGCTATCCACATTATTCGTATCCATGATAATTAAATCACATTTAATCATCTTGATCTATATTCTCATGTGCCCAAATAATATGAATCACATTCATATTATTCACATCTTTGATAACTAAATCACATTTTATTATCTCATATAACTCTCCTTATAATATGAATCAAATTCATATTATTCATGATAGTTAAATCACATTTAATTATCCATTTTCTCAATGCTTGGATATATATCAACAATAAAATTATGCATGAACTCTTTCACGGATAATGCGCTTTCTCTGTGGATACTTGGAGATAAGGACATGCCGATTGTATTGTTCCACGCATAGTGACTTGGATATGGAGATCACATCTCAAATCCAGATCTTGCGGACCTCCCATAGTTGCTCGATTAAATCAAGACCACAAATCTAATCTTCTCATTACATCTGAATCACATTCAGATCAATGTCTAATATATGGAATAAGATCATATTACTTCTCTATGAGAGGAGTCACTAAAATCCAGACATGTTTCATCACTCCATCGGAATGGAAGCGTCATGGTTATACAATCGTTTATGATCACATCACCCTCCGATATTCCTAATGCATGTTCATCCTGCATACTGGAAGACCCATAATAAACACGAAGATTTAGATCTCTTTTAGATTGTCTCCTCCAGGGCTTTATCATTAAGTTTCTCATTTGACTATTGGGAGTCGATATCGATCATACTTTATCATACTCAAGTGTTTATCATATACTTTCCAAAAGTATATATCAAACCTACAAATTCAGTCAAACTTCCAAAGCGAGACGACCGTGCACGGAATTTGATCCTTCCCAATATCTCATGAGTGAGCTCATGACTTCTGATTCAGCAATGAACCTGTATGATCCCTTTGAGAGATTGTATGACTCATATGCCCTTGCATGCACACCAACGCGTTGATGTATAGACCTTGGTTAGGTCATCAACCTATTGGTCTGCCAAATGCACATACTCAGACATATAGTAACACATATGCCTTCAGTCAGAGGATGTGTGCCTATATCGTGACAACATACGACATAGGACTTTGGTTATCTCGATATTGTTAAGTCAACTCTTTGACCTAACTTATCTAACACCTCCGAATCTCTATTTCAATGTAGAGGACCTGCATCAAAAGGTCAGTTAGATATCAACCAAGTGAGAAAGGATTGCCATCTTCTACTCAGTCTGGAGATCATCTATTAACAATCATTTGACGGTACTTGATGAGTCCTCAATCTAACTCTTTAGATATTCATCCAAGCACCGACCTTTATGATTCAATAATTGAATCAACAGCTATATGATCATTAAGATGACCATGGTATATAAACCTAGTTGTACTAAGGACCTATTATGTAAATCAGTTATTCTTCATTTCAGATCAGGGAATGATATTTGCAAAAACATTTATTGCATAATGGCTCGCATGTCCAACAATCTCCCACAAGCCCAAAGAGCCATTAATATGCTAATCATTTAAACCCGCACTCATGTGACAATCATAGGCTATTTAGAAAAATATCTAGGTAAGCTGACCAGTCATTCTGTTCCCAAGAGACTACACCAAGTCCTTTTACGAGACTTGCATATCCCAAGTAACAGTGCTCGCATCCAATGCAAATGTTGCATCTTATGCAACCAATACTCAATTTTGTTAGTTATCGTGTCTTTGACACTAAATCTCGATAATTATTATAACCAATATGTAATTTTCATTATCCTTATCAGAATACCCTTATTCCTGGAGATCTCTATCTCCTAAGATATCCACAGTTAAAACCTTTTAGATCTCCATCTATAAAGTCTTAAGCTCTTGAAGATAAGACTTAGAGATCACTATCTCTAAAGTCTTGTCATCTATGAAGATACTTTTATAACTGCAATCAAGTGTTTTATTTCCATAGTAGGATTAGTAATAGTTTACTACTCCCACTGCATGGCAGACGTCTGGCTTTTGTACACATCCGACATACATCTAGCTTCTCATAACTGATGCACAAGGGCAAGCAGTTCTAGCATTCACTTCTTCAACTCTTTGAGGTATTATCCTTTCAGATAGGTCAGTACCACATCTTAAGGAAAAGAAGCCTTTCTTGGAATTATCCAGAAGATGGAATATGTCCAAGGTATACCACTAATGCGACGGTTCCAATGCCCTCTTCTCTTTGCTTCTGAACACTTTCAGAACTAAGATCTTAAGAGGTTTCCTTTAGATTATATCTCAATTTATGGAATAGATAGTCTATAAAAACACTTATTATTATCCTTATATCATTCCAAATGATTAGGATATTATATATATTTAGTACGATGAACACATTGGCACTCACACTAAGCTTCACATGGATCATAAAGATTCTATATGAAATCAAAACCTTTATGATTCAGTGTTCCAACTACAAGAAGATCATTTGAGTCCATAGATGGAGTTATTCAGCTTGCACATTGATAAGCTTGTTTCGCGGCTCTTCACTTCTTTAAAGAAGAGAGTCGGTTGTAGCAGAAGAAAGACAACCGCGAAACAAGAAGAAGAGAGAAACTTATCAAACAAATTTTACGGTTTCCTGTCGGAGAACCGTTCACTATTTATTTAACCAGGCAAGTGTTCCTGGGTCGAACTCAAGGAGGCAGAATATATTCCCTAATTTTTCTTCTTCGTAATCTTATTTTAATTCTTCTCTAAGTCAGAATACCTTTTTTAGTAGTTTTTATTTTTGTAATTTTTATTTGATTTTATTCTTTTCAAATTTTTATTTAATTTTCAAAAAGGGATATTTTGCAAAAGATTTACGTATTATATAGTAGGTGGATAGAATATAGGTGATACTATATAATATAGGTGAACGAGGTTCGAGCCGCGTACTCGAACTGCACAAGAAAACAAATCAAAACGAGGCGGTTTTCGAGAAAATCAAATCACGTTAAAAACTCGTCGAAAAGCCGTGGAAACTTTATACTATGTAGCTGGGGTAGTTGTGTAACTACCCCTCAAGAATCGTCGGAATCCGAGGTCAAATGGACAAGATATAGCCCCTACAGCCCAGGGGCATAAGCGTAAAAAAAACTAATTAAAATTTGTTTTCAAAATGGTCCACAGGGACTGTTCTGCAAGAAAAATAGCAAATTATTACACTTAGGTCCCTGCGGAGGGACCTAATTGTAATTTATGGAAACTTTGGAGGCGGGAATGAATAGCTGGAAGTTGACTGGGTGTATGATGCAATTATTCCACCGTTTTGCGATCAACGGCAGAGATTAGAAGCCTCAGGCGCGATCTGACGGTTCTCGCGGTGCCACGTGGCGGCTATCTGTGCGTCTGGTGTTCTTGGGCAGTTGGAGCGGCTGGCGACGAGCTCTCCTTCTCCGATTTATGGCGACTGCGCTCCGGCGATCCGGTCACTCCGGCGGGGCCAGAGGGGTGGCTCCTCCACCCCTCGAGCTCGCCCGCGGTGGGGATGGCGGAGATGGTGCTCCGAGCGGCGGCAATAGCTCGAGGAAGATGGTGGTTCGGCACGGATAGCTGGATAGCTGTTCTGGAGCCCGATCTTCAAGCTTGATTTTGATGATGTTGAGGCCCTTCCAGATCCAAATGAATGGCACGCGATGAAGACAATCCTGCAAACAATCAAGTTCTATGCTCGATTCGAATTGAATCGGCCAACAAGGTTAAGATCTAAAGCCTCAAAAGTTGAAGAAAATGCATAAACGTCCAGCCAATACATCCAAACTGTGAAGATGGTGATGATTTGCGAATCGATTAAAATCGAATGACACGTGAATCGAAGGAGTTTTTAATCTTGCGAGATAGATGGGTGATTAGACTATCTTAAGAGCGGATTAGCCATGCTAATCATGGCACGGTTATCGAGAAAGAAAATCAAAAAGATGAAGGAATAGGTCTGGGGAAATCCGGGTGTATGACCTGGAAATGGCTGCTCGACGGTCGACCTCGCCGGAGCTGTACGCTGCACACGGCGGCGATGCAAGGCGGCGCAGCACCTTGGAACTCTTCTCCGATGAACCCTCCTCCTCGCGAACGCCTCCAAGTGGAGCTGTCACCTCCCGAGCGATCTGGGCGAGGCTAAGAAGATGGGGAGTCGGTTAGCCTGGAGCTGGGAAGCTTGGAGCTGGAAGAAGTTATTGTTAATGGCCAACCTTGGGGGCTTTAAATAGGAAGTTTGCTTGGGCCTCAAGGTGAATCGAAGGGTCGGCGATGAAGGGGGTAGTTAGGTGAATAGGATCGAAGGCTTAGATTGGCGAGGTTAGGAGCTGCTCAGAATAAATGGAGGAAGTTGGCTGCTTCAGCAGTCCGGCTGAACAGAATCTTGAAGAAGAGAAGCCAGGTGCTGACAAGTGTCAGCACCTGGTTGGCCCAAATATGTTTAATGCTTCTAAAATCAATATTAAATAGCCTTTAATGTTATTTTAAATAGGTATAAATACAAGAAATGTAGATAAATTAATTATCTAATTTATGAAATAAATAATTTTTATAAATAATATGTATTATTTAAAATATAAATATTATATTAATAAATATGTATTTATAAATAGGTTTTGAATTTTTAATTTAATAAATAATTAAGTAAAAATTAATTTTATATTTTATTAATTATTAGGGCATTAAATAAGACTTATACAAATTTTTATGGATTTTTATGAATTAATTTATATATTTTAATAAATAGAGGAAGTGTCTTTATAGGTCAAATATACCTATATTTTGGTTTGTTTGAGTTTATAAAAATAATAAATTGTCTCCAAAAATTATGAAATAATTTATGGTGAAACTAGAGGATCATGAAATAATTTAGAAATTATAAAATTAAGAAAATAATAAATAAGGTGTGTTACATAAAATAAATAGCCCAGAAACCCCTTTGTCTTTTGATCCCAAAACCGACTTTTTGCAAACGGACTCCGAATTCAGTGAAACCACCTTTATTAATTAGATAATATTATTTTATGAACTTTAAAGGTGAGTAGAGTGAAATTGGAGTTTGTATAAGGAAGTTATGATGTTCGGAAGTTGAGATTTTGACAATTTGTAAGCTGGATTTCTTGGCATTTTTACAGAGTAATATTTTTAACTTATTTTTATATTTTTATTTACATTTTTGTGAATAATTAAGAGAAAGATTTGGCGAAGAATAAGTTAAGATGAAATAATTAAAATTCTCTGAAGTTTTGTATTTATTTATAAATAGTGAAGAATGTATATACATGTGATAGATTATTTTTATAGGGTTTTCTTTCCTTATCTCCCCCTACTTATTGGTTTGTCGACCAATCCATGCTGACTTGGTCTCGGGGGTTAGGCTATAAATATATCTTACAGTTATATTTATAGTTTAAGTCATATTACATATATATACATATATTCCATATGCCTTTTTCTTTCTTTTTCTAGTTCTTTATTTATTTACATGAATTTAGTGGTTAAAAGTGAATATTTACAAATGAATGGGGTTTTGTTAAAATATGAGAATTAGTGAGTATTTACATGTATTTGTTAAGGGTTTTAAGACAAAATGCGACAGAAAAGTTAATGAATCATGGATTCATCAACCCCCTATACTTAAACTTTGCTAGTCCCTTAGCAAACACTTATTTTGAAAAAGTAAGTGAAAAAGAAAGAAAGTTAGAATGAATTTGTTTTCCTAAACCAATTCATGAGAACAGACAAAGGACAGAGCTCGATCGGGCCTGAAACAATCATTTTGTCGGAACCTTAACTAGGATTAGGATTTCATCCTCAACAATCTTCAAGTTCCATAATCCTTACTCGAGATCACTTCATCGGCTAGTTCAGACTCACTTATTCATATCGCAAACTCTATCATCCTTGAAGTCAACTTGTACAGTGTGTGAATTGATTTAGCTCTTCCTGCTTAGAGAACCGAAGAAACCGTCAATCCCGGCTATACACTCCTATGGCTTCCTCATCTCGCTACTCTTTCCTCGGGGAGGGAGGTATTCCCTTCTGAGTTCAGTTCTGCTATGTCCACAATCGAATATAGGGAGAAGTTAGAAGAATGAGAAAAGAAGTGGAGTGCGACCAGTGTAGACGCATCTCCTTGTGAAGCCCAACCGGTGTAGCTGAGTCTCCACTAAGATGTGCAGGCATATTTGGTGGAAGCTTTGACCAGTTTGGTCTATTTGGTGGCTTCTGCTTTGCTTTGACTTTGTAATTTGCTTGCACTGCATTCATCTTTTGTGCCTCGACGGTTATAGAATCTTTTTAATCCGTCCATTTTTTGAGGTCTTAGAAAAATTGTGTCAGCAGATCCTTCCCTCATCCGAAGCAACTATCGCAACCCCAATCTCTCCCGTCTTTAGACGTCAATGCCGCAAAGATAAGGATAAGAATGCACTACCAAGGTGTACTGTCCTTCGGAACTCCATGCGATTTGAGCTAAGTGCAGAGTGCATGTGTTCAAGATTGGTTCACTGGTGAAGAGTTGTACGGATGACTCCAAGTGGTCTACTTAAGCTCAGATGACTTGATTTCCCGAATATGGTCTTATGGAACCCAAAGATTTTAAGTCACCAGACCTGAAGAGTCTAAATTCCAGTTCCTAATCAGGCTCCTTACAATGAGAGTTAAAAGGCCGTAATCAAGCTCCATCCTTCAGACTAGACTCAATCCTTAGTTCCGGAAATCAAACTTATTCTGAAAAATGCGAATGCAAATGCAACCATGTTTTTGTGAAGTCTATTTTCTAGATTTTACTCATTTTTATGACTTTTAAGGATTTTGTAATTTTTACAAATTTTAGGACTTTGTATTTTTTATGGATTTTATGATTTTTATAATAAGGTTTTATTTACAATTTTTACAAGATAAATTTTATTTAAATTAAGTGTCTAATGTATTTTACAAATTTTATCTACAAAGTATTTTACAAGGGTTGAATGGCTTTTATACAAATTTTAATAAATAGGATTTTAAATAAGTATTATACATATTTTAAGTACAAAATTTTAATTACAAATTTTTAATTACAAATTTTTAAGCATTTTTAACTTATTTACCAGGATTTTATAAATAAGAGAGTGTATTTTAAATTAACCCACACCCACTTTTTATGGATTTTATAGGTATAGAAAATACATAAAGTACGAGTTATGACCGAAAGTATATATACAATATATACGCACCCCCCTATACTTAGCTTGAGCTATGTCCTCATAGCGTCAAAAGAGAAAAAGGAGGGCATAACTCGTGCTAAGTAAAAGTGGGTGAAAAAGGGATATCGATGACAAGTCAGTCAACCCCCCCTATACTTACGATCTGGTCATCGTAAGTATTATGAGAGAGCAAAAACGGGATGACTGAATGAAAAGGATAAATAACGAAGAATTCAAAAGGAAGAATACGAAATCATCGAAATCACTCGGTCCCCCCTATACTTAGGATAAGGCATCCTAAGTATAAAAAAAATGTAGCCAAAAATTAGGGATCAGTGATTCGTGAAAAAGAATGGCTATACAAAAGAATTAGTACAAAAATAAAACGTAAATCAGCGGTCAATCAGTCCCCCCTATACTTAGGATCTGGTATCCTAAGTATAGAAGACGAGGAAAAACAGGGACGATTGTGATCTATGAAGAATATACAAGTGTTGTGAATCTCCTGAATGGCTCAAAAGTTATTGTACAAGAAGAAGTAAAAGAATGATTATGATTCCTGAACAAAATAGATCACTTCAGTATGGGCCAAATGATCAGTGGTCTCTACGAAATGCTTCAGCATCTGCCCGTTAACCACGAACGGTTATCTGATTACTCAACCAGGATCATACTGAATTTTCTGCTTCTCGTGTGTATACTGATCTTTGGCTGCAAAAGTAGAGCCTTCTCTGTAAGTGAACTCTATATACGGCATAACTCTCTTTTCTGAAATATGCGTCTCTGGAGTCGGACTACAGAAGGTGTCTATATGTGTCAATATTACACCATCCGACTCTCTACGCTGAATAGACTGTATGATCTGTGCAATGTATTCGATGGACTCTTGTGCTGTAATATTTGTTCTTTCAATCTGCGGCACAGAGATATCTATCGCAGGTGACTGCTCATCTGAATCTGATATGAAATCTGTTTCTGTATGTGAACAATCATCTGAAGAACTAGGTACCAAGTGATCTACCCTATCCTCTTGTAGGATATCTTGGGTATCAAAATAAATACTCTCAAGATCAAGAGACTGTGTCTCATCTATGTTCTGACAATCTTCCGCAAAACTAGTGTCCTCTGAAGTGAATGACAATACTGATCTAGGACTGCTACATTCTCTCTCCATCTCAATGTGTATCTCTCCGTTGTCTGTGCGGAATGATACTCTCCCAGCATCATAGTCAAAGAGTGCTCTTGCTGTCTGCAGAAAGGGTCTCCCGAGAATGATTGGAGCAAGGTGTAACTGAGTAGGGCATGTCATGTCTAAGACTGTAAAGTCTACAGGAAACTGCGAGCCCTGAACAGTCACGATAATGTTCCTTAACACAACTTTAGGTCTCTTTATAGATCGATCTGCAAACTGAAGAATCGCCCGTGATTTATAAAGAGGACCTAGCTTGAGCTTATCAAGCAAAGAGGATGGAAGTAAATTGATCGAGGAACCATTATCTAAGAGAGTTCTATGGAATGTAGTGTCTTCAATCTGACAGTTGACATAGTGAGCTCCCAAATCTTTCTTCTTCTTGGGTACCTTGTTCCGAATTGCACACGAAGTTGCCTTGGTCAAAATATGCTTCTCAACTCGTGATCTCTTTTTCCTACGCGTGGTGCATCTGTTTTTCAATTGATTCTTAAGCGTAGGAAATTGATCTAAGGCATCATGGAGCGGAATCTTCAGAAAGATATGGTCTTTGAGCAACTTTTCAATCTGTGGAGATTCAGGATTATTTTTGGTCTTTTTCTTTCCTTTTCCAAACAAAGCATCGGGAAAAGGAATAAAGTCAGGAGTCAGAAAATCAGAACTTTTATTGAAATCATTGGAATCAGCTTGTACATCGAGAGTCTCAGAATTATTTACAAAACTCTCTAAGACAGGGGAAGAAATGTTTTTCTCTGGGGATTCTGCCTGATCTGGCGTGATATCATCGTCTGAGTCGCCAGTATCCATATCTGAACTGTTGGCATTGCTCCCGTCTCTTGATTGTACGTCCTCATCCTCTTGCGATTTCTCCTCCTCGGCATTCGGATCATGCTCGTGCTCCTCTGGTTCCCTCTCCTCTCCAGTAGGTGTTTGCGGTGATCTACCGCTCCTGAGACGAATGAAGTTAGACAAAAATTCAGGAAACGAGATCTTACATGTAGTATCTACCTGGTCTGGATGACTTCTCTTGTTGTTCGGATTCATCTGAGGCTGGGCTGGGAGAGTGGTCTTCGGCACGGTTAACTCGTCTAGACGACGGTTAACCTGCTCCATCTCTGTCTTATGTGCAATCTGGAGCGTGCTGAGCATGTCCATGATCTGGTTGAGCGCCTGGGCCTGTGAAGACATCTCTGGTTCGGTATGGTGGCCCTGGCTTGCTCCTCTCTCCTGCTTTGGCGTGAAGTGCTGAGAGGTGGACGGCTGGGAGTAGCGCTGTGGTGTAGAGGAAGATTGTTGCGGCTGCTGAAAAGGATAATTCGGTGAAAACTGAGCAGGGTGCTGATAAGTAGGCTGCGGTCTCTGATGGTAGATGTTCGGATGAGACTGCGGCGGCGTGAAATTCTGATGGTGCTGGAATTGCGGACGTCCATGCTGCGGATGACCGTATGGCTGCTGCTGCTGATGATTCGGTATACTCGGCTGCTGAACTAGAGTATACCAAATCCCATTGATCTCGAAAGTGGCTTGCGGCTCCACCTCCATTGCTGCAGTGCTGATGACCTGGCCGGCATTGGCATGAGACTGATCCTCATGCCAATCAATCTGCGGAATCTCGGGCTCGCTCTGAACATATTGTATCTGACGGGTGGGTGGAGCGGGTGCGATCCTCCGTGCTGGCTGTGAAGAAGTCTGATTCTGATGGTACTGAAGTTGAAGATCAGAGACCTTCTTCGAAAGATCACTCAGCTGCTGAGGTAGAGATGAGAGTTTCTCCAACTCTCGCAGCGGCTGCAGATCCTGGACTTGCTTATGAATCACATCCACCAATGTTAATTTCTCACCAATGAAGCTCATGTTGGTGTTGGATTCAGAGTCTGATATATTCGCCACCTTGTGATGCTCTCGGTGATGTGGTGGCTGCGGGGCTTTCTGATATGCCCGAGTAGAGTCTACAACTCTCGAGTTCTCGGCCATCCCTTCGAAGATGGTCCAAACTGACTCGGCATCTTTGTTCAAGTAACTGCCGCCACATGCGGCACTAACTAGCCCCTGAATTTCCGGTTGGAGTCCTCCGAAAAAATTCTGTACTAGCACCTTCATTGGTATCTCATGATGCGGGCATCTCTCCGTCAGGTCCTTGAATCGATCCCATGCCTCATGGAATGATTCGTTCGATAATTGCGTGAAGTTGGAGATCTGACTCCTCATCATGTTCGTCCTTCCTAGAGGGAAATACTTGCGCAGGAAGGTGGACTTTAGGTCGTCCCAAGTGGAGATTTCTCTCCCTAGATGGCTTAGCCAATAAAGGGCTTTATCGGCTAAGGCAAAAGGAAAAGCCTTTAGGCGCACGGCTTCCTGTGTCACTCCTGGATAGCAGGCCGTTCCGCATATCATCTCGAACTGTTGTAAAAACGTGAACGGCTCCTCTACGGCATTCCCATAGTACTTGGGAAGCAAAGAGATGAAGGACAGTCGGAGTTCGTATGGCCCTTGATTCGGCGGTAGCCGAATCCAATGATGGAGCGTTCGAGCGCCCGGGTCATACTCGTCCCGTAAAGTAGCGGGAACCGCAGGCGGTAACTGGTTCCCGGCCCCTGCTCTGATTGCGGCTAATTCAGCCTGCAACTCGGTCTGAACTCTAAACTGTTCTCGAATCTGTAGATTCATCTGCTGAAGTGTGTCGAGAATACCTGTCGTGACATCTCCGTTCAGATCTGCTCTTCCCTCCGGATGATCCTCAGCTGCTGGCCTCTCATCTGCTGCCGATGCTTTCCCACGAGCCATCTGATCGTCTGGAAAATGAAAACTCTCGTAAGAACTCATCGAGAAATACTCAGGAGATTTGGATTCTGTATTGAGGCGAAGGTCTGCCTCAATGATCTGGCCAGGAGGCGAGGGAGTCTGGGTCTGACTCGCCTCGAGATCGGATGGGACCAGCTCGGGAAGAGGGTCATCCCGAGCCTGTAAAGACATACGCTCGACGGTGGACGGTTGAAAGCTCACAGAGTCTGAGCCGAAAAGCCGTCGAGACGTCATCTTCGATGTCAAGAGAAGATTGGGAGAGCACGTGTACGATTCAAGAGAAGAAGGAATGCGAAAGCCGCGGAAAACTCACGCCCCGCAAACAAACACAAGGCAAACCCCGTTTTCACCAACTCAACCCTGATGAAGACCGTAAGAGTTCGGTCTTTTTATCTTTTCGGTTTTAGGGTTGTGATTATCAATCGTTGCGGTTACGCGGGCTGAGCAAGCCAATAGGAGCCCGATAGTTTCTTCAAGACACTGGCCCGAATCCTTACACGAGACCACTCGCACTCAGCCAGTATGGGAGTAAGTACGGACCGTTTCCGGCTACCCGTGTTACTTGAGGACGGAGCCTTGCGCAGTGTCCTCTAAACCTCCTACTCTGCTAAGTAAACCCGGACCGTTTCCGGCTACCCGAGCTTACCCACTGAGGAACAGTGATCAGGTGTATGGACCCAGTAGTATCCCGCAAGAAATACGGGGTTTTGTCTCTATCCTTAAGTGTCGGCTCTCAACTCGCGCACTCTGAGAAATGTGCGGGGGTTACTCTCCCCAAATCAATTGAATCGATTTTACTGTTTTTTTTTATCAAATATTTTTAGCAGTCCCAATTTTTAATTTTTGCAATTTTTATGGATTTTCAAACAACGTCTATTTTTTTGTCTTTTTGTTAAAACCCTAGAGCAAGCACCTAGGTTGCAAGTCCTAAAACTAGCTACGAGGCACAAGCAGATAGAGCGAAAAACCTAAGCAAGCATCTAGAAAACCGCGGAAAACCGATAAGCGATGAAAAAGCCGCGGTGGGTGCCTTGATTCACCAGATACACAGTATCCGATGAATCAAGCCCCTAAAAAATAAAATTTTATTAAGCTAAGTACAACTCTCTCCCTTTCTCTCTCAAATAAGAGGATACTAAATCTCTGCTCCTCTGCAGTCGACTCGTGAAGAAGGAGCCGACCTCTGCCCTTTCAACTGACTCGGCTTCCGAGGAAACCGGTTGATCCTACAGGACCTGCAAAGAGGATTGGCACAAAATAATATCGAGAAAGCCGAGAAAGCCGTAAAGAAAACAAGGAAGGAAAACTCAAAAAAAAAAAACAAAACACGAAAAAGCCGTACGAAAAACCGTACGAAAAACAAAGAGAAGAAAAATAATAAAATCACGAAAAAACAAAAAATCAAGGGAATCTAACGCCTCCCCGGCAACGGCGCCATTTTGATAAGCTTGTTTCGCGGCTCTTCACTTCTTTAAAGAAGAGAGTCGGTTGTAGTAGAAGAAAGACAACCGCGAAACAAGAAGAAGAGAGAAACTTATCAAACAAATTTTACGGTTTCCTGTCGGAGAACCGTTCACTATTTATTTAACCAGGCAAGTGTTCCTGGGTCGAACTCAAGGAGGCAGAATATATTCCCTAATTTTTCTTCTTCGTAATCTTATTTTAATTCTTCTCTAAGTCAGAATGCCTTTTTTAGTAGTTTTTATTTTTGTAATTTTTATTTGATTTTATTCTTTTCAAATTTTTATTTAATTTTCAAAAAGGGATATTTTGCAAAAGATTTACGTATTATATAGTTGGTGGATAGAATATAGGTGATACTATATAATATAGGTGAACGAGGTTCGAGCCGCGTACTCGAACTGCACAAGAAAACAAATCAAAACGAGGCGGTTTTCGAGAAAATCAAATCACGTTAAAAACTCGTCGAAAAGCCGCGGAAACTTTATACTATGTAGCTGGGGTAGTTGTGTAACTACCCCTCAAGAATCGTCGGAATCCGAGGTCAAATGGACAAGATATAGCCCCTACAGCCCAGGGGCATAAGCGTAAAAAAAAACTAATTAAAATTTGTTTTCAAAATGGTCCACAGGGACTGTTCTGCAAGAAAAATAGCAAATTATTACACTTAGGTCCCTGCGGAGGGACCTAATTGTAATTTATGGAAACTTTGGAGGCGGGAATGAATAGCTGGAAGTTGACTGGGTGTATGATGCAATTATTCCACCGTTTCGCGATCAACGGCAGAGATTAGAAGCCTCAGGCGCGATCTGACGGTTCTCGCGGTGCCACGTGGCGGCTAACTGTGCGTCTGGTGTTCTTGGGCAGTTGGAGCGGCTGGCGACGAGCTCTCCTTCTCCGATTTATGGCGACTGCGCTCCGGCGATCCGGTCACTCCGGCGGGGCCAGAGGGGTGGCTCCTCCACCCCTCGAGCTCGCCCGCGGTGGGGATGGCGGAGATGGTGCTCCGAGCGGCGGCAATAGCTCGAGGAAGATGGTGGTTCGGCACGGATAGCTGGATAGCTGTTCTGGAGCCCGATCTTCAAGCTTGATTTTGATGATGTTGAGGCCCTTCCAGATCCAAATGAATGGCACGCGATGAAGACAATCCTGCAAACAATCAAGTTCTATGCTCGATTCGAATTGAATCGGCCAACAAGGTTAAGATCTAAAGCCTCAAAAGTTGAAGAAAATGCATAAACGTCCAGCCAATACATCCAAACTGTGAAGATGGTGATGATTTGCGAATCGATTAAAATCGAATGACACGTGAATCGAAGGAGTTTTTAATCTTGCGAGATAGATGGGTGATTAGACTATCTTAAGAGCGGATTAGCCATGCTAATCATGGCACGGTTATCGAGAAAGAAAATCAAAAAGATAAAGGAATAGGTCTGGGGAAATCCGGGTGTATGACCTAGAAATGGCTGCTCGACGGTCGACCTCGCCGGAGCTGTACGCTGCACACGGCGGCGATGCAAGGCGGCGCAGCACCTTGGAACTCTTCTCCGATGAACCCTCCTCCTCGCAAACGCCTCCAAGTGGAGCTGTCACCTCCCGAGCGATCTGGGCGAGGCTAAGAAGATGGGGAGTCGGTTAGCCTGGAGATGGGAAGCTTGGAGCTGGAAGAAGTTATTGTTAATGGCCGACCTTGGGGGCTTTAAATAGGAAGTTTGCTTGGGCCTCAAGGTGAATCGAAGGGTCGGCGATGAAGGGGGTAGTTAGGTGAATAGGATCGAAGGCTTAGATTGGCTGGAGAGGTTAGGAGCTGCTCAGAATAAATGGAGGAAGTTGGCTGCTTCAGCAGTCCGGCTGAACAGAATCTTGAAGAAGAGAAGCCAGGTGCTGACAAGTGTCAGCACCTGGTTGGCCCAAATATGTTTAATGCTTCTAAAATCAATATTAAATAGCCTTTAATGTTATTTTAAATAGGTATAAATACAAGAAATGTAGATAAATTAACTATCTAATTTATGAAATAAATAATTTTTATAAATAATATGTATTATTTAAAATATAAATATTATATTAATAAATATGTATTTATAAATAGGTTTTGAATTTTTAATTTAATAAATAATTAAGTAAAAATTAATTTTATATTTTATTAATTATTAGGGCATTAAATAAGACTTATACAAATTTTTATGGATTTTTATGAATTAATTTATATATTTTAATAAATAGAGGAAGTGTCTTTATAGGTCAAATATACCTATATTTTGGTTTGTTTGAGTTTATAAAAATAATAAATAGTCTCCAAAAATTATGAAATAATTTATGGTGAAACTAGAGGATCATGAAATAATTTAGAAATTATAAAATTAAGAAAATAATAAATAAGGTGTGTTACATAAAATAAATAGCCCAGAAACCCCTTTGTCTTTTGATCCCAAAACCGACTTTTTGCAAACGGACTCCGAATTCAGTGAAACCACCTTTATTAATTAGATAATATTGTTTTATGAACTTTAAAGGTGAGTAGAGTGAAATTGGAGTTCGTATAAGGAAGTTATGATGTTCGGAAGTTGAGATTTTGACAATTTGTAAGCTGGATTTCTTGGCATTTTTACAGAGTAATATTTTTAACTTATTTTTATATTTTTATTTACATTTTTGTGAATAATTAAGAGAAAGATTTGGCGAAGAATAAGTTAAGATGAAATAATTAAAATTCTCTGAAGTTTTGTATTTATTTATAAATAGTGAAGAATGTATATACATGTGATAGATTATTTTTATAGGGTTTTCTTTTCTTATCTCCCCCTACTTATTGGTTTGTCGACCAATCCATGCTGACTTGGTCTCGGGGGTTAGGCTATAAATATATCTTACAGTTATATTTATAGTTTAAGTCATATTACATATATATACATATATTCCATATGCCTTTTTCTTTCTTTTTCTGGTTCTTTATTTATTTACATGAATTTAGTGGTTAAAAGTGAATATTTACAAATGAATGGGGTTTTGTTAAAATATGAGAATTTGTGAGTATTTACATGTATTTGTTAAGGGTTTTAAGACAAAATGCGACAGAAAAGTTAATGAATCATGGATTCATCACACATCTTGCTTTCCTCAACTATGAAGCCCTGAAGCTACTTCATATGAATAATCTCTGAGAGGTATTCATTGAGAAATGCAATATTGACTTGCATCTTGAAGATATCAAAGTCAAGTTGTGTAGCTATAGTTAGCGATATTCCAATGGGTTTAAGCAAGGTCACTGAAGAGCAAGTCTCATCGCAAGCAATATATTCTCTTCGATGTGTAGCTCATGGCTACGAGCCGTGTTTTGAATGTCCCTACCTTCTCATCAGGTTTCCTCTTTCTCTTGAAGATCCATTTACACCTTAATGGGTCTTACCCATATAGGTGGATCCTTGAGAGTCCATATACAACACTTGTATATGAAGTTTACTTTAGACTTAATTGCTAACTTCCATCTTTCCATGACATGATCTTCAGAAGCTTCATCACATGAAGTTCGATCATTGTCAGATTTCTCTGACGCATGGAATTTATCCTCAAACTCATTTGAAGAGGTATTAGTGTTTCACCTTTAATTGTCCTTTTAGTTTCCGATTTCAGGAGCCTCATTATCTTCTCAAGATTCAATGAGTTCCTTCACTTCATTTTCATCTTGATTCTCAAGAGTCTCGTCCTCTAAGAATCATATCCTTAGAGATGAGATCTTTTTAAGAATCTCAAGGTCATAAAGTAGGTATCCAATACCATGCTTTATTTTCCTAATGAAGTAGCACTCTCTTGTGCTAGATTCCATCTGACTTGCATCCATGACAAAGTTATGGACCAAGTAACGTTTAATCCTCAAGTGTCCAACACTAGGCTAGGCTCCAAACCATAGCTTATAAGGATGCAGATTTAGATATGCATGTAATCTCATTAAGGATATATATTGTAGTCATATATAACTTGGAAACTAAGAAGTAATTATGCTAATATTCATCATTGACAAAATCATGTCACACATGATCTAATTGTATCTCCCTACAACTCCATTGAGTTTAGGTGCATTAGGAGGATCGAGATAGGAATGACATTCCATTCTCCATAAGGTATTCTTTGAATTCATCTAATAGGTACAATCTACCTTGATTAGATAAAATTTATCATCTTCCTTCAAACTTTGGTTCTGAACCAATATTGTGAAATCTTTGAACATTTCAAAGGTTTCTAAAGTGAAGGGAAGAAAACTCATACCACAATTAATCACTAAATGATATTACATATCATCAATGTTTATTATGATACAAATGATCCATATACATCAATATGTATGAGATCTTGAATACCTTGGCATCTAACATCATTCCCAGAGAAGGGTGTATTAGACATTTTAATTTGAATCTCTATTCATAAGTATGTAAGTTTTGAACCTTTAGACAATCTAAAGTTCAATATCTTACTAGTCTATTAATTTCATCAATAGACATATGTCCAAGATTTGATGCCAGATCAGTGTCAAATGATCTCCGTCCTCCTATTGATCTTGTTAAGTTTTAATTTCAGTATAAGAAATGTTAATGAACCATTCATTAATTTTATAATTTAGTAGAGTCCTCCAGATATCAAAATACTATCTGAAATATATCCATCATAACTCTTTATGATAGGTCTATTCCAGAATTCATGTTTATTTCCAACTTTTAGAAATAAACAATGAGTATATTCTAATATCTAGGTCATAGAAATATTTTCTAAGACTAAGGGCTCTCCCACTGAAAATATGAAGTCTATTTATCCGATAGAGGTTGTTGCAACCATTGCATCAATATCCATGGATGACTATTAAATCATAAAATCAAATTTTCTAGTCTTCTAAAACATATGCAACCAATTGGAAGTATTATTAGAAGAATGAGATACAATTATTAGACTTTTATATTATCCGATAAGAAAGTAAATTTCAAAGATTATATGTAGATGTATATTATTCCGATGTACTATCTAGGTCCTTCTCTAACGATCCAAGATAGACTTGATAGTCATACTATCAATACATCGAATTATTGTAGAATTGACATTTATCCAACTCTTTAGATGTCATATGTGTGCAATCCATAGAAGTACAATCAACTATTTGACTCTCCTTCTAACTTGGGCCCGACCCATGCTTCCACTGCGCTCCTTTGATCTATAGACAACCATTGCTTAAGACAAAGGTTCTCTTATGTTGAATTCAAAAGATTTCAATATAAGAGAAATTCAATATTTATACATGCTTCATTCAATTCATACAATATGAATATTATGAAGCTTGATGAATAACTAGAGTATAGATAGTAGAATGATGACACTTATCATATCTACATACATCTTAGCTCTCAAAGACTTAGGTTCAGGTAGGTACTCAAATATTTGAATACATCATCTCTTATAGAGCCACCATTCTGTATGATACAGTGAAACATGTCATTCATGATTAAATATCGAGAGCACATATGTATGTTAGAACATCTTTCTTAGATTTTATAAGGATTGTTTGACAATTACGATCATCATCGACATGTTACTTCCAAAGTACATTCGATGAGAGATCAAGACTATAGAGACAAACAAACCCTAGGTTGTTGTCTTGTTGTCTATTTAATTGTCATTCCTCATTATTATGAGGAAACTTGCACATTGCAATCACATACAATATGTGTCCAACTGCAAGTACAATATCTTGATCATGGATCCAATCCATGATATTTTACTGATTGTTATTGAGTATAGTACTGAGTGGGTTTAATGAGGATTATCTGAAATAAGAAATTTGCATATATATATACATATTTTACTTTGATTTAGAAATTTTATATCAAAGTTGCATTACCTTGTCAACACTAAAAGTTCATTCCCTTAATCACTTTCAATGTAAGAGATATACTTACCATTATATCTCTAGCAAGATCTGGGATCTCCTTTCTTATCTTTGTCATATCCCAATAATATGAGAACTTGCAACTCAGATAAAAAGAAGCGGAAACTCATTCCGCCTTTTAAGTCCAACTTGCATTTCCCAATTCGATCTTTAACACCTGGGCCCACCGCTCCTAAGGTGATGTTGACCTGTCATTAATTGAACCAATCGTCAATAAGAGTACAACTCGCTATGCACAATCCAATATGGCCCAATAGTATGAGGACTCCATATTGGGGTCACAATGTATACGTCCTTACTCTTTCGAGAAGCAAAGAACCCGATCCAAATGGCTTGTATGTAGGAGTTGTCACTTCAGACATGCATCTCCTACATAAAATCTCTAGCGATGGAATCCTTTGCCTTGACAGGAGACCATGGTTGTCACTTATGTGATCCTCCATATCATGTTCAAATTCTTAATTAATTATTATGAATCATGTTCACATAATTAATTTTTCCAAGGGAAATAACAACTCTATTTATAATAGAGTGGTTTAGTTTTAATTGGATTCCAATTAATCTAATCATATTAAATTAATGATATTTGAAATATGGTATTATCTCAAATACATATTATTTCCAATTTTAATAATTAGAAATACATCATGATTTCTCAAGTATTATAATAACCCTACCCACTGTCATGGCCAGTACCAACAGGAGTGGGACAGACCGCACACGGTACAACCTGCTACCCCAACGCTTCCCGACTAGGCACCATATCTGCCTCGGGAAAGGATGGTGCAAAATAGATCACTTTATACTTAAGATGATAATCGGTTTTTCAACCAAAGTTATACCATATAATAATAGTCAAAACAATATTGATTAACATTATAAGGAGATTTGCTAAACAGATCCCAATCATATTCAAGCAACAAGTTTGTTGGAAAATGTACGAAGTAACCAATTGTGATCTAGATCATATCTATTCAAATTGGTTATGACCAATGCCATTCAAGAAATAATCATCATCTTTAAATATTTCATTATTTATTAATAATTATCTCAGGAAATTAATCATTAATTTCCATTAATTTTAATTGAATGACAATCACAAGGTTCATGATCAAGTATGTAATTTCAACAGTGACCCCTACTTACCAAAATTAACATATCTCAATCAATTTAAATCCAAATTAAGAAAAGTAAGTTTCTAAAGTTTGCTAATTTGATTTAAAATAGAATTCAATTGATAATCATGCATTTATAGATGTGCTAAAATAGTAATTAACTCTTTAACTACGTCATGATTTACCATTCCCGAAACAGTGGATATAGGTTCATTAAAAAGATCATATCTTGAGTCATCGGGTTCCAACGCGCAAACTCAAATCACACAATTTCCTTAATTAATGGGGAACATTATCAAAGTGATAGTATCATATTTAAACCATTTAAAGAGGGTCGAAATTAATCACAAAACAGGGCTGCGAAAAATTGAAATGCAATAAAATTTTGCACAATCCCTAATGAACCCAAGTCTTCTTAGGTTTATGGATCATATCCAAACCCTCCAACCTGGCTTTGATACCACTTAAAGGATATGGAATGATCCTCAAGTGCATCACAGAAGCATGTGGATCAGATCGAATACGATCGAGAGTGACTAGTCGCAGTAGTTGCTCCGGGCAGCGGAATTTAAAAAAATTTAAAGTGATGAAACCACATGATCCAAGAATACTTCTTGGATCGTTTCATCTAAACCACAAATAGGTACAAGGGTTACCTCTTGAAGCGTGGTTGCGATAGAGTCTCTAAACGAAGAGATATCCTATCTCAAATCCAATCCAACAACGGAGACGCTTGCGAGCGCGTAGATGATAAGCGTGCTCCTCGCAATCCATGTTGATGATCCAAGCGACGAATCTCCTGATCTAATTACACAAGATCCAACATCTTCTTCACGTGTGAGGTGCACCGAAGGAGACAAAGATCCACGAGCAAATACTCCGGTAGCATAATGACGATGCCGCAGCGATGGCGACTCTCTCAAGGGCTCCATGGTGGACAGCCACAAGAGAGAGAGGGAGAGAGCATTTGGCGTGTAGAGAGAGAGAGAGAGGGAGTGCATATGTCGTAATCCTATAACCCGAAGAGTAAGGAGTGTCTCTTCTTATATAGGGTTTTGGGAGTCCGTGGATCTCAATCCATGGACAACACACAATCAATGTTTTAGATTGATTTGTCTTTCTTTCAGTGCCATGATGTTGTTGTAAAAAAACACAACAACAATTAATTTAATTTAAATTAATATACATTGATAAATCAATATAAATCAATTCAAAATAAATTACTTTGACCTTGGAGATAAAGAGGAGATAGACCTCATCCCCTAAAAGGGGGGGGGGACGACCACCAAGTGGACTTGGTCTTTCTCTTCAACATCTCATGAGATCTCATTATCTCATGATATCTCTCCAAGATTTACAACAACATTTGTTGAAAATTATTTCACCAAAATAATTCATAATTATCTTGTGAACATTGCAATCATGTCATTGGAAAAATGTGAATCACATTCACATTCCAAAACAAAATGTAAATAATATTTTCAATCATCCAATGTGAATCCGATTCACATCAATAATTAATTAACAAATATAAATCACACTATGCTCTCTTTAATATATTATAAATCATATTTATAATATACCTGAATAATATAGATAGTTCTATCCACATTATTCATATCCATGATAATTAAATCACATTTAATCAGCTTCGATCTCTATTCTCATGTGCCCAAATAATTTGAATCACGTTCACATTATTCGCATCTTTGATAATTAAATCACATTTAATTATCTTAGATAACTCTCCTTATAATATGAATCAAATTCATATTATTCATGATAGTTAAATCACATTTAATTATCCATTTTTGCAATGCTCGGATATATACATCAACTATGAAATTATGCATGAACTCTTTCACGGATAATGCACTTTCTCCGCGGATACTTGAAGATAAGAACATGGCGATTGTATTGTTCCACGTATAGTGACTTGGATATGGAGATCACATCAAATCCAGATCTTGCGGACCTCCCATAGATGCTTGATTAAATAAAGACCGCAAATACAATCTTCGCATTACATCTGAATCACATTCAGATCAATGTCCAACATATGGACAAAGATCAGATTACTTCTCTATGAGAGGAGTCACTAAAATCCAGACATGTTTCATTACTCCATCGGAATGGAAGCATCATGGTTATACAATCGTTTATGATCACATCACCCTCAGGTATTCCTAATACTTGTACATCCTGCATACTGGAAGACCCATAATAAACCCAATGTTTTCGATCTCTTTTAGACTGTCTCCTTCAGGGCTTTATCATTAAGTTTCTCATTTGACTATTGGGAGTTGGTATCAATCATATACTTTTCAAAAGCATATATTACTCAGGTGTTTATCATATACTTTCCAAAAGTATATATCATACTTACAAATTCGGTCAAGCTTCCAAAGTGAGACGATCGTGCACGAAATTTGGTTCTTCCCAATATCTCATGAGTCAGATCATGTCTTCTGGTTCAGCAATGAACCTGTATGATCCCTTTGAGAGATCGTATTACTCATATGCCCTTGCATGCACACCAGCGCATCGGTGTATAGACCTTGGTTAGGTCATCAACCTATTGGTCTGCCAAATGTACATACTCAGACATATAGTAACACATCTATCTCCGGTCAGAGGATGTGTGCTTATATCGTGACAGCATACAACATAGGACTTTGGTTATCTCGATCTCGTTAAGTCAACTCTTTAACCTAACTTATCTAACTCCTCTGAATCTCTATTTCAATGCAGAGGACCTGCATCAAGAGGTCCGTTAGATATCAACCAAGTGAGAAAGGATTGCCATCTCCTACCCGGGCTGGAGATCATCTCTTAACAATCCTTTGAAGGTACTTGATGAGTCCTCAATCTAACTCTTTAGATATTCATCCAAGCACCAGCTTTTATGATTCAATAATTGAATCAACAACTGTATGATCGTTAAGATGGCCATGGTACATAATCTTAATTGTACTAAGGGATCTATTACGCAAATTAGTTATTCTTCATTTCATATCAGTGAATGATATTTGGAATAAAATTTATTGCATAATGGCTCGTCGTGGGCTCGCATGTCCAACATAAATGCGAGTCCCGAAGTATTAAACGGATATGTTAGTCATAATTATCATTGAAGTAAAGTGTGAAACTCTTTGAATCGATTAAGGCTCATGTATATCCTATTAAATTATGAAAAAAGGTAGAAACCGAGATTATGTGACTTGTCTGCTTCTGAAATTGTTACTTTACCCTTTTGCTTGCATGATCTTGTAGCAGGACCTGTAAATCCCCAAGTCGTCAAAAACTGGCGTCTTACTAACTTGATCCTTGAACAACTTCAGCATTTGATTACCGTACTCCATTTTACTTGTTGATTATGAAAATAAAATGTGATAACAAACTTATTATGATTGTTAGATATCTACTTCTCCAAAATGGAATCCTACCTCTTGTGTGTCTCTGTTATTTGTCAGTGGCTTATCCTCATTGTTTTACAAGATGATATGTTTGAGGTTGTTGTTTGGTACATCCTTCACAAAGTGCCCCTTGGTGGGGAAGCAACCATTTCATTTATCATATTGCTACTCACGATAGTTTTGTTAAAACCAACTAGCACTACCATCTCCGCAACACTTATGAATTGTCTGCTTATGTTGACCTAAAAAAATAAAACGATAAAAGTTAGGGCAATCTACTCGGTTGTAATGTTCCCTCTTAAGAAACATACAAATCTTGGTGTTAATTCACGATGCCAAAAAGTCCATATATTACTTGATGTATATAACGATTCGAGATTGAAGTTCTACTACTTAGACATTTACTATCTAGACATTTACTATCAAGCAAAATTTCAAATAGAATTTGAGAAATGCAATCAAAAGTTAACTATAATCTAAAACTTTTGAGATAAAAAAGAGGAAAGTTACCTCAAATGAATTAGTAGTTGTTCTCTTAGATAATAATTGCACCTCTTAGTCATTTATCCTAAACATGATAGGTAAATGCACTACAAAAACACCTTATGCATGCAAACAATTTCATTAGAGATAACACCTCCATGCCCAACACATCCACATTGCATAGATATTTCATTACAATCCATCTTTACAATTGAAATTCAATTCCATGTCAATCGGTTAACATGTTTATCAAACACAAATAACAAAATCCATTTAATAATCACATATGACATTTATTGGACATAACTCTTTAATAATCATCACCATCATATTCACTAAACACTCTGCTTAGCGAAATACACAATCTTTAGATGTCCTTTGAGTTGTAGCGACACGGGCATGTATGTAACAATATATTAAGTTATGAATCATTGTACAATGTTCATAAAAATGATAGTGACTCACCACATCTTTCCACCGAAGTGACCCTTGATAAATGTAAAAAACACAACAATAAAAATGAATTTGATCTTGTGCTCTACAAAATTTATGGTGTCCATATGACTATATATGAATCGAATAACGTATTCTACAAAATAGGAGGAACTTCTATAATTTAGATTTACAAGACAAAAATCGACAATTATTAAAGAGCAAAAAATACCATATACAAACTTGAACACCGAGTAGTTCATAAAAATGATAGCACCTTCTTCCTCAGCCTTACGCTTCACCTTCTCAACATCATAATTCAAATTCATAAAAGGAAGATGAACTTAATGAACATTCACACTCATTTATAAATATACATACTCTCCCTCCCTCTCTCATTCATACATTCATACACAATTCACTCACATAGATACAAATCACACACATGTTTACATACTCACAAGAACACAACCACACAAACATACACTTACACTCCCATAAACATGCATACCCAAACTCTCTCTCTCTCTCGCTCGCTCATATACAGATCACATGCATACAATTTCACACATTAACATACACACACTTGCTCAATTTCACACATACGTATACACAAACACAACAACATTCACACTTAGACCCCCACACCCACCTACATATTGATACATTCATTCATATTCATACACATAAACACATATGCACATATACACATACAAGAAATTAATGAATTTTCACATGTAAACATACAAAGTCACACACAAACTCATATGCACACAACATGTGCATGCACACATACACACATATGCACACCCACCCCCACACAAACACACACATATACACATTCACACTCGTACCCATGTATACACACCATAACACCTTCACAACATAATACACGCACATGCACACACTTTGACAAATATTGATTCACACACATAAAAGGAAATTCAATATTGATTCACACACACAAAAAGAAATTCACACTTCCTCACTAGTATACTCATTTGTACATACACACTCATGAAAATATATGCATGCACACACTTTCACGCATACACACACAGTCACACATACACACATATACACATATACAATAAACACGCATACATCCATACTCAAACATAAATGCATTCATGCCCATTCACACATACACACATCTGCACCCATTGACCTATGCACACATACACATTTGCATCCACTGACAAATGCATGCTCACATATACACATACATTCACACACATACACAAGAAACATACACAAGAAACACTCATATCTTCACAAAAATAAACACACAAATGCACCTATTCATGCATATTTTCACTTATTCACGCATGCACACGCACATTTGCACCCATTCACATATGCACACACATATTGCATCCATTTATATGTATACACACAAATTCACATATATACACATACTTATACATACAAATAGACATTCATACTCAGTCACATACAAACACACACTTGCTCACATACACACAAACATGCACATTCGCACACTTCCATACTTGCATATACATCCACACACACATACATACATAATCATGCAAACACAAACAAAAGTTTTTACAAAAGAATGATATCTAACATGAATATTAAATCATTTAATTATCATATTTACATGAAAATAATAAGTTATAATCGATAAATAATATAATACAAAATAATGGTGATTCACAATCTAAATGCAAATCGGTAGACATAGACAAAAAATAAAAATAATATAATGTATTTGATATCATACAAGTGGAGAGGATACTCCACAACAATACAATTCATAGATGATGAGAGGACCATCCAAGAGGCATAGTCTGAGAAGCACAAGTCTTGATCGTAGAGTATATGGAAGAGGTGGTGATAAAGGTGGTGTTGGTCATATTGGAAGAGGAAGAGTTGGTAGTGGTAATGATGATGTGAGAGAGTGAGGAAGGGTTGGTGATGATGTAGAAGGTTGATTAGTGGAGGAGGAAGATGAGGAAGAAAAAGTGGTAGAGAAGGACAAAGCGGAGGAAATAGTGGAGGAGGAAGAGTTGGTAGTGGTAATGTTGATGTGAGAGAGCGAGGAAGGGTTGGTGATGATGTAGAAGATCGATTAGTGGAGGAGGAAGAAGAGGAAGATAAAGTGGTGGAGAAGGACAAGGCGGAGAAAATAGCGGAGGAGGAAAACGAGGAAAACAAAATGGTAGAGAAGGAGAAGGATCTTGTGGAGGATGAGAAGAAGGCAAAGTTAGGGAGAAGGAGGAAGAGGTTGATGGTCACTGAAGACGATGGTAGTGAAAGGTATGACCAAAGAGGAAGTAAGAGGATGAGGAGGACAAGGCATTTTCTGGTTAGGGCGGAGGAGGGGTGTAAATTTTGGGATTTTCGTCACTGGAACAGGGGAAGAAGGGGCACATACGTCTGAAATTTTTAGTAGAGAATGCGACTACAAAATGCGACCACATGTGGTAGAAATGTGGTGGCATACAACGATACGGTTAACATGTAAAACATTGCCACCACTAATGGTCCTAATGTTACTGCAATTTGAAGTATGACTAAACCACCACATGTAATCGTAATGATGTGGTGGTAAATAGACAGTTTTCTTATAGTTTGATTCACTATAATTTTATTCAGCTTCCTCATTACATAATTAGATAGTATTCTCGATCTTCATTCAATTGTGAAAATCAAATTTTCAATTAAAGTGAAGATTATTAGATTATACTATAATATAAAATAACATATATTTTCGAAGAGGTTACGTCAAAGAAAATTACAGGATATCATGACTAATAGAATTTGCTTCAACAATAGGTGGATGGTGTTTACTTTATTTAATGAATCCATCGTAGCTAGGGTCAATTGATTATCATATATTAGATTAAGGAAGAAACATTAATCCTAGTACAATTACTTAGTGACTTCAAAGATCTGACCTAATGGATCCAAATAAGACAACTAATGTAGAGACATCAACATTCATTTTCCACCAATATAGTCCAGCTTATATTCAGATGAGCTTATGTGTCTGTATCAATACAACAATAAGGAGATATTGTTGCATATCATTTATATATAACAATGTACATGTATTTGCAAGCATTTATGTATTTGCAAGCATTTAGAATAAAAAAATGCTTCTTTTGAAATTAACATGTAATATAATAACCACCCATTATTCCAAATTTTAAAATATTTTATTATAATTTAACTTTATATGCGGAATTTTGGATATTGGTATATCGATTATTATAGTTCACAATGAATAAAATAATAAAAATGCAATATATAAGCAAAATAATGTTTAAATCAAATATCGACCATTTAGTAGTAATCGAAATATATCTAAAGAATATAACAATCACATTACTTTATTTTAGATGTTTATCATATAATTATTTTTATATTTATCAAATAAATTTTGATATTCTATGAATTGAATTGTGTTATACTTTTTTTTACAAAATTGGCATCGATTGGGGAATAATAAAAATGAAATATATATTTGCTTAAAATTACTTTTTTAACCAAATATATATATCATTTGAAATAAATTACATTGGTATCTATTTTAAAAATACATTTCAAAAATGTATTGTTAAAGATTTTTTATATTTCAAAAAATAGAACTTTATGAATTTTCATTTAAAATTTCTTTGTATTTTAAACTAAATATATATTAAGTTCTTTTCTAAGATAAGCATGCCGATTATATATTTATTAACACAATAATACAAAGTTGACAATATGAGAATCCAAAAAAATTAAGTACAAAAAGTTTTAAGTGTATAATAGAATCCAATTAAAAGGTTGTTTTTATAGATTTATTAAACAATCTTATTTTTTTCAATTGTGATTATCTAGGATGAAAGATCTATATTAATGAAATAATCATGTTAATACAAAGTTGACAATACGAGAATCCCAAAAAATTAAGTACAACAAGTTTTAAGTGTATAATAGAATCCAATTAAAAGGTTGTTTTTATGGATTTATTAAACAATCTTATTTTTTTCAATTGTGATTATCTAGGATGAAAGATCTATATATGATATAATCACATTTTGTGATATAAATGACAGAGCATATGTTTAGACTCTCCTTCCACGGGATCGGATTTTAAAAACATATGAAAATAAATAAATAAATTACAAGCCTATATATCCCTATCAACCCATACACTAACCAAAACACATAAAAAAGGCACACCACCTTCTCCAAAAATAAACAGACTACCATTTTTTAAATAGTCTCCATAATTTTGGTTTTATATTTTTATTATGCACAATTTTTAAACTGTGTATACTATTTTAATCTTAAATAATATTGAAAGTTGACACTGAATGTTTCATCGTCTTATCATGTAAATGTTTACACCTTCAATGAAAATCAAATTAATGTATGCACATCGTAGTATAGGTGTGTCCTTTCTTAGCACCAACAAATTCATGCAAAATTTTGCACATAGAAAATTAAATTTTCTTGATACAATGAAGCAACACTTGATTTGCATGAAGTTTAGATGATAATATGAAAAGTTGGATGGAGATATGAGTGGAATAATAATTAGAGGGGTGGTTTCGCTTCGCATTTCAACGTTAGGGAGACAATTTATACACATTTTCAAGGGTTTTTATCGATTGTTGCCTCTGAGATATTCCAATATCAATTACGCCCCTTCTTTTTTTGAAATATCAGTTGTGCCCTCAACTTCTTGTCATTCTATCACTTGTGCCCTTCCATTTTACTTTAGATGTCAATGAGTTGAACTTAACCATGGTTTTTTCAAACCATGGTGCGGTTAAGAGGGGCATTATTATCCAATCCCCTCCTCCTTCCCCAACTGGCATTCTTCGCTCCCTACCTTCATTTTGAGCCCCTAGATTAAGGTTAGTCTTTACTGCCACGGTGATGAGATTGAGGTTATTGCACTCTGCGGAGAAGCAGGAGCCCCCGAGTCTCCACGAGGAAAAGAGGAAGCCACCCCCACCAAAGGCGGATCGTAGGAAGGAGGAAGCCATGAACGTGGAAGATGGTGAAGGATATGGGGAGAACCTCAAGCGTATCACACGGAAGCATGATGATCGCATCGTATGCGATCGAGAGCGACTAATCGCACTAGTTGCTCGATGCAGCGGAATTTAAAAACTTAATGTGAAGAAACCACATGATCCAAGAACATTTCTCGGATCGTTTCATCTAAACCACAATAGGAATTAAGGTTAACTCTTGAAGCATGGTTGTGATCGAGTCTCTAAACCAAGAGACCTCCTGTCTCAAGTCCGATCCAACGGAGGAGATGCTTGAGAGTGCGTTGATGGGACACATCCTTCTCGCAATCCATGTTGATGATCCAAGAGACGGATCTCCCGATCTCGACACACGAGATCCAACATCTTCTTCACAAGCGAGGTGCACCGAAGGAGATGGAGATCCACGAGTAGATGATCCGGCAGCATAATGACGATGCAGCGACGATAACGACTCTCTCTAAGGTTCCATGATGGACGGCCACAAGAGAGAGAGGAAGAGAGTCTTGGCATGTAGAGAGAGAGAGAGAGGGAGAGAGCACTAGTTTACATTGTAAAACGTGTTCCACAAAGAGCAAGGGGTGCATCTTCTTATATAGGGTTTTGGGAGTCCATGGATCTCAATCCATGGACAATACAAAATTAATGATGAGATTGATTTGTGTTTCTTTCAATGGTCATGATCTTGTTGGGAAAACACAACAATAATTAATTTAATTTAAATTAATATATATCGATAAATCAATATATTTAAATTCAAATTAAATCAATTAATTACAGTGGAGATAAACCTTCTCCCCTTAAAAAGGGGGGACGACCACTCTTCTCATGAGATCTCACTATCTCATGAGATCTCATTATCTCATGAGATCTCATAGTCTCATGATATCTCCAAGATTTACAACAACAATTGTTGTAAATTATTTCACAAACATAATTCATAATTATCTTATGAACCATGAAATCATTCCATTGGAAAATTGTAAATCACATTCACGTCCCAAAATAAAATATAAATTATATTTTCAATTAATCATCCAATGTGAATCTAATCCACATCAATAATTAATCAACAAATATAAATCACAATATGCTCTCTCTAATATATTATAAATCACATTTATAACATATCTTATTAATATGGATAATGCTATCCACATTATTCATATCCATGATAATTAAAACACATTTAATCATCTTGGATCTCTATTCTCATGTGCCCAAATAATATGAATCACATTCACATTGTTCACATCTTTGATAATTAAATCACATTTAATTATCTCATATAACTTTCCTAATAATATGAATCAAATTCATATTATTCATGATAATTAAATCACATTTAATAATCCATTTTCTCAATGCTCGGAGACATATATCAACAGTGAAATTATCCATGAACTCTTTCAAGGATAATGCGCATTCTCTGCGGATACTTGGAGATAAGGACATGACGATTGTATTCTTCCACGTGTAGGGACTTGGATATTGAGATCACATCTCAAATCCAGATCTTGCAGACCTCACATAGATGCTTGATTAAATCGAGATCGCAAATCTAATCTTCTCATTACATCTGAATCACATTCAAATCAATGTCCATCAGTTGGACTAAGATCAGACTACTTCTCTATGAACGAAGTCACTAAAATCCAGACATGTTTCATCACTCCCTCGGAATGGAAGGGTCATGGTTATACCATCGTTTACGATCACATCACCCTCATGTATTCCTAACACCTATACATCCTGCATACTGGAAGACCTAGAACAAATCCGAAGTTTTAGATCTCTTTTAGATTGTCTCCTTCAGGATTTTATCATTAAGGTTCTCATTCGATCATTGGGAGTTGGTGTCGATCATATACTTTCCAAAAGCATATATCATACCTAGGTGTTGATCATATACTTTCCAAAAGCATATATCAAACCTTACAAATTCAGGAAAGCTTCCAAAGCGGGACGACCACATATGGAATCTGATTCTTCTCAATATCTCATGAGTGAACTCATGTCTTTCGGTTCAGCAATGAACCTGTATGATCCCTTTGAGAGATCGTATTTCTCATACGCCCTTGCATGCACACCAACGCGTCGGTGTATAGACCTTGGTTAGGTCATCAACCTGTTGGTCTGCCAAATGTACATACTCAAACATATAGTAACACATCTGTCTCCGGTCAGAGGATGCGTGCCTATATCGTGAAGCATAAGACATATGTCTTTGGTTATCTCAATCTCGTTAAGTCAACTCTTTGATCTAACTAATGTGACACCTCCGAGTCTCTAATCCCATGCAGAGGACATGCATCAAGAGGTCGGTCAGATATCAGCCAAATGAGAAAGGATTGCCATCTCCTACTCATGCAGGAGATCATCTCTTAACAATCATTTGGCGGTGCTTGATGAGTCCTCAATCTAACTCTTTAGATATTCATCCAAGCATCAGCCTCTATGATTCAATAATTGAATCAACAGTTGTATGATTATCAAGATGGCCATGGTACATAACCTTAATGGTACTAAGAACCTATTATGCAAATTAGTTATTCTTCATTTCAAATCAGAGAATGATATTTGAAATAACAATTATTGCGTAATGGCTCGTCGTGGGCTCTCATGTCCAACAATCTCCCACTAGCCCAAAGAGCCATTAATGGGCTAATCATTTAAACCCACACTCATTTGACAATCATAGGCTATTTAGAAAAATATCCAGGTAAGCTGATCAATCACTATGTTCCAAAGAGACTACTGATAACCAAACATTCTGCGAGGGTCACGGTAATATGTATAAAGTGCCGCTGAGGCGACCACTCACAAAACATTGGTTAATCAGCAATTAACCCACAATAAAAGAATGAAGAAATTAAGTCCAAAAAGAAGTGTGAATTAATCTTTATTACTCTACCACAAGATGTACAGTGACTAAGTATGTAGAGGTCGAACCACAGAGAGCAATCCAAAATGCAATAGCCTAAGATGTGCATGTACCACAGAGTCATCCATGTGTGAAGCCTATTTTTGTGGGTTTTTATATTTTTTTATATATATTTTTTATTTTTATTTTAATAATATAATTATGTAATATATGTATATATTTATAATTAATAAAATATAAATATATAAGTGTATATATATACCCATAGAGGGTGAGTATATAGGATATAATACATACATTAGATATATATGTATATGTATATATATATTTATTTATTTTTTTATTTTTTTTAATCTTAGAATTTTAGACATTTATACATATGTGTATATATATATATTAATAGAGGAATATATACATACAAAGGGGAGAGAGGAGTGATACAATATTTATAAAAATGTACAAAAACACTCAAAAATATAGAAATAAAATCTTTTTAGGATTTTCATAATTTTTTACTTTTTTGGTGATTTTTGGGTATTTTTCAAATTGTTTTTGGTATTTTTAAAATGCTGAAATAAAGGAAAACAGTGAAATAGGTGCTGGCTGTAAGTAAAATAGGAATCAAAAATAGCAAACAGCCACAAAATTTCTCCACACTATTTTTTAAATACAGATAATAAAATATAGAAGAAATATGAGCTGAGTTTATATTTTTCTGATTTTTCTTTGAATTTATATATATTTTTTGAAGTTTTTGTGTATTTTTGAATTTTTAAGGTTTTTCTTTTGAGATTTTTAGGGATTTTTGGATTGACACTAAAATAGGTCAAAATACACACTAGGGAATGTTTTTGGAATTTTTCGAGGTCTTTTAATATTTTTTTGGTATTTTGTAAGTTAGACAGTAAATAAAAAACATGTTTTTGATTTTTAATAAATGCAAAAATGCAACAAAATTAAAATACAAAAATAAGGCGTGCAAGGGTACACTAACAGGGGCTTACGTCCATTTTTGCAAAATTTTTAAAGTTAATATGAGGCACAAAATAAATGGACGAAGCATACAACAAAATATGGCCTGGCAGGGGCATTTTTGCAATTAAAATATTTCTCAGGGGCATTCATGCAAAAATTACAACAAAAATAAACATTTACTTTTATTTTCGGGGCCATTTTACAATTAATAGAACCCGCCAGGGTTTAAGTGCAAAAATCACGCGCCTCACGTGGGGACTGCACGTGAGGCGCGGAGGGACCAAACTGCAAATATAAAAACTCTAGGGGGCGTACTGCAATTAATACAGTTTATATACAACGTGGCATTTTATTTTTGGTATTAAACTATAAATACAAAAAGGCGGGGGGATATGTTTGAAATTTACCCCCTAAGGCGCGCAAATGGACGACGATGGGCGCGCCACTTATCCACGCGTCGCTCATCCGACGACGGATACCGGTTCGTCGATGAAGGGTCTGGATTAGATGCTCCTCGCGGATCGGACGGTCAGTGTGTGTCTTCATCGGACGGCTCCTATTCGACCTGGGCCTCGCCTCCTGATCTGACGGCTCTGGAGATGTCTGGAAGAACAGGGAAGAAGCTCGCCCCCGGCGAGTTTCGATCGTGAAGCTTGGGCTCCTCCGGGCGTCTCCCGTGCGTCTGAGGTGGTCTGAACGTAGCTGGAGGCTTCCTGCATCGGTCGGCGGTCTTCTCAAGGCTCTTGGAGGTCCGAGGTGCTCGGACGAGGTCGGTGAAGAACATGACCTCCAGGACCCTCTTCCTGGTTCGATGCGAGCCCAGATGGGCTCCATTCTTCGTGGGACCTGCATAGGAAGAACCGGGGGAGCGAGGGCTTCCTCCTCGACCCCGGGTTTTGAAGCTCTGCAGCAAGATGGAGTGAGGCGGAGGGGCTCCGGCGAAAGGCGGAGGTGGAGCCCCGATTCGCGAAGACCAGGGGTCCTCAGTTGAACAAAGGTGATAGATCGATGGAGAATTCGATAGGGAATGAATTGGGATGTGAAAGGCGGTCGGAACACAGTCGAGGCACGGTGGAGAAGTCGCCGGAGCGGAGCTTCGGCGAACTTCGAATTTTTGATTTTAAGCTACAATGATTAACTAAAGACTAAACTAACAACAGGAATTAAAAACTAACATTAAAACCTAACTAAAAAGTGACAAAGGAGCATCTCTTATACCTGGGGGCCACCAGGGAGCAGAACGGACGCAAGAGCTTCGCTGCGACAAAATCGTCCCTCCTCCGGCCGATTCGCGGTTCTGGATCACTCCCCCTGTCACGAGGAACGTCCCAGGAACGAAATCAGGGCGTTTGGATGAATTAAAATTGGCCAAATTTGAGGAAGGGAGCGGAGCTTCTTATTTATAGACAATGGCCTGGAGCCTTATTGACCGACGATTATTGCTTGATCCAATGAATATCAAATTGATCCAAGTTATTGGCGGGTATCAGTGATGATCAGAGATCAATTCTTGTGAAGGAAGTGAGCTCGATCGATGGACGGGATGGCCATAAGAAAGGGAAGAAATCTGGGGAGTTGACAGTTCAGAGGCGCCAAGTCCCGGATGGGACAGTTGACCGGGCGGTCAACAAGGGCCGGCGCCCCATTGGTCCACGTCGACCGTTAGATGCCAAAATAGGAAATCTTATTAGAAATTGATTTATTTAACCTAGTAAATGATTTTATTAGAATTTTCTAAAAAAATAAAAAATGTGTATTATTTCATGTAATATTTATTTATGATTTTTATTGAATTATTTGAAGTGTTTTATTATAGTTTTATTTTAATAAAGTGTATATGTGTGTATTTACATGTATTTTGTATCTTTTAATTTTTTATTTGTTTATTTTATTTTATTATTTTATTGGCTTGTTTTATAAATTTATAATTTATTTGTGTGAGTATAAAGTATTTTTATTTAATTTTTATGAGTTTATTTCCATTTTTAAATAAATAGGTATATGTATGTGTAGGTATTCCTCTTGGTATTTTACCTATGTATTTTGTGTACTTAATTTATTTAATGTATTTTCCTGATTTTTATTTTGGATTTGCATTTTTAATAGGTTATATGTAATATTTACATTATTATAAAAATATAAAAGAAGAGAAAAATTAAAGAGTGTTTTCCCCTTTTATTTATATACATTCTTGGTCATAGGTATTTTGCCTACTAACTTGCATAGGCTTATTTTATTTTATTAATACTTTTTAGTTTTATCTAATTCTAGTATGTACATGTATTATATACATTATTCACAAAATTCTAAAAATAAAATTGGATAAAAATAATGGACAATGAATATATTGAATATTTTAATCAGGCAGGCTGCACAATGAAGGCCAAAAACCTAACTTTTGCAGATGGACTCCAAAAATTATGAAACCAATTTTATTAAATAGTTCTTGGGAAGCTATATACAATTAAAGGTGAGTTTGGGTGATTTGGAGTTTTTATTTGCAAGATATGGGTCTGTGAAGTTGAGATTTTGGCTTTTTATTCTGTGTATAAAATGTACATTGAGTATTATTTTTACACAAACTCAATTTTGTATTTTTACTGTATTATTTTTACACAAACTCAATTTTGTATTTTTACTTACATTATTATCTACAAATTTCATGAACAAAGTTTCTTTATTTGATGAATAAATAATTATGTACAAAATAGGTATAAAAAATGCATAAATAAATGCATGAATAAATGAGGTATTTATTGTACACTGGCCCTTATCTCCCCTTACTTTATTCCTTGTCGACCAATTCCATGCTGGCCTTGGTCTCGGGGTTTGGGTCATAAAATATCTTCAATATTTTATTCCTTTTTCTCTTCTTCTCTTTATTCTATAATTTTGGCATTAAACACATTATTTAATGTATAATTAATACAATGAATGATGAATGCTATTATGTATAATTGGATGCTATTTACATGTATTTGCTGGGGTTTTTGAAACCAAAATGATAGAATAAAGGTGATGAAATGGAGATTCATCACCCCCCCTATACTTGCCTTTGCTAGTCCCTAGCAAACACTTATGCAATAAGTACAAAAAGAATAAAGAAAAGAAAAGGACAATTAAAGAAAGATAGAGTGAATAGGGGTGCTTTCAGTGCAATGCATGTCTTTATAAAATCTGAATTTGGAGCTCCTGTCAGACCTTAGGTGTAGATGTGTGTGGAACCTAGTCGGGAACCAACTCTAAAATACAACAGCCTTCGATAGTCACAGAACTCGGTTCAACCTACCTCAATAGCCTGGTCAGAACTGGTCTACATCATACGCAAACCCTTATAACTATGAAGCTGACTTGTACGGTGTAAGTGATAGTGGCTCTCCCCAACTGAAATGATAAAGGAACTGACTTCTCCAGAATGACAAACCGATGATTCCCCAATCCAACAGCTCTTTCCTCGAGGAGCAGGGTATTCCCTTCTAAGTTCAAGTGGCAACCAGCTCAGGAGGAGGAGGTGAAGAGAAGAATGGACGGTAGCCAGTGTAGCTACCTATACTGGGATGCAAGACCAGTGTAGTCAAGTCATCCAGCTGCAGGCTCACATATTTGACTTTGGAACTCAAGCTTGCTTATTGGTTTTACAACATATGTACATACTTTGCAGGCATTTTATTTTTGTACAGGCCTGACCATTTTTTTTCACAATACTATGCACAGTAGCATTTACATGAGGAGTTTTTCCTCTTGAGCCAGTAGACTATCCCTTTTTTGAAGCTTTATCGCAACCCACAATCTCCTATCTTTAGACCTCATGGCTATTGGACCAGGTTGGGGTGCACTTCCCTCCCTAGACGAGGACGAATGTTTCCACCCGTGTGCGTCTCAGACTGGCAAATCCAACCCCCTCACCAGTCCAGCTGAGTTGAGCCAAGTGAAAGGTGCAAGTGTCCAAGTTAGGTCACGGTCGGCAAGAGTCATACGTGTCTCTCGAAAAGTTCTAGTTAGTCCACTGAGGTGACTTGAACCCAGCCCTGATTTCTCAAAGAATTAAGTCTATATAGACCTGAAGTACCTTAAACCTAGTTCCCATAAGGTTCCAGTGCAGTTAGGTGCGGTAAGGTCTAACCAAGCTCCAATTTGAGACTTTATTGGACTGATTCAATCATCAAGCTCACTCAAAAAGAATATGAATGGTATGCTTATGCTATGCACAATGAATGATGCAATTTTTCACAAAGGTTTTTTAAAAAAAAGAAGAAGCAAAGAATGTTTTTACACAAAGAATTTTTACAAATAAAAACTTGACACATACAAAAAGGTACGTACAATTATTTACACGGGCGTGCCGCTTTATTTACAAACTGTATGGATTTATAGAGTCCCTACAGGTTTCAATGAAGTGGTTTATTTTGGTTGTTGAGAAAGAATTTTATGCATTTTATTTCTGATTTACAAGTATTTGTAATAGTGATCTTATTCTTCAGGTCTAGTTCTGAAAATAATTTTGCAAACTATAGTACGCTATAATTTTTGCAATCATTTACACACATTTGAAAACTATTTTTGCAAAGATTTTTCACACTATATATATATTTTTCACAATAATTTTGACAAACATTTTTCAAAACATTTGCACATAGGTTTTTCAAATTCTTTCTTTCACGCAAAGAAAAGTTTTGCAATCCAAACAGTTTCACACAAGTTGAAAACATTTCACAGCAAATTTTTCAAAACAGGTCACACTAGTTTTCAAATCATACTGTATAGGTGTTTAGCCTGATTTATTAATCAGTATATACAAAAGAAGAAAAACTGTATTTGGTATACAATATGGTTTTTATAAGTTTTATTTGTGATTATTCCCTATTTACTAATGAGATATTTTTGTGCATACTCCTCAGACTTATTCGAGAATCCGTTTCAAAAGATTTTTGAGAACTCTAGTCCAAAATAATTTGCAACAGGTACACGTATTTGAAAACGATTTTACAAAGGTTTTACACAGCATAGATAGGTTTTTCAAAACAATTTTGTCAATCAAATTTTTACAATCATTTGCACACTAGTTTTCACACATTTTGATTTCACTCAAAGAAAATAAATTTTACACACAAAACTAATTTTTCAAAAAGGTTGAATACTTGTACACACTATTTTCAAACAATTTTCACAAGGTTTTTCAAAGAAAATTTTCTTTCACAAAACACTTTTCCTGACTTAATAATCAGTACAAATACAAGGAGCCTGAGGAGCTCACAATCATATTTTATTATTATAGAGTTACTTATTGCTTTTTAGATTGAATTGATGTTTTATTTTTCAGTATGAGTTATGGCTTATAGTATATACATGGTATATACAACCCCCCTATACTTAGCTTGAGCTATGTCCTCATAAGTCGAAAGGAAAAGCAAAGACATAACTCGTACTGAGTATAGACAGATCTAAAGAATCTATATGAATGAAATGAATGAATGAGAATTTCACCGTCCCCCCTATACTTACGATCAAGTAATCCTAAGTATAGCAGACTGTACAAAAAGCAGGGAGGGTCAAGGGTGGGAATACACAGATCGTACTCAGATTGTCTCCCCCTATACTTAGGGTAAGATACTACTAAGTATAGACAAGAAGAGGAGACAATGGAGAGGATCGGACTGAAATGAAAAACTCTAGGTGCACATCCCCCCTATACTTAGGACAAAGTACATCCTAAGTATAGAAAACTGTCTACAAGGGCGGCACCTTTTAGATAGGGAACGAAAATAGAAAAGGAAAAGAAGAAAAGAAGAAAATCAGATAAACAGTTGTTGGATTGCATAGTCTGAATCTTTTGATGCCGCAGGTGCTGTGGAGATGTCATCATGGTGCATGAGCTGAACGGAGTCAACAACGGCTAGGAATGTGTCTGGTTCGAGGTACGGCTTCAGGACTTGACCGTTGACGATGAATGGTTGTGCGTCAGGGGACAATTCTGATATAGCAATGCTTCCATTGTCACGCACCTCACAAACTCGAAATGGCCCTGTCCACTTACTCTTTAATTTACCCGGGAATATCCGCAACTTTGCATCAAATAACCACACTTTCTGTCCAACATCGAAAGTCTTTCGTCTGATGTGCCGGTCATGCCAGCGTTTTACCTTCTCCTTGTACATCAATGTGTTATCGTACGCATAGTCTCGGAATTCCAAGAGCCTGTTCAGATCATCTTTCCTCTTCTGACCACTTTTACGTGAGTCCAAATTACAACTGTTGATTGCCCATAAAGACTTGTGAATTAATTCCACGGGCAGATGGCACGGTTTTCCATATACAAGACGATAGGGCGACATGCCCAAGGGAGACTTGTAAGCGGTTCCTGTAAGCCCATAGAACCGAGTCCAAGAGTTGAGACCAGTCCTTCCTTTTTGGCCTAACAAGTTTCTGCAGGATAGTCTTGACTTCTCTGTTTGATAGCTCTGCCATGCCATTGGTCTGAGGATGGTAAGGAGACGCGACACGATGATCGATGCCGTACTCCTTCGTTAACTTCTTGACCTCTTTGTTAATGAAGTGGCTACCCCCGTCTGATATGAGAATTTTCGGTATCCAGAACCGCGAAATGATGTTCTTCTTCAGGAACTGACAGACTGTTCGGCTGTCGGCGGCTCGAGCAGGGATAGCTTCAACCCAACGACTCACGTAGTCGACAGCAAGAAGGATGTGCTCAAATCCTTGACTGTTAGGGAAAGGTCCCATGAAGTCAATGCCCCATGCATCGAAAATGTCTGCTATATGAATGATTTTCAGAGGCATTGAATCTTTGGCAGTAAGTGTACCTTTCATTCTCTGGCAGTCAGTACATCGCTTGACAAACTCTGCAGCATCCTTGAATACAGTGGGCCACCAGAAGCCACACTGAAGTACTTTAGCTGCCATACGATCTCCAGAGTGATGTCCACCAGATTCGAGCGAATGGCAATGCTCGAGGACACTAAATTGCTCCGTCTGAGGAATGCACCTGCGCCAAATGCAATCCGCTCCTTCCCTGAATAAAAGAGGATCCTCCCATTGGTAGAATCAGATGGTCGACATGAATTTGTTCTTCTGATTTTTCGTCCAATCCGCTGGTGTTACCCCAGAGGCGAGGTAGTTGACTATATCTGCATACCAAGGGAGAGAATCCACTGCTAAGATGGCTTCATCAGGGAAGGTTTCTGTGATGGGTACACTGTTCAGAGGAGACTCATGCTGCTCTATTCTGGAGAGATGGTCTGCTACCACATTTTGAACTCCAGGTTTGTCCTTGATTTCCAAATCGAATTCCTGGAGGAGAAGGATCCAACGAATCAGTCTTGGCTTGGCATCCTTCTTCTGCTGTAGGTACCGGATAGTAAAGTGGTCTGTAAAGATTGTGACTTTTGATCCCAACAAATAGGATCTGAACTTCTCTAGGGCGAAAACCACAGCCAGCAACTCTTTCTCTGTCACTGTATAATTCCTCTGTGCTTCATCTAATGTTCTGCTAGCATAGTGAATGGCATAGGGCGCTTTGTCTTTTCTTTGCCCAAGAACCGCCCCGACTGCAAAGTCTGACGCATCGGTCATTATCTCAAAGGGAAGAGTCCAGTTGGGCGGTTGTAAGATTGGAGCCTGAGTGATAAGCTCCTTCAACTGATTGAAAGCAAGGAGAACCGGCTGATCAACAATGAACTCAGTCTCCTTGCACAAGAGTTCTGTCAGAGGTCGGGCAATGCGGCTGAAATCCTTGATGAATCGCCTGTAAAATCCCACATATCCCAGAAATGACCTCACATTCTTCACTGACTGAGGTGGCTGGAGATTTGAAATGACATCCACCTTCGCCGGATCGACTTTGATGCCACGTTTGGAAATGACGTGACCCATCACAATACCTTCTGTGACCATAAAGTGGCTCTTTTCCCATGAAAGCACTAGATTGACTTCTCGACACTTCTGAAGTACCCTGTGTAGGTGCTCAAGACAAGAATCGAAACTATCACCATAGACAGAGAAGTCGTCCATGAACACCTCGAGAAATCTGCCTACCATCTCGGCGAAAACTGCTAACATGCATCTTTGGAAGGTTGCAGGTGCATTGTACAAACCAAAGGGCATTCTCTTGAAGGCGTAGGTGCCGAACGGGCAAGTGAAGGTAGTCTTCTCTTGATCCTCAGGGGCGATCGCCACTTGGTTGTACCCAGAATACCCATCCAGAAAGCAGAAGAACTCCTTGCCTGCTAATCTTTCCAGAACTTGATCAATGAATGGTAAGGGGAAGTGGTCCTTCTTAGTTGCTGCATTGAAACGGCGGTAGTCAACACACACCTACCAGGAGGTTGGTACCCGAGTAGAAATTTCCTCTCCTTTTTCATTTATGACCACGGTAAGCCCTGATTTCTTCAGAACTACATGCAGTGGGCTTACCCATTTTGAGTCGGAGATGGGATAGATAAAGTCTGCGTCACACCATTTTGTTATCTCCTTCATGACGACGTCCCGAAGGTTAGGGTTCAGCCTTCGTTGGAATTCGCGGGATGACTTGGCATCTTCTTCTAGATAGATGTGGTGTGAACACAAGGCTGGATTTATCCCTCGGAGATCTGATACGCTCCAACCAAGTGCCTTGCGGTTCTTTTCTAGAACCTCGAGAAGACGAGATTCCTTATCCGGATTCAACCTGCTGTTGATGATGACCGGATACATTTGTTCTTCACCCGCAAGGAAAGCATACTTCAGGCCTGCAGGAAGTGGCTTGAGTTCTGGTTTTGACCTGTCCACTTTATCTGTCACTTCAGAGACTATGTTGGTGGTGGGATGTACTTCCTTGAAATATTTACCATCCTCATCATCTTATTGAGATCCCCGTGATGTACCGAACGGTTCTGTGCTAAGCTGATCGTGTTTGGTCTGGAGTGACTGCTCAAGTAAATGCGCCTGCATCTGAGAATCTGTCTCCCAAGAATCGTCGGAGCATAAGCTAACTGCGCTTTCCAAGTCCTCCTCAAGAGTGAGGGTTTCTTGGGTCCATGGATCGTCCAATGATAAGGCTGAGTCTCTGATCTCTAAAATAAAATCACAGTCTGCTTCGAATGATGCCTGACTCTCATCAGTTATGGCATTCGGCTCTCTGTTCATGTTTATCGTGATCTGCTGGGTCTTCGAGCTGAAGGTAATCTTGCCAGACCCGTAATCAACCACGGCACCTGAAGTACGAAGGAATGGTCTGCCAAGGATGATAGGGGTCTAGAGTAGGGGTGCAGGCGAGTCCATATCAAGGACTACAAAGTAAGCTGGTAATTTCATTTCCTGCACTTTAACTACCACGTCTTCCAAAAGACCTCGGGGCCGCTTGACGGATCGGTCAGCAAACTGAAGGATCATGCGTGTCTGCTTGAGCGGTCCTAGTCCGAATTCTTGCATTATGGATGAGGGCATAAGGTTGATGGAAGATCCGCTGTCAAGGAGAGTGCACTCGAAGACCTGGTCAAAAATCTCACAACTAATCAGAGGTGCTCCTATATCTTGTTTCTTCTGGGGGAGATTGCTAATGGCTGCAACAGTGGCCATGGAGAGAACGTGCTTTTCCACATCTAGGCGTCTGTTCTCTTGCACTGGGCGACGCCTGTTAGTACATGCCTCTTTCAGTCATTTCTTCACAGCTGGCAAGTATTCCACTGCCTTCAACAAGGGAATCTCAACAGTCAATTTATCTAAAATTTCCACAACACCAGGATCAGACAATGCATTTTTTTGTTTTGCAATTTTTTTGGATTTTTGTATTGCATGAGGAAAAGGAATATTTACATCGCTGGCGGGAAAATGAGAGTTCTTATTTACATCGAAATCATCGCCCATAGAATGTTGTACATCTGAACTACAAAAAGGAGTACAAGTTGTGTCTTGACATGCAGGTGCTGCAGGGCGATCAAAAAGTAAAGCTTATGCTTCGCCGGCTGGCGAGGGATCGGCTGCTGCTGACGGCTCCTCCAATGCTGGCACGGCTTCGCTTCGGCTGCAAGCTTCTTTTTGTTGTTTTGGCTTTTGCTGATTTTTTTGTATTATCTGTTGAGGCTGCTGGTGATATGGCACGACGGCTGGACTGGCTTCTCCTTCTTCTTCCTCCTCACCCGCCCCTGGAGCTGGCACGGCTGATGCGGAAGATGACGATCCACCTGTTTCTTTATTCACCCCACTTTTGCAAGCAGGCGGAGGCAAGGCCCTACCGCTCCTGAGAGTAACAGCATTAGAATAAGCAGTAATATCATCACCAGACACGGACAGGACATCTCAATCTACCTGCTCTTTCTTTTTGAAATTATTGGGGTTGGCTTCGACCTGTGCTGGAATGGTAGTTCGGGTGGCGTTCAGGTCATCAAGCCGCTTGGTCATATCCGCAAGCCCTTTGACAAGTTGGGCCAGACAATCCATGGTGGGGTTCGCAGGGGGTACTTCTGATGGTTCAGCGTGCAGACCACGCTGTTGTTGGTTGGCTGGGTGTGGAGGTTGTTGCCGATGGTTCTGAGGTGGTGCAGGAAGTTGAGTTGTTGGTATGAGGGAGGGGGATACTGCTGGTATTGCTGAGAGGGGGCAGCCGCGTACTGGTGATACGGCTGTAAGTGGCGGTACTGCGGCTGCTGCAGGTATGGAAAATTCTGCCTCCATTGATGTGCAAACTGGGGAGGCTGCTGGTACTGTTGGTGTTGCTGAGAGGATTGTCCAAAACGACCACCCTGAGGTTGGTGGTATTGCCGATTGGCGAATTGTTGACCCTAGGGTTGTCCCTGAGGACGGGTCGGCTGTGCATCATTCCTCCATACCCCGTTCACTTCTTGAATCAGGGGTGGTGGTGGGAAGACTGGATCAGATCCGGAAAGGAACTCTGGCTGGTACACGACCATCTGCTGTTGCGGCTGGCCCTGGTCGGGCGCCTGCACGTAGTACACGTGCTGGACTGCCGGTGGCTGCTGGCTCGGCTGAGGCTGATGCTGCGGTTGCTGCTCGTCCTTCTTCTCAGCGAGAGCTTCCGATGGTGTAGCCGACTGAACAGAGTTGATGGTGCCCACCAACAGTTCAAGGTATTTGTTGATCTGATCAAGCTTATCTAAGTTTTGGGTCCTCTTCTCGATCACAGTGAGTTTCTCGAGGTCCTGTGATCGCTTCTCAATGATGTCAACTTTAGAGAGATGGCCTCCGATGATACCGAGGTTGGAGCTCTCATCTCTCTCTGCTTCCTTGGACGCTGCCATGTGCACTTGTTTCTGGAGGATCTGGGGTTGCTTCTGATATGCCTTGGATGAAGAGAGGGCGGCCTCTCCTTCAGCCATTTCTTTAAATATTTGCCAAACTACGTCTTCATCCTTATTGAAGTGTGAGCCCCCACATGCTGCGTCTACGAGCCTTTGACTTTCAATGTTCAGTCCCCCAAAGAAATGCTGGACCAAGCTGGTCTTCGGAATATCATGATGGGGACACTTCTCCTGCAGGTCAGTAAATCTCTCCCACGCTTCATGTATCGACTCATGGGGTCCTTGGGAGAAATTACTGATTCGGGCTCGCATCTGGTTGAGCTGACCTAGAGGGTAATATTTGTGCAGAAAGGCGGACTTCAACTCCTCCCAGGTCGTCACAACCTTCCCCAGATGATTGACCCAATAAAGGGCCTTGTCCTGTAAGCTGAATGGGAATGCCATCATCTTGACAATGTCCAGAGGGACATTGGGATAGTGAGTAGTGCGGCAAATGCGGGAAAACTGCTGCAGATGAATGTACGGCTCCTCGCTGGTGTTTCCATGGAATGCAGGGAGAAGAGCAATGAATTGGGGCTTCAGCTCAAAGTGAGCGTGTACCGGTGGAATGAGGATCCACTCGGTCATCTGGTTGTCTCCCGGATTGTATGTTTCTTTAAGTGTTGGCTTTGGTGGTGGTAATTCTAGATCATCATCTGCACCACCACCTCCACCTCCTCCTCCCCTGCCTCCTCTGCCTCTGCCTCCTCCTCCATCGTCTCGGTTCATCATATCATTCAACATGTCCTGGAAGGCTGTCTGTGTGAGGGCCTGCTCGATCAGCTGCTGCTGGATGGCCTGGATAGATGCCAGTAGCTGTGTATTGACTTGATTCTGATCTGGCATCTGTCCCTCTGGTTGGGGTGGCTGCTGACCCTTGCCCTTTCCTCCTGGAGCCATGTCAGGGTCTGAGTCGGACGAGATGAACTCCAGAGTAGTCTCCAGGGCTCGCACTGTCTTCTATCTGCATAATGAGATAGTCCTGATCAGATCTCTTGCAATTAATGCTCAGTTGTCGTGATGAAGCTGGAATTCAGGTCAACCCCAGCATGTTGTGAATTGAAAAGGATGTAGAATGCAATCGACTTCCATTCACAACGGCGAAAGTGGGACAAAAGTGATCCCAGTTTATTGGGTGGCTAAGAGAAAGGTAGAAAACGAGGAGTCTGGAGATCGATCTGCAAAGTCCGGATCGGTTTCTCGGGAATCGCCTCGAACTTATTGGCGGAGTTGAGTCCATGGAATCGATGTGGGTGTCGGCATGGTCCCGACGGAAACCATCCATGGATCAACTTCGTGAAGTACAAGAGAAGATCGGATGTTGGATGAAAGATACGATGGTCAACGAGGAATAAAAGGATTGTAAAACAGTAGAAAGGCTCGGTTGAGCGGGGTGGTCGAAGGGAGAAACAATAAAATGTGCGCAAAGGCGCGGGACTTGATCTTTGAACCTTAATCTAGATCCATTCAAACACAATACAAAATCGGGTTCACCAACTCACGCCATGTGAAGCCGTGAAAGTTCGGCTATTTATTATCTTTTCATTTTTAGAGTTGTGATTTCAGGCATATCTTATAACAAGTCCTTAGTACGCTACCCTATAGGAGAGAGAGTACTGCCAGAATAGTATCTTGTACTTGTCCTCCTCCTGTATAACCTGTAGTCTGTACTTTTTGGAGTCCTTGTAACCCTTCTTGGATCCCTACTCAGCCAAAGAAATAGAGAGAGGAAGCCGATAGGCGAAACCAATACTGCGGTTCTCACTCGCAACGGAATCACCCGTGAGCGTGCAAGAACCTACTTGGACGCAGGACAATGAGGCAGACACCCCCGTGAAGGCGTGTCCTATGCTCAATACTTCGGACAGGGTCGATGCTCTACACAACAGAGAGTCATCATTGGTGACCAAGCCCTACTTGCCTACGTACGATAGAAGCGCCATTACTTCGGAAATCCAGGCGATACACAAGGCAGTTGCAGACTGGATTTTTGGCTTTAATCCTTAGGGGGTCGCACTCGCTCAAGGGAGTAGGGTTTTGGTCCCCCTCCAAGGTACCTGAAAACAATGAGGGCTTTATGAACCCGGTACAATGATAGTCCATTACAGATTTTAATTAAGGTCAAAGTTTATTTAACAGTCCCCTTGTTTTAATTTTTGGGTTTTCACTTTTTTCGTCGAGGGTCATTGAACAGTCCCCGGCAACGGTGCCATCTGATAACCAATCATTAAGGGAGTAGGGTTTTCACTTTTTTTTGCGAGGGTCATTAAGGTCAAAGTTTATTTAACAGTCCCCGGCAACGGCGCCATCTGATAACCAATCATTCTACGAGGGTCACGGTAATATGTATAAAGTGTCGCTGAGGTGACCACTCACAAAACATTGGTTAATCAGCAATTAATCCACAATAAAAGAATGAAGAAATTAAGTCCAAAAAGAAGTGTTAATTAATCTTTATTACTCTACCACAAGATGTACAGTGACTAAGTATGTAGAGGTCGAACCACAGAGAGCAATCCAAAATGCAATAGCCTAAGATGTGCATGTACCACATAGTCATCCATGTGTGAAGCCTATTTTTGTGGGTTTTTATATTTTTTTGAGTCTGTTTCATACCAGCGCCTAACATTTTTGTAGATTTTCATTTAAGTCCTAGGTGCTCAAAATCAGAGGGAGATAGCAAAAAAGCCGTGCAAGTGGTTCCATGATGGAAATCTCACCATTGAACCGAATGATGCATGCTGAGTTAGAAGACTTACAGTGCATCCCAGCTCTCTCCATGCGGTATGCAAAACAGAATTTTTAAACCTATCTACATGTCAGTATGCAAGGCATAAAATTGCCTTAAACATTAGCTGCTATTAGTCGTGAAGAACCATAAGTCGCTCATTCATCTCTAGCCCAAAGGGTCCAGTCTTGGCTCACCCCTCCTCTGCTCAACACACTTGAGTTTAGGAGAAAGCACTTTACAGGGCTCGCTGTGGCACAAGGGCTAAGAGACAAATGAACGGCTTGTTGAAATTTGACTAGATCCATACGAAGTAGACTATAGGAACATGCATTCTTATTAATGTGTGGACCTAGTTACCGAGTTAAGCAACCTATATCTAGGGGCTCCAAGCACACAAAACAAAGTAAAAGAAAGGCGAAAAGCTCAAAACTTCGGAAAACAAAGAAAAGAATGCGATGAAAACTCGAAAAGCCGCGATGAGGCCCCCAAGTGAACAATCACCCGGGCACTGGACCTCATTGTGAAGAGTAGAGTCCTGTTTAATTACATGCCAAAATTGTCTCTCTCACCATGAATTACAAAAATAATCCTAAATATTCTAAACTTATCTAATCCCTAGCTCCTTGCTTCCTTGATGCTCTCTCCAAGTGGTCATGAGGTGAAGACCACCCTCCTCCAAGCTCGGCTGCCTTGGCCTCCTAAGAAGCCATCCTCGCATGGCGGGCCCTCGCATCAAAGTCACAAAAAGATTGAATTAGAATAGATCAACAAATCAAATAGAGCAGATATAAAATAATCACAATAAATGAATCAATCAATAAGCATGGTGATTAATTACAAGAGGAATTGCTGCTCATGAAATAAATGATAAATCAAACATTTTCACACAAGAATGACAAATAAAGTAGGCTATGCTCATTGCTCCCCGGCAACGGCGCCATCTGATAACCAAACATTCTACGAGGGTCACGGTAATATGTATAAAGTGTCGCTGAGGCGACCACTCACAAAACATTGGTTAATCAGCAATTAACCCACAATAAAAGAATGAAGAAATTAAGTCCAAAAAGAAGTGTGAATTAATCTTTATTACTCTACCACAAGATGTACAGTGACTAAGTATGTAGAGGTCGAACCACAGAGAGCAATCCAAAATGCAGTGGCCTAAGATGTGCATGTACCACAGAGTCATCCATGTGTGAAGCCTATTTTTGTGGGTTTTTATATTTTTTATATATTTTTTTATTTTTATTTTAATAATATAATTAGGTAATATATGTATATATTTATAAATAATAAAATATAAATATATAAGTGTATATATATACCCATAGAGGGTGAGTATCTAGGATATAATACATACATTAGATATATATGTATATGTATATATATTTTTTTATTTTTTTATTTTTTTTAATCTTAGAATTTTAGACATTTATACATATGTATATATATAGATATATATATATATATATATATATATATTTTTAATAGAGGAATATATACATACAAAGGGGAGAGAGGAGTGATACAATATTTATAAAAATGTACAAAAACACTCAAAAATATAGAAATAAAATCTTTTTGGGATTTTCATAATTTTTTACTTTTTTGGTGATTTTTGGGCATTTTTCAAATTGTTTTTGGTATTTTTAAAATGCTGAAATAAAGGAAAACAGTGAAATAGGTGCTGGCTGTAAGTAAAATAGGAATCAAAAATAGCAAACAACCACAGAATTTCTCCACACTATTTTTCAAATACAGATAATAAAATATAGAAGAAATAGGAGCTGAGTTTACATTTTTCTGATTTTTTTTAATTTATATATTTTTTTAAGTTTTTGTGTATTTTTGAATTTTTAAGGTTTTTATTTTGAGATATTTAGGGATTTTTGGACTGACACTAAAATAGGTCAAAATACACACTAGGGAATGTTTTTGGAATTTTTCATGGTCTTTTAATATTTTTTTGGTATTTTGTAAGTTAGACAATAAATAAAAAGCATGTTTTTGATTTTTAATAAATGCGAAAATGCAACAAAATTAAAATCCAAAAATAAGGCGTGCAAGGGTACACTAACAGGGGCTTATGTCCATTTTTACAAAATTTTTCAAGTTAATATGAGGCACAAAATAAATGGACAAAGCATACAACAAAATATGGCCTGGCAGGGGCATTTTTGTAATTAAAATATTTCTCAGGGGCATTCATGCAAAAATTACAACAAAAAAAAACATTTACTTTTATTTTTGGGGCCATTTTACAATTAATAGAACCCGGCAGGGTTTACGTGCAAAATCACGCGCCTCACGTGGGGACTGCACGTGAGGCGCGGAGGGACCAAACTGCAAATATAAAAACTCTAGGGGGCGTACTGCAATTAATACAATTTATATACAACGTGGCATTTTATTTTTGGCATTAAACTATAAATACAAAAAGGCGGGGGATATGTTTGAAATTTACCCCCTAAGGCGCGCAAATGGACGGCGATGGGCGCGCCACTTATCCACACGTCGCTCATCCGACGGCGGATACCGGTTCGTCGATGAAGGGTCCGGATTAGATGCTCCTCGCGGATCGGACGGTCAGTGCGTGTCTTCATCGGACGACTCCTATTCGACCAGGGCCTCGCCTCCTGATCCGACGGCGCTGGAGATGTCTGGAAGAACAGGGAAGAAGCTCGCCCCCGGCGAGCTTCGATCGTGAAGCTTGGGCTCCTCCGGGCGTCTCCCGTGCGTCTGAGGTGGTCTGAACGTAGTTGGAGGCTTCCCGCATCGGCCGGCGGTCTTCTCAAGGCTCCTGGAGGTCCGAGGTGCTCGGACGAGGTCGGTGAAGAACAAGACCTCCAAGACCCTCTTCCTGGTTCGATGCGAGCCCAGATGGGCTCCATTCTTCGTGGGACCTGCATAGGAAGAATCGGGGGAGCGAGGGCTTCCTCCTCGACCCCGGGTTTTGAAGCTCTGCAGCAAGATGGAGTGAGGCGGAGGGGCTCCGGCGAAAGGCGGAGGTGGAGCCCCGATTCGCGAAGACCAAGGGTCCTCGGTAGAACAAAGGCAATAGATCGATGGAGAATTCGATAGGGAATGAAGTGGGATGTGAAAGGCGGTCGGAACACAGTCGAGGCACGGTGGAGAAGTCCGCTCCGGTGAACTTCAATTTTTTGATTTTAAGCTACAATGATTAACTAAAGACTAAACTAACAACAGGAATTAAAAACTAACATTAAAACCTAACTAAAAAGCGATAAAGGAGCAGCTCTTATACCTGGGGACCACCAGGGAGCAGGACGGACACCGGAGCTCCGCTGCGACAAAATCGTCCCTCCTCCGGCCGATTCGCAGTGCTGGATCACTCCCCCTGTCACGAGGAACGTCCCAGGAACAAAATCAGGGCGTTTGGATGGATTAAAATTGGCCAAATTTGAGGAAGGGAGCGGAGCTTCTTATTTATAGACAATGGCCTGGAGCCTTATTGACCGGCGATTATTGCTTGATCCAATGAATATCAAATTGATCCAAGTTATCAGCGGGTATCAGTGATGATCAGAGATCAATTCTTGTGAAGGAAGCGAGCTCGATCGATGGACGGGATGGCCGTAAAAAAGGGAAGAAATCCGGGGAGTTGACAGTTCAGAGGCGCCAGGTCCCGGATGGGACAGTTGACCGGGCGATCAACAAGGGCCGGCGCCCCATTGGTCCACGTCGGCCGCTAGACGCCAAAATAGGAAATCTTATTAGAAATTGATTTATTTAACCTAGTAAATGATTTTATTAGAATTTTCTTAAAAAATAAAAAATGTGTATTATTTCATGTAGTATTTATTTACGATTTTTATTGAATTTTTTGAAGTGTTTTATTATAGTTTTATTTTAATAAAGTGTATATGTGTGTATTTACATGTATTTTGTATCTTTTAATTTTTTATTTGTTTATTTTATTTTATTATTTTATTGGATTATTTTATAAATTTATAATTTATTTTTGTGAGTATAAAGGTATTTTTATTTAATTTTTATGAGTTTATTTCCATTTTTAAATAAATAGGTATATGTATGTGTAGGTATTCCTCTTGGTATTTTACCTATGTATTTTGTGTACTTAATTTATTTAATCTATTTTCTTGATTTTTATTTTGGATTTGCATTTTTAATAGGTTATATGTAATATTTACATTATTATAAAAATATAAAAGAAGAGAAAAATTAAAGAGTGTTTTCCCCTTTTATTTATATACATTCTTGGTCATAGGTATTTTGCCTACTAACTTGCATAGGCTTATTTTATTTTATTAATCCTTTTTAGTTTTATCTAATTCTAGTATGTACATGTATTATATACATTATTCACAAAATTCTAAAAATAAAATTGGATAAAAATAATGGACAATGAATATATTGAATATTTTAATCATGCAGGCTGCACAATGAAGGCCAAAAACCTAACTTTTGCAGATGGACTCCAAAAATTATGAAACCAATTTTATTAAATAGTTCTTGGTAAGATATATGCAATTAAAGGTGAGTTTGGGTGATTTGGAGTTTTTATTTGCAAGATATTGGTCTGTGAAGTTGAGATTTTGGCTTTTTATTCTGTGTATAAAATGTACACTGAGTATTATTTTTACACAAACTCAATTTTGTATTTTTACTTACATTATTATCTACAACTTTCATGAAAAAGTTTCTTTATTTGATGAATAAATAATTATGTACAAAATAGGTGTCAAAAATACATACATAAATGCATGAATAAATGAGGTATTTATTGTACACTGGCCCTTATCTCCCCCTACTTTATTCCTTGTCGACCAATTCCATGTTGGCCTTGGTCTCGGGGTTTGGGTCATAAAATATCTTCAATATTTTATTCCTTTTTCTTTTCTTCTCTTTATTCTATAATTGTGGCATTAAACACATTATTTAATGTATAATTAATACAATGAATGATGAATGCTATTATGTATAATTGGATGCTATTTACATGCATTTGCTGGGGTTTTTGAGGCAAAAAATGATAGAATAAAGGTGATGAAATGGAGATTCATCAACTACACCAAGTCCTTTTAAGACACTTACATATCTCCAGTAACAGTGCTCGTATCCAATGCGAATGTTGCATCTTTTGCAACCAATACTCAATATTGTTAGTTATAGTGTCCTTGACACTACATCTCGATAATTATTATAACCAGTATGTAATTTCTATTATTCTTATATGAATACCCTTATTCTTTCAGATCTCAATCTCCTAAGGTATCCGCAATCAAGACTTTCTAAATCTCCATTTATAAAGTATAAAGCTCTTGAAGATAAGACTTTGAGATCACTATCTCTAAGTCTTGTCATCTTTGAAGATATTGTTATTATTGCAATCAAGTGTTTTATTTCCATAGTAGGATTAGTAACCATTTACTACTCCCACTGCATGGCAGACTTCTGTCTTTTGTACACATCCGTCATACATCTAGCTTCTCATAACTGATGCCCACGGGCAAACAGTTCTAGTATCACTTCTCAACTCTTTGAGGTGCTATCCCTTTAGATATGTCACTACCACATCTTAATAAAAAGAAGCCTTTCTTGGAATTTTCCAGAAAATGGAATATGTCCAAGGTGTACCACTAATACGACGGTTCCAATACCCTTTTCTCTTTTCTTCTGAACACTTTCATAACTAAGATCTTGAGAGGTGTCCTTGAGATCATATCTCAAGGTATGGGATAGCCAGACTATAAAACACTTAAGGGTTCATCAAGATTCTATCTAAAATCATAACATTTATGATCTCATCAAATCTGATTTTCAACTACAAGAAGCTTATTCGAGTCCACAGATGGAGTTATTCATCTTGCACTGCTTGCTTTCCTCAACTATGAAGCCCTGGGTCTACTTCATATGAATATCATCAAAAAGGTATTCATAGAGAAATGCAATATTGACTTCCATCTTGAAGATGCCAAAGTCAACTTGTGTAGCTATAGTTAGCGATAATCCAATGGGTTTAAGCAAGGTCACTGAAGAACAAGTCTCATCGCAAGCGATGTCTTCTCTTCGGTGTGTAGCTTATGGCTACGAGCTGTACTTTGAAGTTCCCTACCTTCTCATCAGGTTCCCTCTTTCTCATGAAGATCTATTTACACCTTAACAAACCCTAACCTTATAGGTGGATCCCCGAGGGTTCATTTACAACACTTGTATACGAAGTCTACTTTAGACTTAATTGCTAACATCCATCTTTCCATGACATGATCTTCAGAAGCTTCATCACATGAAGTTTGATCATTGTCAAGTTTCTCTGATACATGGAATCCATCCTCAGACTAATTTGAAGTGGTATTAGTGTTTCATCTTTAATTGTCCTTTTAGTTTCCGATTTCAGGAGCCTCATTATTTTCTCAAGATTAAATGAGTTCCTTTACTTCATTGTCATCTTGATTATCAAGAGACTCATCCTCTAAGAATCACATCCTTAGAGATGAGATCTTTTAAGAATCTCAAGGTCATAAAGTAGGTATCCAATACCATCCTTTATTTTCCTAATGAAGTAGCGCTATCCTGTGCTAGATTCTAGCTTACTTGCAGGAAACCTTATTGAGATATATAATGTAGTCTCTACCACATATCTATACCTCGAAACTAAGAGATAAATATGTTAATATTAATCATTGATCAAATCATGTCACACAAGATCAATTGTATCTCCCTACAATTCTATTAAGTTTAGGTGTATTAGGAGGATTGTGATAGGAATGTATTCCTATAATGTATTCTTTGAATTCATCTAAAAAATACAAGCTACCTTGATTAGATCAAATTCATTTCATCTTCCTTCAAACTTTGTTTATAAATCAAAATTGTGAAATCTTTGAGCATTTCAAAGGTTTCTAAGGTTAAAAGAAGAAATCTTATATCACAAATAATCATAGAATGATATAACATATCATTAATGTTTACTTTGATATAGATGATCCACATACATCAATATGTATGAGATCCTGAATACCTCGACATCTAACACCATTCCCAAAGAAGGGTGCATTGGACATTTTCACTTTTTAATACAATATTCACAAGCATGTAAGATTTGATATTTCAGACAATCTAAAGTTCCATCTCTTACTAGTCTATTGATCTCATCAATAGACATATGTCCAAGATTTGATGCCAGATCATTGTCAAATAATCTCCATCCTCTTATTGATCTTATAAGGTTTAATTTTCAATATTTAGAAACATTAATGAACCATTCATAAATTTTTCTAATCTAGTAGAGTCCTCTAGATGTTAGATTACTTTCTGAAATATATCCATCATAACTCTTTATGATAGATCTACTCCGGAATTCATGTTTGTTTCCAACATTTAGAAATAAACTATGAGTGTATTCTTATATATAGGTCATAGAGATATTCTCTAAGACTAAGGGCTCTCCCACTGAAAATATGATCTATAAATCCAATAGAGATTGTTGCAACAATTGCACCAACATCCATGTGGATAACTATTAAACCTTAAGATCAAATTTCTCGAATTTTCTAAAACATATACAACCAATTGCAAGTGTTACTAGAAAAATGAGATACAATTATTAGACTTTTAATCTTATACAATAAGAAGGTCAATTTCAATGATTAAATGTAGATTATTCCGATGCACTATCCGATTCTTTCCCTAAGGATCTTAGATAGACTTGATAGTCATACTATCAACACATTAGCTCATTGCAATATTGGCATTTATCCGACTCTTTGGATGTCATATGTGTATGGAAATCATAAAAGCATAGCCAACTCTTTTACTTTCCTTCTAACTTGGGTCCGACCCATGCTTCCACCGCGCTCCTTTCATCTCTAAACAACCATTGCTTAAGAAAAACGATCTCTTATGTTGAGTTCAAAAGATTTCAATATAAGAGTATTTCGACATTTATACATGTTTCATTTAATTCATACAATATGAATATTATGAAGCTTCATGAATGACTGGAGTATAGATAGTAGGATGATGACACTCATCATATCTGCATACATCTTAACTCTTAAAGACTTAGGTTCAGGTAGGTACTCAAATATTTTGAATACATCATCTCTTATAGATCTACCATTCTGCATGATGCAGTGAATCAGTTCATTCATGATTAATTGTCGAGAGCACATATGTATACCAGAATATCTTTTTCGGTTTTTATAAGGATTATTTGACAATTACGATCATCATCGACATGTCACTTCCAAAGTACATTCGATGAGAGATCAAGACTATAGAGAAATACAAACTCTATGTTGTTGTCATCTTATCTATTTAATTGTCATTCCTCATTATTATGAGAAAAGTTGCATATTGCAACCACATACATTATGTGTCCAACTGCAAGCACAATATCTTGATCATGGATCCAATCCATGATGTTTTACTGGTTATTATTGAGTATAGTATTGAGTGGGTTTAATGAAGGATTATCTGAACTAAGAAATTTGCATAAATATATAAATATATATACACACACATTTTACTTTGATTTAGGAATTTTTATATCAAAGTTGTCTTGCGTTATAAACATTGAAAGTTCATTCCCTCAATCACTTTCAATGTAAGAGATATACTTACCATTATATCTCAACAAGTTATGGGATCTCCTTTCTAACTTTATGATGAATCTCCATTTCATCACCTTTATTCTATCATTTTGGCCTTGAAAACCCTAGCCAATGCATGTAAATAGCATCAATTCGTCTATAATAGCATTCATTATTTATTGTATAAAGTGTACTTAAAATAAGGGTTTTAATGCCAAAATTATAGAATAAAGAGAAGAAAAGAAAAAGGAATAAAAATATTGCAAATATTTTAAGACCCTGACCCCGAGACCAAGTCCAGAATGGAATTGGTCGACAAGGAATAAAGTAGGGGGAGATAAGGACCAAACATTCAATAAATGCCTCATTTATTTATTCATTCATTTATGCATTTTGACACCTATTTTGTATATATTTATTTATGCATCAAATAAAGAAACTTTGTACATAAAAGTTGTAGATAATAATGTAAATAAAAATATAAAATTGAGTTTGTGCAAAAATAATATACAACATACAGTTTATACTCAGAATAAAAAGCCAGAAACCAAACTTCACAGACCCATATCTTCTAAATAAAAACTCAAAACATAGCAAAATCACACTTTAGTTGTATATAACTTTTCATGAGATATTTAATGGTGGTGGTTTTATATTTTTTGGAGTTGCCGTGCAAAAGATATGTTTTGGGCCTCTATTGTACATAATACCGATTAAAATATTTAATTTATTCATCACTTATTATTTTTACAAATTCATTTTTTTATAATTTTGTAAACAATATCTATAATATAGGTATATATCAAAATAAAAATAAAACTAACAAGAAAATGAAAAATAAAATAAAGTTATTTAAAAACATAGATGAAATACCTATATGAATATAAATAAAAGGGAACTATATTCTTTAATTATTTTATTCTTTCATATTTTTAGAATTTTGTCAATATCATATATATTCTATTAAAAATACACAACAAAAATAAAACACATTAAAATATATTAAAATAAAAAGAAGTATACAAAATATAGGCAAAACACCTATACCTATACATATATAAATCATATACCTATTTATTTAAATATGCAAATAAACACATAAAAATCAAATAAAAATATATTTATACTAAAAACAATAAGTTATAAATATATAAAATTAGAAAATAGAATAATAAAATAAAATATACAAAGCAAAAATAAAAATACACAAAACATAGGTAATTATACCTATAAACACACTCATAAAAATTAACTACTAATAAATCAAGTCAAAAGTAAATAAAAATCATATTAAAATACTACATAAAAAAATAAACATTTTTTATTTTAAACTTGAAAAATAATAAAATCATTTACTATTTTAAATTAATTATTTTCTAATAAAGCCTTCTATTTTGTCTTCTAGCAGCCGACGTGGACCAATAGGCGCGCGACCTTCGTTGACCTTTGGTCAACTGTCCCATCTGTAGCTCTGACCCGTCAGACCTGGTGAATCCCCGATTTTCTTGCATTTTTCATGGGTGTCTCGTCCATCGATCGAATTCGCTTCCTTCACAAGAATTGTTCCTATATCATTGTACAATCATGTCAACCTCTTAGATTGCTCGTAAACACATCAGATCCTTTGATTTTAGCCGGTCTATAAGGGTGCCTTGTGAAGTTTATAAATAAGTAGCTCCGACCTCCTTCTCAAATTTGGTCAGTTTTAGTCTTCTCCCTTCATCGTATTCGGTCCTGGAGGTTTCCTCGTGACAGGAGGAGGTCTTTGGCACCTTGAATCGGTCGGAGGAGGTGGGAGCTGCACCCACGACGGAGCTCCGGCGACGCCACGCTCCCTGGTTTCCACCAGGTATCAGAGCATATTTTTCTTGCTTTATCAGATAGTTTTTAATTCCTGCTTTTATTTCCCGTATTTAGTTTAGTCTCTAGCCTAATTAATCACCTCGAATTGGTCGAGTCGTAGTTCGCCGGAGCTCCGCTCTGGCGACGACTCCTGAGCCCTCCAGTTAACCTCCGACGCTCGTATCACTCCCATCTCGTTCCCTATCACTTTCTCCATCTCCCTCACGCCCCAGATCACCTGGATCCCTTGTGGGTCCACGAATCGAAGTTCCAACTCCGTCGCTCGCCGGAACCTCGCCGCCCACCCTCATTTTTGCGCTAAAGCTTCAAACCCCTGGTCGAGGAGCTTCGCCTCGAGCTGCTTGTTCTTCCTTTGTAGGTCTTGACGTGAAAGGAGCCCTCTTGGGCTTGATTGATTCCAGGAAGAGGTACTTGGAGGTCCTTCCCTTCTCCGAGCTCGTCTGATTGACTGGGACCTCCAGGGACCAAGAGGATACCATCAGGAGACGCAGGGCCCTTCCAGGCATGTACAGAGACCATCGGAGGCGACGAAGAAGGTCGGAGGCGGCGGCTATTCACGATCGAAGCTCGCCGTGCGCGAGCTTCGTCCCTGTTCCTCCACCTTGCTCCATCGTCGTCCGATCAAGATGAAGGCCCCAGGTGCAGCAGCAGTCGTTGGTTGCCAAGCCTCACGACCATCAGATCTCGCCAGGAGATCTAATCTCGTGCGGCCAACCACGAAGTGTCATCGACCGTCAGATGGGAGACACGTGTATAAGTGAATGAAGATCCGCCATCCATCCGCACCTAATAAGGGGTAATTTTCACCTTAAGCCCCCTGACTTTTTGTATTCATTGTTTAGTCCAGTAAATGTTGTGTAACATTTAAAATAAAATGGATATTTTGTAAAAGGACCCCTATATTTCTTGTATTGACACTTAGGTCCAATCTACGTCAGATCACGTGTGGTCCCATGTGCGTTTAGAAAATTTTCACTCAAGCACATGTATTTATTTGTATTTCAAAAAGGTCCATTAAATAAAAGTTACAGTGTTATATTTTTGTGGAATTTGCACACAAACCCTTGTACCTTCTGAAATTGTGTTTTGGTCCATGTGCGTGTGAGTCACGTGTAGTCCCACGTGATGGGAAAATTGTAAGGGTCCCCTGGCGGGTTTTGAAATATGCATTTGGTCCTTAAACTTCATGTTAACGTTCATAATTTTTGGTATATTTGCACAGAACTCCCTGGACTTTAATTTATTTGCAAAAATACCCCTGCCAGTGTTGGAAATTTCTTTTTGCTTTCCCTATTTATTGCATGCATCTATAAAATCCCAAAAATCACCAAAAAATACCGTAGGTTCATGTTGCATTGTATTATCACGTCATACTTTTATTTTGCATTTTTATTGCATTTTCATATTTATAAAAATTCAAAAACATGTATTTTTGCTACTGTTTACATTATAAAATATCAAAAAATAGTAAAACCCTTCTAAAAATCCCAAAAAAATTACCTTTTGTGTATTTTAGTGTGTTTGATTTTCTATGCAAAAATCACTAAAAAACATAAAACAAAACTCTTAAAAATTCGAAAATCCCAAAAACCTTCAAAAAATGTTAAAAATCCCTGAAAAATATAAAAATGCATTGTCTATTTTTGAATTTCCTATATTTTATTATGTTCATTTTAAAATTAATTTGAGAAATTTTTGACACAATTTGTTATTTTTCATCCTCATTTTAATTTTGGCCAGTAATGTATTTCACTATTTACTTGTATTTTAGACTTTAACAATACTAACAAAATTAAGAAAAATCCAGAAAAATCACAAAAACATCACAAAATTATAAAAAGCCTAAAAATATTTTATTTCCTGATTTTTCCTTATTTTTATAAATGTCTTATCTCCCTCTTTGTTTATATTATGTATATATTCTAATTAAAGAGAAGGAAAATATAAAAATATATATATATATAATATAAAAAAGAAAATATAAAATCAGAAATAAAAAATTAAAATACAAAAATATAAAAATTGAAAAAAAAATAATAATAGAATTAAAAAAACAAAAACCCACCAAAAAAAGACTTGTGTGCATACATGACTAGCTTGTATATAAATAATTGTAGGCTACCTGTTTTTACTCTCTGTGGTTCGACCTCTACATACTTGCACACTATGCATCATTATGATAGAGCTAATAATTTTAATTCACACTTTTGGGACTTAATTGCTTTATTTTGATTGTGGGTTAATCTCTGATCAATAGGGGTTTCGTGAGCGGTCGCCTCAGCGACATTGTGGTCCCGCCTTGTGTGGACTACTATAGACCCTCGTCAAATCCTGATTATCAGATAACGCCGTTGCTGGGGAGCAATGAGCATAGCTTACTTTAGTTTGTCATGTCGTAAATATTTGCATGATTTCTTGAATTTCCTGTAAATATTTATTGCCCTTGTTTATATTCTGTGATTATATGTGCTAATCCTCTTTTTCTTGCAACTTTGATGCGAGGGCTTGCCATGCGAGGACGGTCTTCTAGGAGGTCGGTGTAGCCATGCATGAAGGAGGGTCACCCCTATTTGATCATCTGGAGAAAGCACCAAGGAAGCAAGAAGAAGGCTTAGCTAGTTAAAAAAATGTGTAATTTTATGAGAGAGAAAGACTTTTGGCATGTGATAACTTGGACTCTACTCTTCACAACGAGGTCCAGTCCTCGGGTCTGTTCACTTGGGGGCCTCGTCGCGGCTTTTCGTGTTTTTCCGCCTTCTTTTCTTTGTTTCCTGCAGTTTTGAGCGTTCCGCCTTTCTTTATTTTATTTTGTGTGCATGGAGCCCCTATACTTAGGTTGCTTGACTCGGTAGCTAGGTCCACACCTTAATAAGAATGCATGTTCCTATAGTCTCTCACGTATGGATCTAGTCAAAGTTAATTGGTTCTTCACTATTAATAGCAGCTAATGTTTAGGACGATTTTTCGCTTGCATACCACCATGTAGTTAGGTTTAAAAATTCTGTTTTGCATACCGCATGGAGAGAGCTGGGATGCACTGTAAGTCCTCTAACTCGGCATGCATTATTCAGTTCAATGGTGAGATTTCCATCATGAAACCAACTTGCATGGCTTTTCCGCTATCTCCCTCTGATTTTGAGCACCTAGGACATAAATGAAAATCTACAAAAATGTTAGGCGTTGGTATGAAAACGGACTCAAAAAAGTGAAAACCCAAAAAACTAAAACAAGGGGACTGCTAAATAAACTTGGACCTTAATTAAAACTTGTAATGGATCATCATTGTATTGGGTTCATAAAGTCCTCATTGTTTTCAGGTACCTTCGGAGGGGGACCAAAACCCTACTCCCATGAGCGAGACACGTCCCATAAGGAATAGAGCCAAAAACCCAGTCTGCAACTGCCTTGTGTATCGCCTGGATTTCCGAAGTAATGACGCTTCTATCGTACATGACCGAGTAGGGCCTTGTCAGCGATGGTATTCCCACCTTGTGTGGAACATCAACATGGTTTGAAGTACTGAGCATAGGCCATGCCTTCACGAGGGTGTCTGTCTCATCGGTTTGCGTCCGAGTAGGTTCTTGCACGCTCACGGGTGATTCTGTACCGAGAGAGAATCGAAGTATTGGTTTCACCTATCGGCTTCCTCTCTCTATTTCTTTGGCTGAGTAAGGATCCAGGAAGGGTTACAAGGACCTCAAAAAGTACAGACTACAGGTTACAAAGGAGGAGGACAAGTACGGGATTCTTTTCTGACAGTACTCTCTCTCCTATAGGGTTAGCGTGTTAAGGACTTGCTAAAAGATATGCCTGAAATAACAACTCTAAAACTGAAAATATAATAAATAGCCGAACCTTCACGGCTTCACATGGTGTGAGTTGGTGAAGCCGATTTTGTATTGCATTTGTATGGATCTAGATTAAGGTTCAAAGATCAAGTCCCGCACCTTTGTGCAAATTTTGTTATATCATTCTCCGTTGACCCCCGCTCAGTCGAGCCTTGCTACTGTTTTACACTCCTTTTCATTCCTCGTTGACCATCGTATCCTTCCTCCAACATACAATCCTCCTTGTGCTTCGCGAAGTCGATCCATGGATGGTTCCCGTCGAGATCCTGCCGACACCCACATCGATTCCATAGACTCTACTTCACCAATAAATTTGAGGTGATTCCTGAGAACCCGACATGGACTTTGCGGATCGATCTCCAGACTCCTCATATTCTACTTTTCTTTTGACCACCCAATAAATCAGGATCACTTTTGTCCCACTCTCGCCGTTGTAAATGGAAGTCGGTCACAGTCCATATCTTTTTCCATTCACAACATGCTGGGATTGACCTTAATTCCAGATTCATTATGACAGCTGAACAATATTGCGAGTGGTCTGATTAGGATTCTCTGATTCTGCAGATAGAAGACAAACCAAGCCCTGGATTCTAATATGGAATTCATTTTGTCAGACTCAGACCCTGACATGGCTCCTCATGGAAAGGGCAAGAGTCAGCAGCCACCCCAACCAGAAGGACAGATGCCTGATATGAATCAGGTTAATGCACAACTCTTGGCATCTATCCAGGCTATCCAACAGCAGCTGACAAAGCAGGCCCTAGCACAGACCGCTTTCCAGGATATGCTGAATGATGTAATGAACATAGCTGAGGGAGGAGGAGGATGACGAAGAGGTGGTAATCCTCCTGATGATGAGGAAGAGCTAGAAAATGGGAGACCCAAACCTACACTGAAGGAGACCTATAATCGTGGAGACAACCAGATGACCAAGTGGATCCTCATTCCACCGGTGCATGCTCACTTTGAGCTGAAGCCCCAATTCCTCGCTCTTCTTCCATCTTTCCATGAAAACACCAGTGAAGAACCATACATCCACCTGCAGCAGTTCTCACGCATCTGTCGTACTACCCACTACCCCAATGTCCCTTTGGACATTGTCAAAATGATGGCATTCCCCTTCAGCCTGCAAGACAAGGCCCTTTATTGGGCCAACCATCTGGGGAAGGTTGTGACAACCTGGGAGGAACTGAAGTCAGCTTTCCTGCACAAGTTTTACCCTCTCGGTCGGCTCAACTAGATGCGAGCACGAATCAGCACCTTCTCCCAGGGAGCCCACGAATCCATACATGAAGCCTGAGAGAGGTTCACCGATCTGCAGGAGAAATGCCCTCATCACGAGATCCCGAAGACCAGCTTGGTCCAGCACTTCTTTGGGGGCCTAAACATTGAGAGTCAAAGGCTCGTTGACGCAGCATGTGGGGGTTCACACTTCAACAAGGATGAAGATGTAGTCTGGCAGATTTTCAAAGAAATGACCGAGGGAGAGGCCGCCCTCTCTTCATCTAAGGCATACCAAAAGCAGACCCAGATCCTCCAAAAACAAGTACACATGGCAGCGTCCCACGAGGCGGAGAGAGATGAGAGCTCCAACCTCAGCATCATCGGGAATCTCTCGAAGGTTGATATCATCGAGAAGTGATCACAGGACTTAAAAAACTTGTTGTGATCGAGAAGAGGACTCAGAATCTAGACAAGCTAGATCAGATCACCAAGCAACTAGAACTGCTGGTGGGTACCATCAACTCTGTTCAGTCGGCAGCACCATCAAAAGCTCCAGCTGAGAAGAAGGACGACCTACTACTGCCACATCAGCCTCAGCCGAGCCAGCAGCCACCGGCAGTTCAGCACGTATACTACGTACAGGCACCCAACCAGGGCCAGCTGCAACAGCAGATGGTTGTGTACCAACCAGAGTTTGTATCAGGATCCCATCAAATATTCACACCACCACCCCTGATTCAAGAAGTCAACGGGGTTTGGAGCAATGAAGCACAACCGACCCGTCCTATGGGACAACCTCAGGGTCAGCTACCAGCCAACCAGCAATACCACCAAACTCAGGGTGGTCGATTTGGGCAGTTCTCACAGCTGCCACCACAGTATCAACAGCCTCCCTCATATGCAAATCAATGGAGGCAGAATCAACACTATCAGCAGCCGCAGTACCGCCAACCACAACCTTTTTATCAGTATGCGGCCGCTCCACCTCAGGAGTACCAACAGTATCTCCCTTCCTCTTACCAGTAACTTCAGCTTCCTACACCACCACAACACCACCAACAACAACCTCAGCACCAACACATGCAGCAACAGCGTGGTCTGCATGCTGAATCTACTAAGGTAAATCCTGTGAACCCGACCATGGATTGCCTGGCCCAACTTGTCAAAGGGCTAGCAGATATGACCAAGAGGCTCGACGACCTGACCGTCACCAAAACCACTATCCCAGCTCAGGTCGAGGCCAACCCCAATAGCTTTAAAAAGAAAGAGCAGTTAGAATGTGATGTCATGTTTGTGTCTGTAGAGTCAGAAAACGATATTATTGTTTGTTCTAATGCTGTCACTCTCAGAAGTAAAAGGGCCTTGCCTCCTCTTGCTATCAAGAATGGGGAGAATAAAGAACCAGGTGAATCGTCATCTTCTGCATCAGTCATGCCAGCTGCAGGGGCGAATAAGGAGGAAGAAGAAGGAGAAGCCATTCCAGCCATCATGCAACACCAGCATCATCAATAAAAACTAAAAAAAAATCAGCAAAATCAAAATAAACAAAAAGAATTTTGCAGTTGAAGCAAAGCCGCGCCAGCCTCGAGGAGCCGCCAGCAGCAGCCGATCCCTCGCCAGCCGACGGAGCAGACACCCTACTTTTTGCTCGCCCATCAGCACCAGTATCTCAGGATCTAGTTTGTACTCCTTTTTGTAGTCCGATTCTACAAAAATTTGTGGGAGATAGTTATGATGTAAATAAGAACTCTACTTTGCCTATCAGTGATGTAAATATTCTTTTTCCTAATGCAATAGAAAAATCCAAAAAAATACAAAAAGAAAAAGTGCATTGTCTGATCCTGGAGTTGTGGAAATGATAGATAATTTAACTGTTGAGATTCCCTTACTGAAGGCCATAGAATATATGATAGCTGTGAAGAAAGGTTTGAAAGAAGCATGTACCAGCAGGCGTCGATCAGCACACAAGAATAAACACAATCAGTTCGAGAGGCACGTGCTTTCCATGGCCACTGTCGCAGCTATCAACAATCTCCCCCAGAAGAAACAAGACAAAGGAGTGCCTCTTATCAGTTGTGAGATATTTGATCAGGTCTTCGAGCGTACTCTCCTTGACAACAGATCTTCTATCAACCTTTTTCCATCGTCCCTAATGCGGGAATTTGGGCTAGGTCCACTGAAACCAACACAGATGATCCTTCAGTTCGCTGACCGATCTACCAAGCGACCTAAAGGTCTGATGGAAGACGTTGTGGTGAAGGTGCGGGAGATGCAATTCCCTGTTGATTTTGTGGTCCTTGATACGGACTCACTCGCACCCTTACTCCAGACCCCTATCATCCTTGGCCGACCATTCTTGTGTACCTCAGGTGCCGTGGTTGACTACGGGTCCGGCAAGATCACTTTCAGCTCGAACAACAAACAGATCACTATAGACATGATCAGAGAGCCGAACGCCACGATTGATGAGAGCTATGCAGTATCAGAAGCAGATTGTGACTTTATTGCAGAGATCAGAGACTCGTCACTGTCATTGAATGATTCATGGACCCGAGAAATCCTCACTCTCAAGGAGGACTTGGAAAGCACAGTTGACCTATGCTCCGATGATTCTTGGGAGATAGACTCTCAGATGCTGGTGCAACTATGTGATTTCGAGAATTCACTCCAGCCCGAACACAATGAGCCTAGTACAGAACCGTTCGGCACATCATCAGGATCTCAACAGAATACTAAGGATGGTAGCTCCATCAAAGAAGTACATCCCACCACCAGTATAGTGTCTGAAGTGACCAACAAGTTGGACAGATCAAAACCAGAACTCAAGCCACTTCCCGCAGGCCTGAAGTGTGCCTTCCTTGCAGGTGAAGAACACATGTATCCGGTCATCATCAGCAGCAGGCTGAATCCGGATCAGGAATCTCGACTTCTCGAGGTTCTAGAAAAGAACCGCACGTATCAGATCTCCATGGGATAATCCAACTTTGTGTTCACACCACATTTATCTGGAAGAAGATGCCAAGCCGTCCCACGAATTCCAAAGAAGACTGAATCCAAACCTCAGGGACGTCGCCATGAAAGAGATCACGAAATGGTGCGACGCAGGCTTTATCTGTCCCATCTCCGATTCAAAATGGGTAAGCCCACTGCATGTAGTTTCAAAGAAATCCGGGCTTACCATGGTTACCAATGACAAAGGAGATGAAATATCAACTCGGGTACCAACATCCTGGCGGGTGTGTGTTGACTACCGCCGTCTTAATGCAGCAACTAAGAAGGACCACTTCCCCTTGCCATTCATTGATCAAGTTTTGGAAAGACTAGCAGGCAAGGAGTTCTTCTGCTTTTTGGATGGGTATTCGGGATACAACCAGGTGGCAATCGCTCCCAAAGATCAAGAGAAGACTACCTTTGCCCATTCAGCACCTATGCCTTCAGGAGAATGCCCTTTGGATTATGTAACGCACCTGCGACATTCCAGAGATGCATGCTAGCAGTTTTCGCCGAGATGGTAGGCAGTTTTCTCGAGGTGTTCATGGACGACTTCTCAGTCTATGGTGATAGTTTCGATTCTTGTCTTGGGCACCTAGACAGAGTGCTTCAGAAATGTCGTGAAGTCAATTTAGTGCTTTCATGGGAAAAGAGACACTTCATGGTCACCGAAGGTATTGTGTTGGGTCACGTCATTTCCAAACGTGGCATGGAAGTCGACCCGACAAAGGTGGATGGTATTGCCAATCTAGAGCCACCTTAGTCAGTCAAAAATGTAAGGTCATTCCTGGAGCATGTGGGGTTTTACAGAAGATTCATCAAGGATTTTAGATGCATCGCCCGACCTTTAATAGAGCTTTTATGCAAGGAAATTGAGTTCAATGTCGATTAGCAGGTTCTCCTTGCGTTCAATAAATTGAAGGAGCTTATCACTCAAGCTCCAGTCCTACAGCTGTCGGACTGGTCTCTCCCTTTTGAGATCATGAATGATGCGTAAGACTTTGCAATCGGGGCTGTTCTGGGACAGAGAAAAGAAAAAACGCCCTATGCCATTCACTACGCCAACAAAATATTAGATGAGGCGCAAAGAAACTACACTGTGACGAAAAAAGAGTCGATGGTTGTGGTTTTCGCCTTGGAAAAGATCAGATCTTAGTTGCTGGGATCAAAAGTTACCATTTTTACAGACCACTCTGTTATCCAATACCTACAGCAGAAGAAGGATGCCACGCCTAGACTGATTAGGTGGATCCTTCTCCTCCAGGAATTTGATTTGGAAATCAAGGACAAGGGGAGTTCAGAATGTGGTAGCAGACCATCTCTCCAGAATTGAGCAGCAAGAGCCTCCATTGAACAATGCACCTATCACAGAAACCTTTCCAGATGAGTCAATTTTAGCAGTGGATTCCCTCCCTTGGTATGCTGATATAGTCAATTACCTCGCTTCGAGGGTAATATTATCGGATTGGACGAAAAATCAGAAGAATAAATTCATGTCGACCATCCGTTTCTATCAATGGGAAGATCCTCTCTTATTCAGGGAAGGAGCGGATTGCATTTGGCGCAGGTGCATACCTCAGGAGGAGCATTATAGTGTCCTCGAGCACCGTCACTCGCTCGAATCTGGTGGACATCACTCTGGAGACCGTACGACAGCTAAAGTACTTCAGTGTGGCTTCTGGTGGCCCACACTATTCAAGGATGCAACAGTATTTATCAAACAATGCATTGACTATCAGAGATTGAAGGGTACACTCAGTGCAAAAGATTCGATGCCTCTGAAGATCATTCAGATAGCAGATGTTTTTGATGCATGGGGCATTGATTTCATGGGACCTTTCCTTAACAGTCAGGGTTTTGAGCACATCCTTCTTGTCGTAGATTACATGAGTCGTTGGGCTGAAGCTATTCCCGCTCGAGCCGCTGACAGCCAGATAGTATGCTGATTCTTGAGAGATAACATCATTGTGTGGTTCGGGATTCCAAAGATTCTCATATCAGATGGGGGTAGCCATTTCATTAACAAAGAGATCAAGAAATTAACGAAGGAGTATGGCATCGACCATCGTATCGCATCCCCTTATCATCCTTAGACCAATGGCATGGCTGAATTGTCGAACAGAGAAATCAAGACGATCCTTCAGAAACTTGTGAGGCCGGATAGAAAGAACTGGTCTCAACTCTTGGACTCAGTCCTCTGGGCTTACAAAACTGCCTACAAGTCTCCCTTGGGCATGTCACCCTATCATCTTGTACATGGGAAGTCGTGCCATCTGCTTGTCGAATTAATTCACAAGTCTTTATGGGCAATTAACATGTGTAATTTGGACTCACGGAAAAGTGGTTAGAAAAGAAAAGATGATGTGAACAGACTCTTGGAGTTCCGAGACTATGCATACGATAACACATTGATGTACAAGGAAAAGGTGAAATATTGGCATGACCGGCATGAAGGATATGGTAAAAATCCTCAAGCGCATCACGGAAGCGTGAACGTCATATCGAATACGACGAGGAACGACTAGTCGCACTAGTTGTTCTATGCAGCGGAATTTAAAAAAATTCATGCGACGAAACTACATGATCCAAGAACACTTCTCGGATCGTTTCGTCTAAACCATAAACAAGTAATAGGATTATCTCTTGAAGCGTGGTTGCGATCGAGTCTCTAAACGCAGAGACCTCCTGTCTCAAGTCCGATCCGACGGAGGAGACGCTTGCGAGCACGGGGATGAACCGCGTGCTTCTCGCAATCCATGTTGATGATCCAAGCGGTGGATCTCCTGATCTCGACACACGAGATCCATCGTCTTCTTCACGAGCGAGGCGCACCGAAGGAGACGGAGATCCACGAGCAAGTGATCGGGCAGCATAACGACGACGCTGCGGCGATGGAGAACCTCTCCATGGCATCCATGGTGGATGGCCATAAGAGAGGAATAGAGAGTAGGCGTGTGAAGAGAAAGAGAGAGAGAGAGAGAGAGAGAGAGAGAGACTTGTTGTCTCACTTATGTGTAAAGAAGAGCAAAGGGGTGCCTCTTCTTTTATAGCATTTTGGGATCCATGGATCTCAATCCATGGGACAACACAAATCCAATGGTTCTCATTGATTGTGTTTCTTTCAATGGCTAAGATTTATGTTGGTAAAAACCAACAACAATTAATTTAATAAAAATCAAATATATGTAGAAAATAATCTGATTTATATCAAATCAATCTCAATTAGAGAAATAGGAAAGGAGGCAAGCCTCCTTCCATGAATGGAGTGGACGGCCACCACATTCCATGTAGGAAATGTGGCCGTCCACACTCCTTACATGGAAGGTGGCTTCTTCTCCTTTTATTCCATGAGATATATTATCCCATTAATTTCTCCAATATTTTGCAACAACTTTTGTTGCAAATTATTTCACAAAAATAAATCTAATTTATTTTGTGAACATTGCAATCTTGCCATTAGAAATTTGTGAATCATATTCACAACCCAAAATAAAATGTAAATTATATTTTCAATTTAATGTATAATGTGAATCCAATTCACATTAACATTTAATTAACAAATGTAAATTACAAATATCTCTCTCTTATATATTATAAATCACATTTATAATATATATGACTAATATGGATATTTCTATCCACATTATTCATATCCATGATAATTAAATCATATTTAATCATCTTGGATTTCATTTCTCTTATTCTCAAATAATATGAATCACATTCATATTACTTACATCTTTGATAATTAAATCACATTTAATTATCTAAGATAACTCTCCTTATAATATGAATCAAATTCATATTATTCATGATAATTAAATCACATTTAATTATCCATTTTCTCAACGCTCGGATACATATATCAACAATAGAATTATCCATGAACTCTTTCAAGGATAATGCGTTTTCTCCGCGAATACTTGGAGATAAAGACAGGGCGATTGTATTGTTCCACGTATAGTGACTTGGATATTGAGATTACATCTCAAATCCAGATCTCGGGCCTCCCATAGATGCTTGATTAAATCAAGACCGCAAATCTAATCTTCTCATTGCATCTGAATCACATTCAGATCAATGTCCAACATTTGGATCAAGATCAGATTACTTCTTTACTGAGAGGAGTCACTAAAATCCAGACCCGTTTCATCACTCCCTAGGAATGGAAGTGTCATGGTTATACAATCGTTTATAATCACATCACCCTCAGGTATTCCCAATACCTGTACATCCTGCATACTGGAAGACTCAGAATAAACCCGAAGTATTAGATCAACTTTATACGGTCTACTTCATGGTTTTATCAGTAAGTTTCTCATTTGACTATTGGGAGTTGGTATCGATTATATACTTTCCAAAATCATATATCATACCCAGATGTTGATCATATACTTTCCAAAAGTATATATCAAACCTACAAATTCAGTCAAGCTTCCAAAGTGAGACGACCGTGCACACGGAATTTGATTCTTCCCAATATCTCATGAGTGAGCTCATGTCTTCCGGTTCAGCAATGAACCTGTATGATCCCTTTGAGAGATCGTATTACTCATATGCCCTTATATGCACACCAGCACACCGGTGTATAGACCTTGATTAGGTCATCAACCTATTGGTCTGCCAAATGTACATACTCAGACATATAGTAACACATCTGTCTCCGGTCAGAGGATGCGTGCCTATATCATGATAGCATACGATATAGGACTTTGGTTATCTCGATCTCGTTAAGTCAACTCTTTGACCTAACTAATCTGACACCTCCGAATCTCTATTCCTATACAGAGGACCTGCATCAAGAGGTCGGTCAGATATCAGCCTAACTGATAAAGGATTGCCATCTCCTACTCAGGCTGGAGATCATCTCTTAATAATCATTTGACGGTGCTTGATGAGTCCTCAATCTAACTCATTAGATATTAATCTAAGCACCAGCCTCTATGATTCAATAATTGAATCAATAGCTGTATGATCATTAAGATGGCCATGGTACATAATCCTAATTGTAATAAGGGACCTATTACGCAAATTATGTATTCTTCATTTCAGATCAGGGAATGTTATTTGCAATAACATTTATTGCATAATGGCTCGTCGTGGGCTCGCATTTCCAACAATCTCCCACTATCCCAAAGAGCCATTAATGGGCTAATCATTTAAACCCACACTCATGTGAGAATCATAGGCTATTCAGAAAATAGCTAGGTAAGCTGATCAGTCACTCTGTTCCTAAGAGACTATGCTAAGTCCTTTTACGGCACCTGCATATCTCCTTGTAACAGTGCTCGCATCCAATGCGAATGTTGCATCTTATACAATCAATACTCAATTTTGGCGGTTATAGTGTCCTTGATACTACATCTTCTTAATTATCATAACCAGTGTTCCCATAATCCTTATTAGAATACCTTCATTCCTGGAGATCTCTATCTCCTAAGGTATCTACAGTTAAGACCCTTATAGATCACTATCTACAAGGTCTTAAACTTTTGAAGATAAGACTTTGAGATCACTATCTCTAAGTTTCATCATCTTTGAAGATATTGTTATTACTGCAACCAAGTGTTTTATTTCCATAGTATGATAGTAACAGTTTACTACACCCACTGCATGGTAGACATCTGGCTTTTGTACACATCTAGCATACACCTGATTTCTTAGAACTGATGCACAAGGGCAAGCAGTTTGCATTCACATCCTCAACTCTTTGAGGTGCTATCCCTTTAGATAGGTCAGTACCATATCTTTGAGGAAAAGAAACCTTTCTTGGAATTTTCCAGAAAATGGTAATGTCCAAGGTGTACTATTAGTGTGACTGTCCCAATAACCTCTTCTCTTTGCTTTTGAACAACTTCAGAACTAAAATCTAAGAGGTATCCTTGAGATCATATCTCGAGGTATGGAACAACTAGATTATAAAACACTTATTATTATCATCCTTAGATCATTTCAAATGATTAGGATATCTACATTTAGCACGATGAACACAATGGCACTCCCACTAAGCTTCTCATGATTCATCAAGATTTTATCTGAAATCATAACATTTTTAATTTCATCAAATCTTATGTTCCAACTACAAGAAGCTTATTTCAGTCCAAAGATGGAGTTCTTTTACTTGCACATCTTGCCTTCCTCAACCATGAAGCCATGGGGCTACTTCATGTGGATATCTTCAAAGAGGTATTCATAGAGGAATGCAATCTTGACTCACATCATGAAGATGTCATAGTCAACTTGTGTAGCTATGGTTAGCAATATTCTGATGGGTTAAAGCAAGGTCACATGAGAGCAAGTCTCATCGCAAGCTATGTCTTCTCTTTGGTATGTAGCTCATGGCTACGAACCATGCTTTGAAGGTCTCTACCTTCTCATCAGGTTCCCTCTTTCTCTTGAAGATCCATTTACATCTTAACGGGTCTGACCCTTATAGGTGGATCCTCAAGGGTCCATATACAACACTTGCATATGAAGTCTACATTAGACTTTTATTGCTAACATCCATCTTTCCATGTCATGATCCTCAAGAGTTTCATCACATGAAGTCCGATCATTGTCAGATTCAACTGACACATGGAATCCATCCTCAAACTTATTTGAAGAGGTATTATTGTTTCATCTTTAATTATCCATTTAGTTTCCGATTTCAGGAGCCTCATTATATTCTTAAGATTAAATGAGTTCCTTTACTTCATTTTCGTCTTGATTCTCAAGATAAGAATCACATTCTCAGAGATGAGATCCTTTAAGAATCTCAAGGTCATAAAGTAGGTATTCAATACCATCCTTTATTTTCCTAATGAAGTAGCACTCTCCAGTTCCAGATTCCAGATTACTTGCATGGAACCTTATTAAGGATATACATTGTAGTCTCTACTACATATATACCTCGGAAACTAATAGATAATTATGCTAATATTCATCATTGATTATATCATGTCACACATGATCCAATTGTATCTCCCTACAACTCGATTGAGTTAAGGTTCATTAGGAGGATTGAGATAGGAATGATATTCACATCTCCATAAGGTATTCCTTGAATTCATCTAATAGGTACAAGCTACCTTGGTTAGATCAAATTCATTTCATCTTCCTTCAAACTTTGGTTCTAAACCAAAATTGAGAAATCTTTGAACATTTCAAAGGTTTCTTAGATGAAGAGAAGAAATTTCATATCATACATAATCATCAATAGATATCACATATCCATGATGTTTACTATGATATAGATTCACATATATCAATATGTATGAGATCCTGAATACCTTGACATATTACACCTTTTCTAAAGAAGTGTGTATTGGACATTTTACTTTGAATACAATATTCATAGGTAAGCAAGTTTTGAAATTTTAGACATTCTAAAGTTTCATCTCTTACTAGTCCATTGATCTCATCAATAAACATATGCCCAAAACATGATGCCAGATCATTGTCAAATGATCTTTATCCTCCTATTGATCTTTAAAGGTTTAATTTTCAGTATTAGAATCTCAATGAATCATTCATTAATTTTCTAATTTAGCGGAGTCCCTAGATGTTAGATTACTATCTGAAATATATCCATCATAACTCTCTATGATAGGTTTATTCCAGAATTCATGTTTATTTCCAACATTTGGAAATAAACTTATGAGTGTATTCTAATATCCAGGTCACAGAGACATTCTCTAAGACTAAGGGCTCCCACTGAAAATATGAAGTCTATTGATCCAATGGAAATTGTTGCAACAATTGCATCACTTCCAACATGGATGACCATTAAACCTTAAGATCAAATTTCTAATATTCTAATACAGATGCAACCAATTGCAAGTGTCATTAAAAGATTGGGATACAATTATTAGACTTTATCTTATCAAATAAGTAAGTCAAATTTAATGACTGTATGTAGATTATTCTGATGTACTATCCGATTCATTTTCTAAGGATTCTAGATAGATTTGATAGTCATACTATCAACACATCAACTTATTGCAGTATTGGCATACATCTAACTCTTTGGATGTCATATGGAAGTCATAGAAGTACAATCAACTATTTGACTATACTTCTAACTTGGGTCCAACCCATGCTTCCACTGCGCTCCCTTTATTTATAAGCAACCATTGCTCAAGACAAAGGATCTCTTACGTTAAAATCAAAAAATTTCAATATAAGAGTATTTCAACATTTATACATGCTTCATTCAATTCATGCAATATGAATATTATGACGCTTCATGAATGACTAGAGTGTAGATAGTAGAATGATGACACTCATCGTATCTACATCCATTTAAACTCTTAAGACTTAGGTTCAGGTAGGTACTCAAACAATTTGAATACATCATCTCCTATAGAGCCACCATTCTGCATAATGCAGAGAACCATGTCATTCATGATTATATGTCGAGAGCACCTATGTATGCAAGAACATCTTCTTAGATTTTATAAGGATTATTTGATAATTACGATCATTATCGACATGTTACTTCAAAAGTACATTCGATGAGATCAAGACATAGAGACATGCAAAGCCTAGGGTTTTAGTCCTATTGTCTATTTAATTATCATATGAGGAAACTTGCACATTGCAACCACATACATTATGTGTCCAATTGCAAGTACAATATCTGGATCATAGGTCCAATCCATGATATTTTACTGGTTATTATTGAGTATAACATTGAGTGGGATTCAAGAAGGATTGTCTGAAATAAGAAAAAATTTGCATAAACATATTTAAATATATAATTTACTTTGATTTAGGAATTTTATATCAAAGTTGTCTTGCCATGTCAACAATGAAAGTTCATTCCCCTAATCACTTTCAATGTAAGAGATATACTTACCATTATATCTCAAGCAAGATCTGGGATCTCCTTCCTTATCTTTGTTACATCCCAATAATATGAGAACCTGTAACTCGGATAAAAAGAAGCGGGAACACATTCCGCCTTGCAAGTCCAACTTGCATCTCCCAATTCGGTCTTTAACACCCGGGCCCACCACCCCTAAGGTGATGTTGACCCGTCATTAATTGAACCAACCGTCAACAGGAATACAACTCGCTATGTGCAATCCAATATCGCCCCAATAATATGAGGACCCGATATTGGGGTCACTACGCATACGTCCTTACTCTTTCGAGAAGCAACAAGCCCGATCCAAATGGATCATATGCAAGAGTTGTCACTTCGGACAAGCATCTCCTACATAAAATATCTGGCGACGGAACTCTTCGCCTTGACGGGAGACCATGGATGTCACTTATGTGATCCTTCATATCATATTCAAATTCTAATTAATCATCATGAATCATATTCATTATGAATAATTTTTCCAAGGGAAATAACAACTCTTTTCATAATAGAGTGTTTTAATTGGATATAATTAACTTAATCATATTAAATTAATTGTCAGTCCAATTCAATCAACAAACTTGATATTAGTTGAATATATGGTACTAACTCAAAATACGTATTAATTTGAATTTTAATAATTAGAAAAATACATCATGATCTCTCAGGCATCATTCATTCCCTACCCGCTGTCATGGTCAGTACCGGCGGGAGTGGGACGGACCGCATACGTTGCAACCCACTACCCCAGCGATCCCCGACTAGACACCATATCCGCTTCGGGAATGCCGAGTCAATCACTTTGTACTTGAGATGATCATCGGTTCTTCAACCGAAATTATACCATATAGTAATAATCAAAACAATTTTGATTATAAGAAAATTTGCTAGACAAATTCCCAATCCTATTCAAGCAATGAGTTTGTTGATTAAGTTTCCAATTTTGATCTAGATCAAATCTAATCAATTTATTGGTTGAGGCCAAGTCAATTAAGGAAATAATCATCATCCAATATTTCTCAAATATTTTCCATAATTATTTCATGAAATTAATAATTAATTTCACTAATTGACAATCACATGGTTCTTGATTATGAAAGTAATTTCAGCAGTGACCCCTACTTACTAAAATTAGCATATCTCAATCAATTTAAATCCAAATTAAGCAAAGTAAGTTTTCAAAGTTTGCTAATTTGATTTACAATAGAACTTACATGATTTGCACGTATTTCAAGGCGTTTCTAAACAGTAATTAACTCCTTAATTATGTTAAGATTCACAGTTCCCGTAACAGTGAATACATGTTCATTAAAACGACCATATCTAGAGCAAATGAAATCCAAATTACGTAAACTCAGATCCTATGGTTTCCTTATTTAATGGGGAACAAAATATAAGTATTATTTTCATGTTTAAACAATTTAAAACAGGGCCGAAAATTTACACTAAACAGAGATGCGAAAATGAAATGCGATAAAACTTTCGCAACCCTAACGAACCCAAGTCGCCTTCGGTTTTATGGATCGTATCCAAAACCTTCGACCTAAGGCTTTGATACCACTTGAAGGATATGGTATAAATCCTTAAGCGCATCACGGAAGCACGAGTGTCATATCGAATACGACGAGGAACGACTAGTCGCACTAGTTGTTCTATGCAGCGGAATTTAAAAAAAATTTATGCGACGAAACCACATGTTCCAAGAACACTTCTCGGATCGTTTTGTCTAAACCACAAACAAGTAATAGGATTACCTCTTGAAGCGTGGTTGCGATCGAGTCTTTAAACGAAGAGACCTCCTGTCTCAAGTCCGATCCGACGGAGGAGACGCTTGCGAGCGCGGGGATGAACCGTGTGCTTCTCGTAATCCATGTTGATGATCCAAGCGGTGGATCTCCTGATCTCGACACATGAGATCCATCATCTTCTTCACGAGCGAGGTGCACCGAAGGAGACGGAGATCCACGAGCAAGTGATCGGGCAGCATAACGACGACGCTGCGGCGATGGCGAACCTCTCCATAGCATCCATGGTGGACGGCCATAAGAGAGGAATAGAGAGTAGGCGTGTGAAGAGAGAGAGAGAGAGAGAGAGAGAGAGAGAGAGAGACTTGGTTTCTCACTTATATGTAAAGAAGAGCAAAGGGTGCCTCTTCTTTTATAGCATTTTGGGATCCATGGATCTCAATTCATGGGACAACACAAATCCAATGGTTCTCATTGATTGTGTTTTTTCAGTGGCTAAGATATATGTTGGTAAAAACAACAACAATTAATTTAATAAAAATCAAATATGTGTAGAATATAATCTGATTTATATCAAATCAATCTCAATTAGAGAAATAGGAAAGGAGGCAAGCCTCCTTCCAAGAATGGAGTGGACGGCCACCACATTCCATGTAGGAAATGTGGCCGTCCACACTCCTTACATGGAAGGTGGCTTCTTCTCCTTTTATTCCATGAGATATATTATCCCATTAATTTCTCCAATATTTTGCAACAACTTTTGTTGCAAATTATTTCACAAAAGTAAATCTAATTTATTTTGTGAACATTACAATCTTGCCATTAGAAATTTGTGAATCATATTCACAACCCAAAATAAAATGTAAATTACATTTTCAATTTAATGTACAATGTGAATCCAATTCACATTAACATTTAATTAACAAATGTAAATTACAAATATCTCTCTCTTATATATTATAAATCACATTTATAATATATATGACTAATATGGATATTTCTATCCACATTATTCATATCCATGATAATTAAATCATGTTTAATCATCTTGGATCTCATTTCACTTATTCTTAAATAATATGAATCACATTCATATTACTTACATCTTTGATAATTAAATCACATTTAATTATCTAAGATAACTCTCCTTATAATATGAATCAAATTCATATTATTCATGATAATTAAATCACATTTAATTATCCATTATCTCAATGCTCGAATACATATATCAACAATAGAATTATCCATGAACTCTTTCAAGGATAATGTGTTTTCTCCGCGAATACTTGGAGATAAGGACAGGCCGATTGTATTGTTCCACGTATAGTGACTTGGATATTGAGATTACATCTCAAATCCAGATCTCGAGCCTCCCATAGATGCTTGATTAAATCAAGACCGCAAATATAATCTCCTCATTGAATATGAATCACATTCAGATCAATGTCCAACATTTGGATCAAGATCAGATTACTTCTTTACTGAGAGGAGTCACTAAAATCCAGACCCGTTTCATCACTCCCTAGGAATGGAAGTGTCATGGTTATACAATCGTTTATGATCACATCACCCTCAGGTATTCCCAATACCTGTACATCCTTGATACTGGAAGACTCAGAATAAACCCGAAGTATTAGATCAACTTTATACTATCTACTTCAGGGTTTTATCAGTAAGTTTCTCATTTGACTATTGGGAGTTGGTATCGATCATATACTTTCCAAAAGCATATATCATACCCAGGTGTTGATCATATACTTTCCAAAAGTATATATCAAACCTACAAATTCAGTCAAGCTTCCAAAGCGAGACGACCGTGCACACGGAATTTGATTCTTCCCAATATCTCATGAGTGGGCTCATGTCTTCCGGTTCAGCAGTGAACCTGTATGATCCCTTTGAGAGATCGTATTACTCATATGCCCTTATATGCACACCAGCGCGCCGGTGTATAGACCTTGATTAGGTCATCAACCTATTGGTCTGCCAAATGTACATATTCAGACATATAGTAACACATCTGTCTCCGGTCAGAGGATGCATACCTATATCGTGACATCATACGATATAGGACTTTGGTTATCTCGATCTCGTTAAGTCAACTCTTTGATCTAACTAATCTGACACCTCCAAATCTCTATTCCTATGCAGAAGACCTGCATCAAGAGGTTGGTCAGATATCAGCCTAATTGAGAAAGGATTGCCATCTCCTACTCAGGCTGGAGATCATCTCTTAATAATCATTTGGCGGTGCTTGATGAGTCCTCAATCTAACTCATTAGATATTAATCTAAGCACCAGCCTCTATGATTCAATAATTGAATCAACAGCTGTATGATCATTAAGATGGCCATGGTACATAACCCTAATTGTACTAAGGGACCTATTATGCAAATTTTGTATTCTTCATTTCAGATCAGGGAATGATATTTGCAATAACATTTATTGCATAATGGCTCGTCATGGGCTCGCATTTCCAACACGGCACATCAGACGAAAGACCTTTGACGTTGGACAGAAGGTGTGGTTATTTGATGCAAAGTTGCGGATCTTCCCGGGCAAATTTAAGAGTAAGTGGACAGGGCCATTCCGAGTTCATGAAGTGTGTGACAATGGAAGTATTGCCATATCAGAACTGTCGCCTTACGCACAACCATTCGTCGTCAACGGTCAACTCCTGAAGCCTTACCTCGAGCCTGATACGTTCTTGGCCACTGTCGACTCCATCCAGCTTCTACGCTTTGATGAGATATCCACCACGTTGGCACCATCAAAAGATTCTGACACCGCACTTCAAAAACTATTCATTTAATTTCTTCTTTTCTTCTTTTCCTTTTAAATTTTCTTTATCTATCGAAAAGGTGCTACTCCTTGTTGTCAGTCTTCTATACTTAGGACGCACTTTCTCCTAAGTATAGGGGGTGCACCCCGATTTTTCATTCTTTTTGATCCTCTCCATTGTCTCCTCTTCTTGTCTATACTTAGGGATATTTTACCCTAAGTATAGGGGGAGACAACCTGAGTACGATATGTTTATATCCACCCTTGACCCTTCCTGCTTTGTGTACAGTCTGCTATACTTAGGATTATTTGATCCTAAGTATAGGCGGGACGATCAACTTCTCATTCGTTCATTCTTCCCTATATTTATTTATTTATTCATTCGTTAAACTTGTCTATACTCACTAAGAGTTATGTCTTCTCTTTCCTCTTCGATCTATGAGGATATATCTCAATCTAAGTATAGGGAGGTCGTATATACTATGTATATACTATAAGCCATAACTCATACTGTAAATAAAATACTACCTCAAGCTAAAAGTAATGTTAAAAGTATTTCTATTACGATAATAAAAAATGATTGTGAGCTCTTCAGACTCTTTTTGCCCTTACTGATTAATAAATCAGGAAAAAATGCTTTGTGCAAAAAATGTTCTCCTTGTAAAAAAATCTTTTGAAAATTGTTTGAAAAATATTGTGTACAAAGTATTCAACCTTTGTAAATAGTTTTGTTTGCAAAATTTATTTTCTTTGAGTGAAATAAAAATGTTTGAAAAGTGGTTTGTAAATGGTTGGAAAAATGGTTGTAAAATTATTTTGAAAAATCTATCTATACTGTTTGAAAAACCTTTGAAAAATCATTTCCAAAGGCATGTACATGTTTGTAAAAATATTTTGGACTATAGTCTTCAAAATCTTTTGAAAGTGATTCTCAAATAAGTCTGAGGAGTATACACAAAAATTTCTCATGCAAAAACAAGCAATAAGTCCAAATAAAACTTATAAGAGCCTAAACAATTTTATACATAAAATGTAGTGTTTCTTTGTATATATTGATTAGCAAATCAAGTTAAATACCTTTACAGAATGATTTGAAAAATGGTGTGAACTGTTTGGAAAACTGCTGTGAAATGTTTTCAACCTGTGTAAAATCGCTTTATTTGTAAAAATTTTCTTCTTTGTGTGAAATAAAGGATTTGAAAACCTATGTGCAAATGGTTTGAAAAATGTTTGTAAAAACTATTGTGTAAAATGTATATACATAGTGTGACAAATCTTTGCAAAATGGTTTTCACATGTTTGTAAATGCTTGTAAAAATTATTGTGTACTATAGTTTTGAAAATGTTTTCAAATTAATTGTGAAGAAAATGGACATTTCTTTAAAGCCGTTAAATAAAAAGTCTTTATCAATTGTATAAATATATGTACTTAGAACAAACAGATTAACACTTGTAAATATTTAAAATTCTTAATTCTTGTAAAATAAAGCGGCACGCCCGTGTAAATAGTTGTATATACTTTTTGTGTACCAAGATTTTTGTTATTTGCAAAAATTCTTTGTGCAAAAAGATTCTTTGATTTTTAAACTCTTTGAAAAAAAATTACATCATTCATTGTGCATAGCATGTGCATATCATTCATATTCTTTTTGAGTGAGATTTATGATTGAACCAGTCCAATAAAGTCTAAAATTGGAGCTTGGTTGGACCTTACCGCACCTAACTACACTAGAACCTTATGGGAACTAAGTTTAAGGTACTTCAGGTCTATTCAGGCTTAATTCTTTGAGAAATCAGGGCTGGGTTCAAGTCACCTCAACTGACTAACTAGAACTTTTCGAGACGCACGCATGACTCTTGTCAGCCGTGACCTAACTTGGACACTTGCACCTTTTCACGTGGCTCAACTCAGTTGGAGTGGTAAGGGGGTTGGATTTGCCAGTCTTATACGCACACGGGTAGAAACATTCGTGCTCGTCTAGGGAAGGAAGTGCACCCCAACCGGGTCCAGTTTTAATGAAGTCAAATGAAAGGAGAGTGTGGGTTGCAATAAAGCTTCAAAAGAGGGATAGTCTTCTGGCTCAAGAGGAAAAAGTCATTATGTAAATGCTGTTGTAAATAGTATGTTTCAAAAAAAAGAAAAAGAAAAAATCTCCAAAAAAGTGGACAGGCTTGAAAATAAAAATGCCTGCCAGAGCATGTATATATGTTGTATAGAAAATAAGCAAGCTTGAGCATCAAAGTTATACCATTTGAGCCTGCAACTGGATGACTTGACTACACTGGTCTTGCATACCAGGATAGGTAGCTACACTGGCTACCGTCCATTCTCTTCTTCTCCTCCTCCTCTTGAGTCGGATGCCACTTGAACTTAGAAGGGAATACCCCGCTCCTCGACGACAGAGGGCTGGATTGGGGAATCATTGGGTTGTCATTATGGAGAAGTCAGTTCCTTTGTCATTTCAGTTGGGGAGAGCCACTATCACTCACACCGTACAAGTCAGCTTCATAGTTATAAGGATTTGCGTATGGTGTAGGCCAGTTCTGACCAGGCTATTGAGGTGGGTTGGACCGAGTTCAGTGACTCTCGAAGGCTGTTGTGTTTTAAAGTTGTTTCCCGACTAGGTTCTACACACATTCACACTCAAGGTCTAACATAAGCTCCAAATTCTGATTTTGTAAGGACGAGATATTGCACTGAAAGCAATCCTATTCACCCTATCTTCTTTTTCTTTTCTTCTTATTCTTTGTTCTTTTTGTACTTATTGCATAAGTATTTGCTAGGGACTAGCGGAGGCAAGTATAGGGGGGTGATGAATCTCCATTTCATCACCTTTATTCTATCATTTGGCCTTGAAAACCCTAGCCAATGCATGTAAATAGCATCAATTCGTCTATAATAGCATTCATTATTTATTGTATTAAGTGTACATAAAATAAGGTTTTTAATGCCAAAATTATAGAATAAAGAGAAGAAAAGAAAAGGGAATAAAAATATTGCAAATATTTTATGACCCAGGCCCCAAGACCAAGTCCAGAATGGAATTGGTCGACAAGGAATAAAGTAGGGGAGATAAGGGCCAAACATTCAATAAATGCCTCATTTATTTATTCATTCATTTATGCATTTTGACACCTATTTTGTATATATTTATTTATGTATCAAATAAAGAAACTATTGTACATAAAAGTTGTAGATAATAATGTAAATAAAAATACAAAATTGAGTTTGTGCAAAAATAATATACAGTGTACAGTTTATACCCAGAATAAAAAGCCAAAAACCAAACTTCACAGACCCATATCTTCCAAATAAAAACTCAAAACATATCAAAATCACTCTAATTGTATATAACTTTTCATGAGCTATTTATGGTGGTGGTTCTATATTTTTTGGAGTTACAGTGCAAAAGATAGGTTTTGGGCCTCTATTGTACATAATACCGATTAAAATATTCAATTTATTCATCACTTATTATTTTTACAAATTCATATTTTTATAATTTTGTAAACAATATCTATAATATATGTGTACATCAAAATCAAAATAAAACCAACAAGAAAATGAAAAATAAAATAAAGTTATATAAAAACATAGATGAAATACCTATATGAATATAAATAAAAGGGAACTATATTCTTTAATTATTTTATTCTTTCATATTTTTAGAATTTTGTCAATATCATATATATTCTATTAAAAATACGCAACAAAAATAAAACACATTAAAATATATTAAAATAAAAAGAAGTATACAAAACATAGGCAAAACACCTATACCTATACATATATAAATCATATACCTATTTGTTAATTATGCAAATAAACTCATAAAAATCAAACAAAAATATATTTATACTCAAAAAAATAAGTTATAAATATATAAAATAAGAAAATAGAATAATAAAATAAAATATACAAAGTAAAAATAAAAATACACAAAACATAGGTAAATATACCTATAAATACACTCATAAAAATTAACTACTAATAAATCAAGTCAAAAAAATAAATAAAAATCATATTAAAATACTACATAAAATAATAAACATTTTTTATTAAACTCGAAAAATAATAAAATCATTTACTATTTTAAATTAATTATTTTCTAATAAAGCCCTCTGTTTTGTCTTCTAGCGGCCGATGTGGACCAATAGGCGTGTGGCCTTCGTTGACCTCTGGTCAACTGTCCCATCTACAGCTCTGACCCGTCAGACCGGGTGAATCCCCGATTTTCTTGCATTTTTCATGGGCATCTCGTCCATCGATCGAATTCGCTTCCTTCACAAGAATTGTTCCTGGATCATTGTACAATCACGCCAACCTCTTAGATTGCTCGTAAACACATCAGTTTGATTTTAGCCGGTCAATAAGGGTGCCTTGTGAAGTTTATAAATAAGTAGCTCTGACCTCCTTCTCAAATTTGGTCAGCTTTAGTCTTCTCCCTTCCTCGTATTCGGTCCCGGAGGTTTCCTCGTGACAGGAGGAGGTCTTTGGTGCCTTGAATCGGTCGGAGGAGGTGGGAGTTGCACGCACGGTGGAGCTCCGGCGACGTCACGCTCCCTGGTTCCCACCAGGTATCAGAGCACATTTTTCTTGCTTTATTAGGTAGTTTTTAATTCATGCTTTTATTTCCCGCATTTAGTTTAGTCTCTAGCCTAGTTAATCGCCTCGAATCGGTCAAGTCGCAGTTCGCCGGAGCTCCGTTCCGACGACAACTCCCGAGCCCTCTAGTTAACCTCCGACGCTCGTATCACTCCCATCTCGTTCCCTACCACTTTCTCCATCTCCCTCATGCCCCAGATCACCTGGATCCCTCGTGGGTCCGCGAATCGAGGTTCCAACTCTGCCGCTCGACGGAACCTCGCCGCCCACCCTCATTTTTGCGCTAAAGCTTCAAACCCCTGGTCGAGGAGCTTCGCCTTGAGCCGCTTGTTCTTCCTGTGCATGTCTTGACGTGAAAGGAGCCCTCTTGGGATTGATTGATTCCAGGAAGAAGTTCCTGGAGGTCCTTCCCTTCTCCGCGCTCGTCTGATCGACCAGGACCTCCAGGGACCAAGCGGAGACCATCAGGAGACGCGGGGCCCTTCCAGGCACGTACAGAGACCATCGGAGGTGACGAAGAAGGCCGGAGGCATCAGTTATTCACGATCGAAGCTCGCCGTGCGCGAGCTTCATCCCTATTCGTCCACCTTGCTCCATCGACGTTCGATCAAGATGAAGGCCCCAGGTGCAGCAGCAGCCGTTGGATGCCAAGCCTCGCGACCGTCAGATCTCGCCAGGAGATCTAATCTCATGCGTCCAACTGCGAAGCGTCATCGATCGTCAGATGGGCGACACGTGTATAAGTGAATGAAGATCCATCGTCCATCCGCGCCTAATAAGGGGTAATTTGCACCTTAAGCCCCCTGACTTTTTGTATTTATTGTTTAGTCTTGTAAATGTTGTGTAACGTTTAAAATAAAATGGATATTTTATAAAAGGACCCCTATATTTCTTGTATTTACACTTAGGTCCAATCTACGTCAGATCATGTGTGGTCCCACGTACGTTTGGAAAAATTTCACTCACGCCCATGTATTTATTTGTATTTCAAAAAGGCCCATTAAATAAAAGGTACAGTGTTATATTTTTGTGAAATTTGCACACAGACCCCTGTACCTTCTGAAATTGCGTTTTGGTCCCTATGCGTGTGAGTCACGTGTGGTCCCACATGATGGGAAAATTGCAAGGGTCCCCTGGCGGGTTTTGAAATATGCATTTGGTCCTTAAACTTCATGTTAATGTTCATAAATTTTGGTATATTTGCACATAACCCCTAGACTATTTTATTTGCAAAAATACCCCTGCTAGTGTTGGAAATTTCTTTTTTCTTTCCCTATTTATTGCATGCATCTATAAAATCCCAAAAATCACTAAAAAATACCATAGGTTCCCGTTGCATTGTATTATCACGCCATATTTTTATTTTGCATTTTTATTGCATTTTCGTACTTATAAAAAATTCAAAAACCTGCATTTTTGCTACTGTTTGCATTAGAAAATACCAAAAATAGCAAAATTCTTTTAAAAATTCCCAAAAAATTATCTTTTACGTATTTTAGTGTGTTTGATTTTCTATCCAAAAATCACTAAAAAAACATAAAACAAAACTCTTAAAAATTAGATAACCTCAAAAAGCTTCAAAAAATGTAAAAAATCCCAGAAAAATCATAAAAATGCAATGTCTATTTTTGAATTTCTTATATTTTATTAACTTCATTTTAAAATTAATTTGAGGAATTTTTGACACAATTTGATATTTTTCATCCTCATTTTAATTTTGGCCAGCAATGTGTTTCACTATTTACTTGTATTTTGGACTTTAAAAATACTAAAAAAATTAAGAAAAATCCAGAAAAATAACAAAAACATCACAAAATTATAAAAAGCCTAATAATATTTTATTTCCTGATTTTTCCTTATTTTTACTTATTTTTATAAATGTCTTATCTCCCTCTTTGTTTATATTATGTATATATTTTAATTAAAGAGAAGGAAAATATAAAAAATATATAAAATATAAAAAAAGAAAATATAAAATCAGAAATAAAAAATTAAAATACAAAAATATAAAAATTGAAAAAAAAAATAATAAAAAAATTAAAAAATTAAAACCCACCAAAAAAAAGACTTGTGTGCATACATGACTAGCTTGTATATAAATAATTGTAAGCTACCTATTTTTGCTCTCTGTGGTTCGACCTCTACATACTTGCGCACTATGCATCATTATGGTAGAGTTAATAATTTTAATTCACACTTTTGGGCTTAATTGCTTTATTTTGATTGTGGGTTAATCTATGATCAATAGGGGTTTCGTGAGTGGTCGCCTCAGCGACATTGTGGTCCCGCCTTGTGTGGACTACTCTAGACCCTCGCCAAATCCCGATTATCACTTTATTGCATCACAACAATATGAGAGACTACAACTCAAATAAAAAAAGCGAGAACTCATTCCGCCTTACAAGTTCAACTTGCATTCCCAATTTGGTCTTTAACACCGAGCCCACCACCCCTATAGTGATGTTGACCCATCATTACTTGAACCAACTGTCAACAGGATTAGAATTCGCTATGTGCAATCCAATATCGACCCAATAATATGAGGAACCGATATTGAGGTCACTACGCATACGGCTTTACTATTTCGAGAAGCAAAGAGCCTGATCCAGATGCGCCTGTATGTAGGAGTTGTCACTTCGGACAGGCATCTCCTACATACAATCCATGGTGACGGAACCCTTCGCCTTGACGGGAGACCATGAATGTCACTTATGTGATCATCCACCTCATATTCAAATTCTAATTAATTATTATGAATCATATTCATTATGATTAATTCTTCCAAAGGAAATAACAACTCTATAACAGAGTGTTTTATTTTTAATTGGATTCCAATTAATCTAATCATATGAAATTAATGATCCAATTAATATCCAACAAACATTCTTTATTGTTACTTGAAAATATGATATTATCTCAAATATGTATTATTTCGAATTTTAGTAATTAGAAAAATACATCATGATCTCTCAAGCATTATTCATTCCCTACCTGTTGTCATGGCCAGTACCTATGGGAGTGGGACATACCGCATACGGTGCAACCTGCTACCCCAACGCTCCCCGACTAGACACCATATCCGCCTTCGGAAAAGATAATGGCAAGTCAATCACTTTGTACTTGAGATGATAATTGGTTTTTCAACCAAAGTTATACCATATAGTAATAATCAAAACCATTTTGATTATAATTATAAGAAGATTTTATATACAAATCCCCAATCCTATTCAAGCAACTTGTTTGTTGGAAAGTGTAATTGGTTAAGGCAATGTCATTTAATGAAATAATTATCATCTTTAAATATTTCACAAATATTTTTCAATAATTATCTCAAGAAATTAACCATTAATTTTTATAAAAAAATAAATGACAATCACATGGTTCTCGATTAAGTATGCAATTTCCAGCAGTGACCCTCACTTACTAAAATTAGCATATCTCATTCATTTTAAATCCAAATCATGCAAAATCAGTTTCTAAAGCTTTATAATTTAATTTACAACAGAATCTAAGTGATAATTCGCCATATATGTTCATTAAAATGATCATATCATGAGTTATCGGATTCTAAATTACACAAACTAAAATCCTATTGTTTCCTTAACTAATGGGAAACATTATCCAATTTAAAATTTTATTTTTAAACATTTTAAACAGGGCCGAAATTTATCACAAAACAAGGCTGCGGAAATTGAAATGCGATAAAACTTTCACAAACCCTAACGAGCCCAAATATTCTTACATTTATGGATCGAATCCAAAACCTCCAACATAGCTCTGATACCACTTGAAGGATATGAGGAGATCCTCAAGCGCATCACGGAATTGTGATGATCGCATCGTATGCGATCGGGAGCGACTAGTCGCACTAGTTGCTCGATGCAGAGGAATTTAAAAATTTAATGTGATGAAACCACATGATCCAAAAACATTTCTCGGATCGTTTCATCTAAACCACAAATAGGCATTAAGGTTAACTCTTGAATTGTGGTTGCGATCAAGTCTCTAAACTAAGAGACCTCCTGTCTCAAGTCCGATCCAACAGAGGATACGCTTGCGAGCGCGCTGATGAGACACGTCTTTCTCGCAATCCAATTGTTGATGATCCAAGTGACGGATCTCCTGATCTCGACACACGAGATCCAACAACTCCTTCATGAGCGAGGTTCAACGAAGGAGATAGAGATCCACGAGTAGATGATCCGGCAGTATAACGACGATGCCGAGGCGATAGCGACTCTCTCTAAGGCTCCATGATGGACGACCACAAGAGAGAGAGAGGAAGAGAGTCTTGGCATGTAGAGAGAGAGGGAGAGAGCATTAGTTTACATTGTAAAACTTGTTTCACTAAGAGAAAGTGGTGCATCTTTTTATATAGGGTTTTGGGAGTCCATGGATCCTAATCCATGGACAACACAAAATCAATGATGAGATTGATTTGTGTTTCTTTCAATGGCCATGATCTTGTTGGGAAAACACAACAATAACTAATTTAATTTAAATTAATATATTTCGATAAATAAATACATTTAAATTCAAATTAAACCAATTAATTATCCTTGGAGATAATGTAGAGATAAACCTCCTCCCCTAAAAAAGGGGGGACGACCACTCTTCTCATGAGATCTCACTATCTCATGAGATCTCATTATTTCATGAGATCTCATAGTCTCATGATATCTCTATTACAACAACAATTGTTGTAAATTATTTCACAAAAATAATTAATAATTATCTTGTGAATCACATTCACATCTCAAAACATAATATAAATTATATTTTCAATTAATCATCCAGTGTGAATCCAATTCATATCAATAATTAATCAACAAATATAAATCACAATATGTTGTCTCTAATATATTATAAATCACATTTATAATATATCTGATTAATATGGATAGTGCTATCCACATTATTCACATCCATGATAATTAAATCACATTTAATCATCTTGGATCTCTATTCTCATGTACCCAAATAATATGAATCACATTCACATTGTTCACATCTTTGATAATTAAATAACATTTAATTATCTCAGATAACTCTCCTAATAATATGAATCAAATTCATATTATTCATGATAATTAAATCACATTTAATTATCTATTTTCTCAATGCTCGGATACATATATCAACAATGAAATTATCCATGAACTCTTTAAAGGACAATGTGATTTCTCCAAGGATACTTGGAGATAAGGACAGGGTGATTGTATTGTTCCACATATAGTGACTTGGATATTGAGATCACTTCTCAAATCCAGATCTTGCAGACCTCCCATAGATGCTTGATTAAATCAAGACCGCAAATCTAATCTTCTCATTACATATGAATCACATTCAGATCAATGTCCATCAGTTGGACTAAGATCTTCTCTATGAAAGGAATCACTAAAATCTAGACCTGTTTCATCACTCCCTCGGAATGGAAGCATCATGGTTATACAATCGTTTACGATCACATCACCCTCAAGTATTCCTAACATCTATACATCCTGCATACTGGAAGACCCAGAACAAATCCGAAGCTTTAGATCTCTTTTAGATTGTCTCCTTCAGGATTTTATCATTAAGGTTCTCATTCGATCATTGGGAGTTGGTATCGATCATATACTTTCCAAAATCATATATCATACCAAGGTGTTGATCATATATTTTTCAAAAGCATACTATATCAAACCTTACAAATTCAGTCAAGCTTCCAAAGCGAGACGACCACGCGTGGAATTTTATTCTTCCCAATATCTCAGAATGAGCTCATGTCTTCCGGTTCAGCAATGAACCTGTATGATCCCTTTGAGAGATCGTATTACTCATATGCCCTTGCATGCACACCAGCGCGTCGATGTATAGACCTTGATTAGGTCATCAACCTATTGGTCTGCCAAATGTACATACTCAAACATATAGTAACACATCTGTCTCTGGTCGGAGGATGCATGCCTATATCGTGGCAGCATACGATATATGTCTTTGGTTATCTCGATCTCGTTAAGTCAACTCTTTGACCTAACTAATCTAACACCTCCAAATCTCTATTCCCATGCAAAGGACCTGCATCAAGAGGTCGGTCAGATATCAACCAAATGAGAAAGGATTGCCATCTCCTACTCAGGCTGGAGATCATCTCTTAACAATCATTTGACGGTGCTTGATGAGTCCTCAATCTAACTCTTTAGATATTCATCCAAGCACCAACCTCTATGATTCAATAATTGATTCAACAGCTATATGATTATCAAGATGGCCATGGTACACAATCCTAATTATACTAAGGGACCTATTATGCAAATTAGTTATTCTTCATTTCAGATCAGGGAATGATATTTGCAATAACAATTATTGCATAATGGCTCGCCGTGGGCTCGCATGTCCAACAGATGGGGAGGAAGAAGCCATGATCCCCTACATGTAATCTTGAAGCTCCAGATGCGAGGAGAGGTGGCAAGATATAACGCCTTCTAGCCTTCCTCCCGCAACACCCTCCTCATGCAATCACTGATCCCCATGTAGGGGCTCCCTTCCGACTGAAGCCTTTGCTTGACGATGTCCATGGGTGTGAACATCGCATGGCTGGCGACAGTGGTGGAGATACAGGTGGCGGCATGGGCAGCGAGATTGTTAAGGTTGCCAGTGGAGAGGGCACACTTGGAGGACTCATAGACTCTTACGTAGACAGAATGGGCGGGGCCATCATTGAGGGTCATGGCAGGGAGGCTACAATAGAGGGTGAGGGGGCCCTTGGGCGAAGGATGGAGGAGAGGCAAAGCAGAGGGAGAGGAGGGGCTTGCAGGGAGCACGTTCACATGTATGTGGGTCTTCACGATGTCCACCAGGAACATAGCGGTGTGCTCCATGATCTCGACGATGGATCCCACCTCAATGTATTGCCCAAAGGGCAACTCGTCATGGGTGGTGGAAAGCTCTGCATGATGTTACTCCGTCGCCCTTAGAAGCTAGAAGTTTGTATAGGTGTTCATCTCCATTATCAAGTGTGACTCTCTCCCTCTCTCCCAGGGGAAGATGGAAGGAGGAGGAGGGCTGACGTGGCAAAGGAGGGGAGGAAGAGGAGGAGGCTGGGTGAAGGAGGGTGAGGAAAGACTACAATAGCCCTTTTTAAAAATTTAATTCCCTTGGGTCCTCAAAGTTAACGTCCATTTGCGTTGTGGGTGAACGACAACTAAGACGAGGGTTACAAGTGATCGAACAGTAAGAAGTCAGAGGTACAACTGATATTCTAAAAAAGAGAGGGGCATAACTGATATTGGAATGTCTCAGAGGGACACAATTGATAAAAACTTTTTTTTCAAATATCATATATTGATATCTATTAATTTACTTTAATTAATCTTATAGTTATTTAAAAAATTAATAGAAATCATGTAATAACATCAAAGGGCTTCAATCATTTTATGTTGTGGGCATTTATATTTCATAGTTAGAAGTGAAGTTCTTAGAGTTATGAAAAAAGATCAACTGAAAAACATCTATGGAAGATCTTTTCATTAATCAAGAATGAAATTTGGACACTAGTAGATGGTCAAATACCATCTCAATCTCAACAATAAGCGATGCCGACCAGGGATCAACAGACATTACTTGTATGTTAATGATGGTTGATAGTCTTTTTCCACCATCCAGTAGGTGGAAAAAAACGTGAGCTTTTAGTCGCTTTTCTATAATACCAGTGGCGAGAGCCTTAAAGTAGTCAAGAGAGAAAATAGTTCTACAACATGTGGAAAGATAATATTCCTTTCCTCAGCAGATTTCTCAATAATAGTTATAGTGACCCAACCATTTTCTCATAAGTAACAAATAATGATAGTTGTACATTTTTTAATAGTCTTTTTCTTCTCACTCTTCATAAGGGTAGCTCCACTCTTGTGTAATGATTCACTATTAAAGGGGTCATATATCAGATATTGTTTATAACATCTCTAGTATAATATTGAGTCATAGTGTCTATAAGATGAGGACACAATAAGAAACATCATTGGGATGCTTAGAACTCTCTTGTTGATCTCAAAGCTAAAACTCAATGCTGTTAAATCAATGGCTTATATATTTTCAGGGGCCCCAGTCTCTTCCATAGCTGCTACCTTCCCCCAGATCCTAATTTCTCATCTTTCTCAGTCATTCCCCCCTTATATAATCTAGGCCTCCGCTCTATTCCGAAGATAGTTGCCTTCATGAGAGGATCTAGTAACTATAACTAAAAAAGCTCCTATCTTCAGCCTTTCTCTCCATGCATCATCAAGCACTTCATCTCCTAAAGGGGAGTGGTTAGGTTGTATTCAAGTATGCCATAAATGAACGAGGAGAGCATGTCACAGTGATAAAAAATTATTGGCATTCTTTAACAGTGGGTGAGACCCATATATCTAGTGTCAACATCAATAAGAGAGGGACGTTTTGACCAAAGGTAGTACAAGCCCTTGGTCTAAGTGAGGCAGACTCTGCATCCCCGAAGGTCAGAGGGTGAACAAAGACATAGTTGGGCCTTGAGAATATTCGACGCCCTGACGTCTAGCCTGCTTTTTTCATCCCATCCAAAAAAAGGACAAGAAATAACATCTCGTCTTTCTTTCAAACCTTGAGAGATCATCAATAGTTGTACTACATGTTGAAAGTTGGAGAAATTTCCAATCTCCTATCCTCCTTAACCTTTGACACTATCAAATTGGATGCAGGGCATCAAGTCATTGACAAGTCAACAATAAACTTTAGGAATGGAAAGCCAATATTCTATCTATCTCGTCTAGAATCAGCTTAACTCACTTCATACTCCCCCTATTACTACATCTCATGGGAGCTTTGAAGATCCCTCTAAAAGTACTCAAGAACATCAAAAAAATGGAACAAACTTTCTTAGGAATGGCAACTCTTAGTAAATGAATTGATAAGTATTTTCCTGAAAAAATATAGGGCAATAAACAACAAGCAGGGAATCATAAGCCTTGAGAGTTCTAATAAGGTCATGCTCTCCAAAACTATGTTGAAGATAATAGAAAACAATCCTCACTCCCATTTTCTTCTATCATTATCACATTTTAAGAGGAAGTATATTCTTGCAAGTTATGTTAAATGGGGGAAGATCTCAACTTTTTAGTAATAGTTCAAAAGTAGCTCAAATGATCTTAAAGCGATGCCGTCAAGGAAAATAGCTTCGGGCAACTCTTCTTATGTATGTCTTTATAATATTAATAACAAACCGATATTGAAGGTCTCTTGTTCAAACTTGTGGCATCATGCTTCTACAAAAAAAAGACGCAGATTGAAAAGCACTTCATGCCTTGAAAACAAGGGTTAATTGAGTTAAGGCCCTGCAAAGCCAAGATGGAACAAAATTTGCATGGAGAATTTGATGTTTTGTAGAGATCATTATAAGAAATCCTATTATCCCATGGAATATACAAAATGATTTTATCATCCTTCTTCCCAAAGAATCCAATAATAGCTAAACAGAATTATGATTTACTTCGCAATGGAGGGATGACTATTGTCTTTCACAAGATGTTTGGATAGCGGGTTTTTTTTCTATCCAATAGTGACACCGTTTTTATATGGAAACATAATAAGTTAGCTACAAAAGCGTGATGCTTAAGTTTTGTTTCTACACATAAATATGTGCTTTCTTTGTGAAAATGTCGTCGAAGCGCTAGACCACATATTCAACTAACGATCATTTTTGGCAAGGATCTCTGGGATAATTAATATTCTCCTCGTAAGGAATCCAACCACATCGTACTTCCAACGTCCCCACTTTAAGGACGTTAATGCTTCATTTTTGGGTAAAAAAGTCAAATTCACATTGCATGTAGGCTTATTTGGAAGGCCAAATGCGACCATATGTTCAAAGATAAGTTTATGAATATCATGAGCCTAGCTCAGAGGATCTCCTTATTTTCCTCCATTCTACCAAATGACGCCCTCGACACATAACAACACTCTTTTCATGTTTTTCTGGCAGGTATTGTAACCTCCATTACCAACTTCAAACTTTCAAAAATACTTGAAAAAAGTTGGCCAAGCATTGTCGTCGATCTTATAGCTTGGAATCCTTGATACTAGTAGTACCTGCTACAAGCAAATCCAATCTTCTTCTTTAAACATGATATTTGGGCTTATGATGCTACAACTACATAATGTCTTAACCTCAAGACTTGAGGGTCTTTTGTTCTATATTTTTTAATGATTTTCTCTTAATTTTAGTTAGTGGATTCATGTTCCCTCGGTTGAAGCTATCTCCCTTTTTACTTTGTTGTTGAATAAATCGATAAATTGACCTATCAAAAATGGTCTTAAGGCTTGAGCCATTATCAGTGAAAATCATAATAGCTAGCGGACACATTAATTACTCAAAGTTCTTAAGCACAAGTTATCTAAGGATTATCACCTACTCTTATAACAACATTTATTTTGTGAGTATTTGATGTGGTACTATTCTAGATTTTTTACATCTTAACATCCCCAGAGTCCAACGTCCCTCCACACACGTCAACGAATGCCAGTACCCTTTTTTTGTGAAGGACCCTTCTCCGCCAATGTCCCTCCTCCACCAGCGCCCCTCCACAATTCTTCTCCAAGATTTGAGCGGCACAAAGTTCATCGTTCACTTGGTCGGTGAACTTAGGGCTTGTGAAGCAAGTTTGTTTTTGTGCACCCCTCAGCGAGAACACTGGAAGATTTTGTATAGTATTGGTTACTTTGATTATAGACGCATTAACTGGTCACATTCGGGATGAGATTCCTTGGTGTATGTTGTTAGTCGATGATATTGTGTTGATTGATGAGACTGGAGATGTAGTAAATAAGAAGTTTGAGATTTGAAGACATGATTTAGAGACAAAGCCCTACCATTTGCCTTGGGGGATAATGCAGACTACTGATTGCAGAACTTAGGCGTAGTTGTGACCACGTACAACTAGTGTAAGGACATGTTTCTAAAAAAGTTCTACCCTTTGAGTAGAACTAATCAAATGAGGACATGCATAACATTTTTTTTCCAGTTGTCCAATGAGCCATTCCGTGATACTCGAGAAAGATTCAAGGACATACTTCAGAAGTGTCCATGTCATGGTATGGAGGAAACCATTCTGGTCCAGTCTCTTTACAACGATATTAACCCTATGGTATAGGGTTTAGTAAGTGATGCTTGTGGAGGCAACTACACTTCACGAGGAGCGGATACCGTCTAGAAGGTATTCGAGAAGATGGATGAGACTAGTCGTTCATAAGTGTCATTAGGGTGTACGCATAGTACCTCTTTTCACTCCAATCCAAGGGAGGGGACAAGAAGGTTGTCGTCGATCTCGCCGAGGATATGATTCCCAACACGAGAATCATTGCAGAAATCTAAAATTAGTGGAGAGAATGGACAAGAGGACGAAAGAGCTTGAAAGTCTATCCAAGCTTCCGAAGCAGATGGAGGAGTTCGCTGAGAAGGTATCCAAGATGACGAAGACTTGCCACGATTGCATCTGTTGCTCATGTTTATCGAGTATAACATATATAGGAGCAGCCAATGTCAGGGCCACCCATGTTGTAGGTAGAGGATCACTCCTTTACCCACTCTTACCAGCAACAACCACCATCAGCTGAGCCAGATACGGAGGAGCCTCCTCAAGTGTGGGGGGTGAACGATATTTGGTACACCCAGGACCCTGCCAGGTAGGGAAGTACGGGGGACTGTCAATCTTACCAATGTCCCCCCACCTTCTACAACACCGCAAACCTCTTCCTACCAGCCCTAGTTCATACCACCCCTGACAATAGTAGAAGCAACAGCAATACATACATTAACTGACTTAAAAGTTGGGCCAGCAGGGCCCACATTACCAGCATCACCCACAACAAATGCAACAGTATCAGGGCCATCAAGGCCAGTCTTCGTGTTATTCTTCATCCCATCAGCAGTCCTCTTCGTCAGGACCTAAAACTTTTGGCAACAAATTCTCGAGGAGCTTTGTTCCTAAATAACGAAAAACATGACATGTGGGTTGACATCAACTACCTTTCCCATTGGCAAAACGAGCAGTTTGCACCTTCGACCTCCATTCCCGCCAAGTTTAGGCTAACCCCAATAGCCTGAACAAGACACAACAACAGCGGTTTTGTCATGTATACTTTTCATATTCACTTATATTTGAGCATGAGATTCTTTCGTACAATGATGTTAAGAACTTTGTATAAGTAGGGCTAAAATCGATATATGAAGTGCACATTTGATGGAAGCAGTGATGAAGGAATCGCGGTGAAGATTGAAGATGATAACATCTGGAAGAAAGATTGTTTTAGATACTTGGGATCAATTTTGCAACATGACATGGAAATTAATGGAGATGTTGCTCATAAAATTAATGTAGGTTAGCTAAAGTGAAGAGGAGCCTCTACTATTCTATGTGGTAAGAAAATTCCTTTGAAAATCAAAGAGAAGTATTACAAAGCAGCTGTGAGACCTGCTATGCTCCATGGATCTAAATGTTGGCATGTGAACCATATACATTTGCAGAGAATGACAATAGAAAAAATAAAAATGTTAAGGTAATTGTGTGTTTATACATGAAAATATTGGATCCAGAATGATGAGATCAGAAGGAAAGTTGGTGTAGCTCTGATAAAGGATAAGATGAGAGAAATCCGCTTTAGATAGTTTGACTATTTGCAAAGGAGGTCGACTGATGTACCAGTTAGAAGATATGAGATTTGGGGTGTTGAACCTTAAGAAAGAACAAGGAGTGCCCAAGAAGTGTTGAAATGAGATTATCCTAAGGGATCTTAGTTATTTGGATCTAAACCCGATAATGATCCAAGATACATCTGAATGGAGGCAAATAATTTATTTAGCCGACCCTACTTAATGTGGGACAAGGCTTTGTTGTTGTTGTGGTGGTGGTGGTTACTATTGTACATATTAGGCCATATTTGTAGAACAAGCACTTGTATTTAACATTTTTTAATTCTAACATAGTTTTTGTACAAGGGTCATTCTTTGCATGATAGTCCATACTTTGTAGACCTGTGATATTTATATATGAATGAGATCATTAGAATAGTTAGTGGACGTGATTATAGATAGTTGGTTATGTAGATTCTTAAACATAGACAATGTATTTTGATGGTGTTAATAGTTGATGAATCTTCTCAACTAAAAAGATCCCGATGGTATTGAAAGTGCATATGTATGATAGTTGGTGAAAATGCCAATCCATATATTGATTGCCATACTTTGTACCTTATTATTAAACACATGCAGATGTATGTTGGTGAAAATGCAAATGCATATACTGAGTACCATACACTGTTTGCGCACGTTGTTAAAATGGAAATGTAGATACATGTGTTGATAGTTGGTGATGGATGTTCTCAGTTGAAAAGATCTCAGTGGTCTGTTAATTTACCCATTATAGACAGTTGATGATGCATCTTCTCAAATATATGTGGGCAATGTATTTTGATGGTTTGATTGATTCAATTTAACTTATTAATCGCATCGGTGGACGCAAAAGTTTTGTATATTTCAATGAGCCACAATAGATTCCCACGAAGCCTCCAATGTAGACGAATCAACTTCCATCGTGCCATGGTCATGCTTAAGAACACATATGCCTACAAAATTGTAATCAAAACTATAACAGTAGACATTTTTATACAAGAGCATTCACTATCATAGAAAAAATTCATGATCATGAAAAAAGTCTATTAATCACTAACCATATCAAAGAACACATTTCCTATAATATATTGCTCAGATCTATAATAATAGGCATAATTATACAAAATGTTACAATGTGACCCAACCATGCATACACTTTTCCCCACTAAATACATCAAAGATTGCATATTCCTACAAAATACTTCTCAGATATACAACACCAAGCATATACGTATAAACGCATCTCTTTAAACTACAAAAGTTTTCACTATCACACAAAGATGGCAGAATTGCACAAAATCTCTTCTCAGTTTCAATACTAAAGAACGCATGTTCATACAAAATATTGCTCACACATACAACAGTAAGTCTTTAATACAAACACATTCTTTCAAGTACAAAATTTTTGCCCATCATACAAGTATGACACGACTACGCAAAAAATCTTTTTCTCACTACAAAAAATACATATTCGTACAAAATATTTCTCACATATATGACAACAACCATAACTCATACAAAAGCATTCTATATGAATGATTACCCTACCATAAAAAAATATGATTCAAGCATCTTGTATAAAAGGATGCAATTGTTGGTACATTTAGTATTTTAAAGGATGTTTTTGTACGCTATAGATTACCATTGTAAATTACAGCAAAATTTTGCAGTAATATGCAATTGTTGGTACACTTAGTATTATGTGGCAGTGCAATGTGTTCTTTGGTAAGGTTAGCGATTAATAGACTTTTTGTATAGTTGTATTCTTTAGGGATGAAAACGGATCGAATATGGATCGGATATGTCTATTTTCATCTCCATCGATTATGAATGCAGATATGGATATGATTTGGATATGCATTAAGGAAACCATATCCTTAAAAATACGAATACAATTTCAAATCGGATTTTTATCGAATCCGAATACGGATCGAATAAAGAGCGAATCCGAATACGGAACGAATAAAGAGCCAATCCAAATATGAATCGAATAAAGAGTGTTGCATCATGATAAAGGGAGAGTCGAGGTGACTTGCATTCATGACGGGAAGCAAAAGGGAGATAGATTTCGTAACTTTCGTTTGTGCCCATCTCCAAACAAGCCAGCGTTTATTAATATCATTATTATATTATATTATATAATATATAATACTAATATAATAACTGAAAGACACAACTTATATTATTTTAATTAATATATAAAACAATATTAAATGTTGCATTTAGATATCCGGATTCGGATCTGAATATTCAAGCTATTACCATATCCGTATCTGTATTTCAAAAATCTTTACAACTCATATCCATATCCGATCCGTATTCGATTAATATTCGGATATGGATATGCATATCCAATAATTTTTCGAATATGATACGCGGGTAATCGGATATATCCATATCCGTTTTCATCCCTAGTCTTCTTTGTATAAATATGTCTATTGTTGTATATTTTATCGCAATTTGTAAGAATATGTATTCTTTATCATGGTCAGAGGTATTGGTAACCGATTTTTCTATGTCCGATGAGACTTATAGAGCTAAGTAATGATTTAAATCACTTAGAGGAGGGTCGTCGGATGGAAGCAGGATACCAACGTGAGTAGAAACATGCGGAAGAGGAGCACTGTCTTGAGTAAAAAGACTCAGGTGGGATTAGCTCCAAGGAAGCATTGGCTAGAGGGTTGAACGTAGAGGAAGCGTGCTAGCTGGATGGAACATCGCTTGAAGAGGCACGCTCCAGCAGGAGGGGAGGGGATCACTTGCTGGGTGGAGAACAGCCACGTTTGAGGAGGTGTGAAGCTCGTGGAGAGGGAAGTTTGCGAAGGACGTATTCTCCAAAGGGAGCCGCTTGTGGGAGGGATTGGAAGGAGATCGGAGAGAAAGAATGGGGAGGTTAAAAGGGCTTTACATCCGAACCATTTGTCTATTCCTCAACACGTGTCCTTCATCAAAAGCAAAGTCCGCTGTAAATCCATTACAACAGGCAATCCCTGCCCAAAAATACAAGAGGTAAAAGAAGTTATCTGATGGTAGTGCAGTGTGCCTACACTTTAAAGGATCCGGATTCGAATCCCAAGGCAGGACGCTCCGGACCCCCGAAATTACCTTGCCTACTATTAAAGAAATCTAGAATATCTCGTAACGAAATATAATGCCATGTGGATGTTAGGCATTGTAGAGTTTAGGAAGGGAAAATTGTTAAGGACATCAAGGGTATTAAGCAGATAAACGGAAGAACAAGTCTGGAATATTTCAGCAAAAAATGGGTGTCCGGTAGGTGATGTGCCCACTTAATACATGATTAACAAAAGGCCAATGCTAGAAGAGTAAGGAGGTAAATCGTGATAATGCTACATGAACTGATGATTGAGTGAAGCCAAATTGTGTTCCCGTCTTCATACATACTGTGTTCCCCTCCTTTCAACAAGTGCTACATTGCCCCCACCCCCCCACCCCCCCGGTGATTTGTCTCAAGTTGTATATAGATTACACACAAAAAAGTACCGAAAAAGCTTACCAAAGTTGACAACTAACATGATCAACCCATATCTGCTGCCTCAAATTGAGGCCATATCTTTGTGATGTGACAAGCAAAGGATGGAAAAAGCTTTTAGCATGATACTATAAACGAGATAAGATTTTAACAAGATGCTATAAATTTATAACTAGATAGGAGAAGTTTTTAGCATGGTACTATACATTTACGAGGAGGTTAGTTAATCTTTTAGAAGGTATTTTAATGTTAAGGTCGGGCAGAAGAAGAGTTTAACATGATGCTATAAAGTAATGACAAGACAAGAAGCTTTAAACGAGGTGCTATAAATTTATGACAAACAAGAAAAATAGGCGTTGTGCTATAAATTCAAGACATGGCAAGAAAAGCTTTTCACACTAATGCTACAGATTTAGGACAACAAGAGAAGCTTTTAGCCTGATTTTAAGAAGTTTCTCTGCGGATGGTTACATCCAACCTGACGGTTAATGTGAACGCACGCGTGAGATTATATAATTTTTTGATATCCATTTGGGTTTAACAGCCAGTTTCCTCTTTGAAACCGGGCTCAAATAGTAAGGCCACAAACTACTCGGTTCCAGGAACTTCCTGCTAACAAGGCTGTCACCGCAACACTTAAACACCCCCCCCCCCCCCAAAACCCACCCTCGAAAAAACAAACAAACAGTTTACGTAAGGATTATTTTCGAGGTACACTTCATTTGCAGAATATTGCAACTTTAACTTGCTGCTTTCATCATCAAAACTAAAGAGTGTCACAAACAAAATACTCCACTGCCAAAAAAACTCACATAGCCAATATAGGACCAGTCTACCAATCACTCCTAGGAAGAGTTTCTTTCAGACTGTCCGAAGTAATTCCCTGAAATCACAGTGAGAATGTTCAGCATCGCAACCTCATCATCGTCGGGATCAGATCTAGATGCTATCAAGCTGGAGCACTTCCTGAGAAGAGACCGCATGGTCGCACACATATCTGCATCAAGTGGGGCATCTACGGCTGCACATAGCGCAAAAAGCCACAAGCAGTTGCTCCTGGAGAGAGTATCCTCGTTCTCGAATTCGCTTATGTGTTTCCGAAGCATTGTAGCCCGGGAAACGGCGCTCATTGCTAGAATAGAGGAAACTGTTGGAAGATCATTCAGCTGATTAGCTCCTTCAGCTGCATCTGGATTTTTGGATCGTGGTGTGCACAGGGATTGGTCCTCTTTCGGGCTGTCCAACTGTGAAAAAACCTGCAAGTTCGCAGAACTTATAAGGGTGGGAGTGATCATGATATTTTTCAGAAGAATTTTTAATCGATGCCCCTATTTTCGAAATTACGTGATAACACCTATCTTCGCTAATATTGCACCATGTTACATGTAAAGTTGCTGACTCTTGGACCATAACCCATAGGAGTAAATTAATTTTGCTCTTCGAAGTTTATCCAATTTACAAATTATGCCACTCCCATCATTCCTCTTGTTCTTTCTCCTCCGATAATCCACCACCACCTGTCTTCCCATCATGACCCGTCCATCCCAAGCCTCTCCTTTCCCAGCTCGTCCTCCATCTCCATGTGCATGCCACTCCTTGGGCCTAAACATCTCCTCCAACCAGATCAGGCAAGTGCGTCCCCCCACTCCCCAAAATCCCTTCCACCATTGCCAACATATTGAACCAAGATTTTAAAATAAATGACAGGTCGGAGTGATTTCCCTTTAACCGAGGCAAGGCATAGCCTCAAGGGGGTCATTGTATAAGCCACATTTTTCCCCAAAAAAATCAATTTAACTATATAATGTTATACAACATTAAGAAATTTATACTTCTTTTAGAAAAACTTAAGAAAAATACACTATAACACAGATCTCCATACATTTAAAGGTGTTAAAAGAATTTGTAGTCCAATTCTTCAACGTCAAAAAGGAAGAAACTTTACTGCTAAATTAATTATTAATAAAAACACAATACAAAATGATAAATAAAAAATAATAAAAAAAGTAGTATAAGTTACGAGTTTTGGTTTCCACTTCATGCCCTAAAATAGATATGGAAAAGGCAACACAATCATAGCATACTACTAACTATATATGACATGATTATATAAGCAATATAAGAATCTTTACAGAGAACTATAACATTAACTATATAGCTTTATAGTGTGAATACTATATAAGCATCTTTGCACCAAAGCATACACGGAGCATAACTACAACCCTAGAGAATAGTAGGAAAATAGTATAACTTAAAGATTAAACAATACAAAGTGTAGTTAATTAAACAATGGCATGAGACCAGTAACTAAAAAATGATGTATTGTTATTTGCCAGCATGCAATAGCTGATGCTGACACAACCAACAAGAAAATGAGGATGAGCACGGGTAAGAGCTTCTCGAAAGGATGAGCTGCAATCTAGGACAAAAGCCCCTCACAATGCGAGCTTCCAACCTGCGGCAACGGAGTCCTGCAAGCTTCAGCAGGAGGTGCCGATGACAACGAGAGGAAGGGTGGCAACGGGGGCTGATTACAGTAGCAAGTTTTTCAAAAAAAATGACAAAAGAGGATTAGGGAGGGTTTGGGAGAAAGAATAGTGTAGCGGGTTGTATGAGCCGCATGCAGTAGCAATTAGGTGGGCTAAGAATATTGTAGCAGGTTGTATGAGCTGCATGTAGTAGCAATTAGGTGGGCTCGAAACCAAGACTATGCCTGCGTCTTGCCTGCCTGCCTTTACACCTCACGACCCCATCAGTACTGTGAGGCACATGAGCTGAACCCATCTGAGATGAAACACCCCGCCTTGCCTCACTGCCTTTTACGTTCAAGGTGCACTTTTCATACCTTGGTTGTACTAGCATTTACATGTTATATTTTTTATCAATTTTTTACCTTTTTATGCACTAGAATTGATGCAGCGTGACCCCAAATTATAGGGCTGTATTTATTTAATTAGTTAATCGTCAATTTTATTTACGTTTTTAGGTTGTCGAAATTGTCTAATTAAATAATTGAGATCGCTTGTGATCTCAACGTTTATTTCGTAGATTTTAATTTGAAATTGGGTCAATTAATTAGTTAGAGTCAATTTAGGCAAGTCGGTTGTCAATTTAAATTAGTTTACTATTTTTGTAAACCCATCTCTCCTATATAAAGAGAGGGTAGTCCCATGTTTTTATTCAGTCAAGTATTAATGAAAAATTGAGATTGTTATCTCTAGCCCTCTCTCTCTCTCCCTTCTCCCTCCACGCGATCTCCGCGGTTCTCCTCCTCCAACCCCTCGTTACCGACGAGTTCTTCTCCTCAACCCCTCCGATTTCTTCTTCTCAACCCTTCTATCTCTTCTATCAAAAAAATCCACCAAAAATATTATTTTATTCGACGACGCCGGAAGCCGTTTGCATCAATCGGTATCAGAGCATGGCATTTAGGTCGTCCTCACGACCTAACGATCCATCCAGGCGCTCGCACCGGCATCATCGTTCATCCGAGCAAACACGGCGAGCCATCTCCACCATCGACGCCTCCTTCAAGGAGGCGGGGGACATGATACGTGATTTGCAGAACAACCTCCAATCCATGTCTCGGGACCTAATGGCCTACTTTGAGGCCTACCGCGACGCCCAATCAAAGTCTACAACCGTTGAAGCCGCTACCGCGAAGTTTGACGAAGAAACCCGCTCCGTGGAGGAAGAAATGCTCGCTGTCCAGGAGATTCCAGATCTGATTCCGCCATCGGAATCGGTCTCTCCGCCCCCTCTAGCCATCCCGGCACCACCCCGACCGTCCCAGGTAACCTCCCCGCAACCCCCCCTCTCCCTAGCCCCATCTCCAAACCCCCCACCTCCGTCAGCCTCTCCCGCAACTCCCAACTCCCCACCCGTTAGCAAACCACCCCACCCCACGGCCCCCCTCCTCATCTAGCGAACCAGCATCACCCCTGCGCCAAACCCGCGCCTCCGCCTTCTACTCCCATCGCCGCCACCTTCCCTCCTCCTTCACAGTGCCGACCCCCCCCCTCCCGATTTGCCTCTTGAACTTCCCCTCTCCACGCCGCCCAAAATCCCCCCCCCCCTCCTCACACGACGCCGCAGCCCTCACCCTCCCCTCTTCCCACTCGCCCCGCTACTCGCCAGCCCGCAAAACCCCTACGCACCACCAACCTCCCCTCCCTTCCTTTCCCACCGCAACCCCGCCGCCCCCACCCCTGTTGATGCCGCCCCCACCCGCAGCGCCCCTCCTCCTCCCCACGCGCGCACCGCCACCCATGCCCCGCGCACCTGCCCATCCTGCCGCGCAACCCAGCACCCATCCCGTCGCGCAACCCAGCAGCGCGCCGTCGCACATCGACCGCCCCGCGCGCCACCCGCATCCCCGTGCGCGCCCACGAGCGCGGCACTCCCTCCGCCCAGGCCGGTCCACAGCAGTCGCGCCGCCCCTGTGGTCGCGTGATCGCCGACCCCGCGCCTTCCCCGCTCCTCTACCGCGTCCTCCCCGCCGCCTTTGGTTGCGAAAGAGAGCAGCCCTATCGGGGTTTTCAAGACCCGAATCCCTGAGATTAAGGGATTGGGAAACCAATTGGACAAATTGCAGAGTAAAAATTCTCAAAATCCATATTTGCAGGAAGGTCCAAGGCCATAGGAATATGAGGAAATTTGAAGGGGTACGAAAATTGCAGAGATGCCCCCCAATTGGAAAAAATTACAAACGTAACGCGGAAAATGATCGCATTGGGGGAAATTGAAGCCCCAATTCAAGGATGATTTCTCCAACGATCCACCTACATCACGCAATTCGTCAGGAGCCGAATTTTTAAAGCGGTGGAGAGTTGATGCAGCGTGACCCCAAATTATAGGGCCGTATTTATTTAATTAGTTAATCGTCAATTTTATTTACGTTTTTAGGTTGTCGAAATTGTCTAATTAAATAATTGAGATCGCTTGTGATCTCAACGTTTATTTCGTAGATTTTAATTTGAAATTGGGTCAATTAATTAGTTAGAGTCAATTTAGGCAAGTCGGTTGTCAATTTAAATTAGTTTACTATTTTTGTAAACCCATCTCTCCTATATAAAGAGAGGGTAGTCCCATGTTTTTATTCAGTCAAGTATTAATGAAAAATTGAGATTGTTATCTCTAGCCCTCTCTCTCTCCCTTCTCCCTCCACGCGATCTCCGCGGTTCTCCTCCTCCAACCCCTCGTTACCGACGAGTTCTTCTCCTCAACCCCTCCGATTTCTTCTTCTCAACCCTTCTATCTCTTCTATCAAAAAAATCCACCAAAAATATTATTTTATTCGACGACGCCGGAAGCCGTTTGCATCAAGAATAGTCTGACACTTTCATTTCATGTACTTTAGGACACATTATAACCCAGGACGACTCAAAATAAACCCATATACTCTCTCATGTTGACATCAAATAAAGGAGGCATATATGCGTAAACAAATCAATATTTAAAGAGGTATGTGTGTAATTACAACAGTTGAAAGGTATTTCTGTAATATAGAATGCATATAGAGGCTTCCATGTAAAAATCCCCTATTAAAGTTCAGAGTTGGGGATGGGCTGGTGTTGGGGCCCTAGCGTTTCTAGCCCTCGAAGCACACTGCTCACTTTGGGTGTAACAAGGTGAAGACGGCAGTTTGGAGTATGAATGATGATTGTTGGAGTATGAATGATGATTGTACCCTGGGTCCGGACGGCTTTCTAATATACCTCTACTGTGAGTTCTGAGATGCGGTGGGAAATGATGTCATGGCTGTGGTGGATGAGTTTGCACTTGCCAATGCGGGCTTTGACGGGATCAATAGATCTATACTTTTTGTTATCAAAGGTGGGGTCGGAAAGTGCATAAAACTTCTGCCCAATTACACTGTCGAATGTCATCTACATTGTGATTGTTAAAGTGCTCTATCATATTAAATGATGTGCTGAATAAGCTTATTTCTCCGGTTCAATCCACCTCCATTCCTGGGAGGCAAATTGGTGATAACCTGGCAATGGGAAATGAAATGAAATGGTGAAGCCTTCTCCCACTTTAAGTAGGGTCGGGTACAAGGATTCTTGCTCAAATCCATGTTGAAAGATCCATACACTGATTGTCGGCTACCTAACACAACCCCCAGAAGGAAGGATTTGGGTGATAGGCACACGGCACTACCACCAGGCCATTGAAGTGGGTGTCTCCAAAGCCCGGCAATGTTCTCAGATATAATTGCGGACTAGAAGAGGCAAAAGACTAATGATCTGCTCTGGAAGGTAGATTTCTCCAAAGCCTATGACGGTGTAGACTGGCATTTCTTATGGTTAGCCCTTACGAGACACGATTTCCCGGAAACATGGATCTCTTTGATGAAAAGATGTCACTATTACATCTTGATCAATGTTGGTGAATGGATGTCCCGAGGGTAATTTCTTCAAGCAACAATGTGGTGTTCATCAAGGATGCTCGTTAGTACCCTTGTTATGTGTCTTAGCAGCTGATGTACTTGCACGAATGGTTGATCGGGCGGTTAATGAAAACCTTTCTGTGGAGTATTCCATGGGAGACATCTTCAATCCTATTTTGCAATGTACAGATGACACCACAATGTTTTTCATCGAATGGAGAAGAGAGGAGGCGATGGGAATGCGACGGTAATTGGCATCTTTGGTGATCTCTCAAGATTGAGGCTCAATTGAAGCAAGTCGCCTATGGTTCTTTTTGGTCTTTCATAGTCGGATGCTACAATATGTGGCGTGGAGTTGGGTACGTCATGCAATTCCTTACCGATCTGCTACTTGAGTTTACCCTTGACATGTGGTTGTTTGTGGATGACAGATTGGTTGCATGTTACAGAGAAGATAGAACAAAAGTTAGCTGAATGGAAGGTTTCTATACTTTCACATTGTAGTTGGTTGGTGTTGGTGAAGGCGGTACTAGCGGCAATCTTTGTTTTATTCATGTCATCTAGATTGCTCCTGATCGGTGTACGTCATCGTATTGAGACACTTATGAGGAGATTCTTCTAGGGAAGAAATAGGCAGAATGGTAGGGGGGTCCATTTGGTAGATTGGGATAATGTGATTCTCCCAACAGAAGAATGTGGCCTTGGCATTCCTCGTCTAGAGAACATGAATAGAGCCTTGCTTCTAAGTGGATTGCAAGGATGCAGGTGATAGTGACAACCTTTGTCGCAGATTATTCAAGGCACCTATGGCATACATGCCCAACGATCACTAAGTGTCCACTCAGTTGTTGTGGTCCTCGTTCTGGAAAGGCATCTGCATCATTGTAACGCAGCTACCTTTGTTTTTCCGTCATGTCCTTGGAGACAGTTGCTCTTTGCTTTTAGGCTGATATATGGATGAATAGAGGGGTGTTAGCACCTCATTTCCATTGTCTCTTTGCTCTTGAGGCAAATCGTGATTCTTTGGTCTCGAAGATTTGGGTGGATGGTGTCTAGTTGCTTACCTTACATGTGGATTTCTCTGTTAACGCTGACAGAATTTCATGCATCTCTTGGTGGCAATTAGCGGGCTGGACCCGCAGATGGAATCATGGAAGAGATCAATGGATTTGGAAAGATGGGGAATTCGTGGTGTGGAAAGCTTATATGGCTATTGATATCCAACCAAATCCTGAGCCTTAAGAATTAATCAGAGACTGCAAATCTATTTAGGATCCAACACACATGAAGATTTTCTGTTGGTTGTTGAGGCATGAGAGAATCCTCACAAATGAGAGATGGACCAGGTTGTCCCAAGGTCACGATCATAGCTATTCATTATGTATGAGGGAGGTAGTGACAATTGATCCCATTTTCTTTCATTGTGACAGCTAAAGAGAGTTGGGAGGATTTAGGAATTGATTGGCTACATTCATAAAATTATGTGGCATTCTGGAACTCCATTTTTACCGCTCGATTCCGCTCGAACATGGAGCTTTTGCTTCCTATTGCAGCTATCTGGACGGCCTGAGTTGTCACGGAATGGGATTTTTTTCCTGTTTGTAACATTTCTATGTGTAGAATGTTATCATTTCTACTAAGACTCACGTTGACTCTTGGCTTTTGTAATCTGGCTACTCCTTTTTATTAATCTGACAAGGGTGGACATCATCGTGTGTTCCCCTTTTTTTACTCAAAAAAAAGCTTGGATCTTAATTCTTAACCATGTACAGGTCTTTTAGCACCCTATCAAGGATAGGACCAAGCAACAACAACAACAAAGCCTTTTCCCACATCAAGTAGGGTCGGCTACATGGATTCTTTGCCTCCATTCAGATCTATCTTGGGTTATTCTCGGGCTTAGATCCAAAAAACTAAGATCCCTTCGTATAGTCGCATTCCAATACTTCTTGGGCCTTCCTCGCCCTCTCTTAGCCGGCTCAACATCTCAAAACTAGCATCTCCTAACCGGTGCATTGGTTGACCTCCTTTGAAAATGGCCAAACTACCTTAAGCGGTTTTCTCACATCTTATCCTCGATTGGAGATACATCAACTTTCATTATGATATCATCATTCTGAATCTGATCTTTACGTGTGTGTGTGTGTGTCCACACATCCACCTTAGCATTTTCATTTCTGCTATTGCCATTTTCTGCACATGTCTATGGTTCACAGGCCAAGATTCAGATCCATAGAGCATAGCATGTCTCACATCAGCTTTGTAGAATTTTTCTTTGATTTTCAAAGGAATTTTCTTATCACAGAGAACAACAGAAGCTCCTCTCCACTTTAGCCAGCAAGCACTTATTCTTTTAGTAACATCTCCATCAAGTTCCCCATCATGTTGGCAAATAGATCCCAGGTATCTAAAAGAATCCCTCTTCTGAATGTTATCATCACCAATCTTCACCTTAATCCCTTCATCATTGCTTCCATCAGAACTGCACTCCATATATTCAGTCTTAGCTCTACTTATACGAAATCCTTTAGTCTCCAATGCATGTCTTCAGACCTCAAACTTTTCATTTACTCCATTTCTAGTCCCATCAATCAACACAATTAATGTATAGGACCAAGCTTTCTAAAAAAATGTGGGATTAAACAAAACCCCCATTAATGTATACCGTGAGCCATACCTACACGTAGCTCTGAAGTGCTATTCTAGTATATCGTGAAAGCTCATTTGACATAATTATTTCATTGTCCTTCCATGATTTGCCAGCTCAAGGTGATGAATATGAAATTAAGAAAAACAAAAAAACATACTTTAAAGCAAGTTAAGAAGTCAACCAATGTTGATTGCATCGGTTGAATGACGCTTGGTGAATGTTTCCAAGATGATCGACACCATGGATCTTATGTACACATGATAAACAAGAGAAGGAAAGTAGGTAACATCATGGCTCTATAGAAAAAGAGACGAATCCTGGTCTACTCTGATGAAATTGCCTACTCAACTTAACTACACTACTAAACTTGGTTGATTTTTGTGCTAATACTATGCAAGTGGAAATGGTCTACCTTTGATATTGGTTGCACCATGTTTTGTAACTCTCTCACACTCGAAACTCTATGGTTCTCTTAACCGGCACCTTCCTCGAGACCTTGCATGTTGACCTTGTGCTTGTTCTGTGTGAGTTAAGGTGGAAGCAAGATTCACAATTCAGGTCATGAAATGAGAGCTAACGATATAAAAATACTGTCCTAAAAGAAGTTACACAAATCTAACATATGATGAGTGAATTAGGGATCAGTGATGGTGGAAAAGAAATCCACAACCGTCATCCACTAAGATACATCAATCCCTACCCTGTAGAGGGTTTCTCCAACACATCAGAGATTTAACATCACAGCCCAATTCTTTTAGTAGACGGTTACATCCATTATCCCATATCAAGGTCGATGGTGGTGGGAGAGGACAACAAAGATTGAGAGAATGGTGTGGATGGTATAGTAAGAAGTTAAATGTTGGGTGAAAAAGAGTTTGGAAAGGTGGTCTAGAAGGCATTATGTGAATGTAAAATGTGCAGTTGGTATAATGGAGGACTAAGGATTTGGGATGGTGGAAATGGTACTTACGATGGTATTAGCATAGATTGGATGGAATTAGAGTTAAATCAGTTAATAAAGAGGTTCTCGTGATTTGATAGCATTAGTTGTGCATGATTCCCATCGTTGGCTCATAGTACATTTGCCACAGATAGATCATCAAAATGAAGGAACATCTAGAAAGTAAAAGCCATTAAATGTTGCACGTAGCAGAAGTAAATGTTGATCAAACCAAAACAAACAAGCAAGCAAGAACAACAACATAAGATGTGTAAGGTTCACCCTTAGTTTGAGTCACTCCTCAACTGTGATGGTGGATCTCTCTTGTATAGTGGTAAAATTGCAACAAAGAGGATGCATGAAGCCCTAACCCTTGGTTTATATAACATCATATACATATAGATCCTAAAGGGGGATCCATGAATCCGAATGCAAAAGTCACCCTAAAATTGGATGATGAGTCGAGAGTATTATCTCAAGCCCTTGCGAGTGGGGGAGGGCACCTAGTTCCCCAGAGACCCTCTACCTCCTCTGTTAGAGATGATTTTATGTTTCTTCATATTTAGTTGTAACCCTCAGGGCTATTTATGTAATTTCTTGTTTATGAGCGCTCTAGGGTTTCATCCTATATAAGGACCCCTAGACCTCTCAAATAAATCAAGTCATTGCATTCTCTCATCTTTCTCCACATGGTATCAGAACAGTGGTCCTATGCTGGTGTCCTGACCTAGATCCCACCACCACCAACTCCTCATCTCATACCTTCCCTGAAACCCTTGTATGGGCCCTCTTCTCATCCAACTAGGACCGCATGCAAGGCTTCATCCTATGGGTGACGTCGACATCCATACAACAACGAGTTTGGGAGCCCCCTGCGTGCAACCCACACCTTTGGGTGCATTCGTTGACCACCTAGTGCTCTGTCAGCCTGCCACCACCCCAAATCACCGCCGGCCACCTCTGGTGCTGCCACCAGTACCTCTGGTTGTTGTCGCCGGCACCCCAACTTGCTCTATGTGTCTCCAGATCTCGCAACCAACAACCCAACTCGCCCCCAACATCTCTAGGTGACTCCCGTACGCCGCCTCAGTGTGTCATGACCGTCCCCTTGGGATCCGGATACTCAGCAAACCGATTCCACGCACAAACAATTCCAAATTCGAAATCACATGATGTACATACAAGCATGAGAAATAGCATAAAAGACTGGAATTAAAATTTTCCATCCATTCATAACATATCCATCATCCATTTCATTACAATCCATGTTCATATTACATGTATGACTTCGAAATTATCCACATATACGGTACATCTCATGTCTCCCAAAATACTACAAGTAACTGCATCACAAAAGAAAATTGTGTAGCAGCATAAAAGGAAACTCCAAGCCGCTCACTGGTGCGACTTCTACTAAGAACCTACAGATCCAACACATATGTACGTTATGAGCAAAGTTGCCCAGTATGATACAAAATGTATAACAAACAATATATAATTAGAAAGTGTGCAAAAGAAACAACTGGGTAAACCGTCCTCACAAAGAGATGAATTTTAATCATTATTATTTGATATGGATCACTCAATCTTCGTGGATAGTATGTGGTTTTGGTCCGGGTGAGACCTCAAACTATGATTCTAAGGCAAGAAGAAGACTTTGGGATTGGGGTGCCTCCGTAGGCATGTGGTGGGGTACAATACATCCTAATTAAGTTCCCAACACGTCCACTTGGCTTCACTTATAAGATTGTAACTCCGATTCCCAATGCAAATTCTAACCCACGAATCATCGCGAACCGACCAAGTCTATTACCCACGTGTGAGAGTTCACGGTGGCATAGGACACGAGTCAGAGCATAGATTACCAAGATCATTCTTACCGTAGTCTGAATTACCACGACTAACCCAATCCTCCTTATGCATAGGAGCCTCGCATCACATTCCCAGCTTCATTTAACCATATTTTCCGAAACTCCCCTCTTAGCGCTCCCACTCATAATACTAACCAATGTGGCCTACACCAGCCTGTACACGAGTGTTAACTTTAAGCGAACAAGCAAAACACTAGAGCATCAACCATGACTACTTGGCATGCTCTTGAAGCACTGGGCTAAAGGCACGCAAGTACTGAGGTCGAACACCATCAGATTTGCACTCTGGTATGCCACGCAATATGTATTCCAACCATCGCAGCAATATAGTAAAGGTTGGGATTGCAACCATCAAGGCTTCTACCAAGGACCCCAAGGGTACATGCCCCCTCCCTTGGCAGCAACTACTCCACTACCCGATTACCATGAAATATCCCCTCATTAGAATGATAATCACTACATATAAAATCCATGCTAGCGATTCATAAAAGGGATTCAAATGTTTGGCATAATCATTTAATACGACAAGGGACTTCTCAGGATCTGTAAGAGAAACTGTAGTGTCAAGCATGGGGTACCCATACTAATTAAACCATATACACAGTCATCGGTTTCAGAAAAGAGATTTTGGGGTGCCCAACAAGCATCTTTGATAACTTCAATGTTATTGTAGAGAATCAATTGCTTAAGACCTAGAAATACATGCCTTACCTGCTCAAAAGGGATCGGAGGCTTGCCTCTAAAGAAGCAACCGAGCACCCAAGTGGCATTCCTTATCATAGAAAGTGATGAATGCTCATTAATTTGATGCAGTATAGAAAGGAGCCCGCCACGGATGAGAATAAGATCTAGTATCCAACAACTTCTGTTATCAGACTGAAGATATAGCATCCAACAAATTAGATCTTAAGCATTATGAAGGATGGTGACCTAAGTTCCAATGGGGTCCAACTTCAACAATTACCGAGAAGCTCTCACTATGAGGATGACATCTTTCGGTAGAAGATATCCAAAAAATGTGAATGTGTTGACATTCACCTTAAGGGCTTGTATGTATAAGATACCAGAGTTGTTGTGGCCTTGCTAAAATATGCCCCTCTCAATTCTTTTCAATCTGTTCTGCATACTGAGATCTGAACTCCATATATTTTGGAATAAAGAAGTCCATGGATGTACCAGATTTTGACATGAGATCTCAAGAAAAATTCCATTTGCATGTGCAATTTGAATTAATCATCTCTGTGAACAGATTGCTCGGATAGAACTGCAAATTGCTTTAGCAATTCTACACCCCCACCCCACCCCCTTGCACAGTAAGAATGGACATGAATTTGATAGAATTGAGGGTGGCAATCCATCTTGGATTGATATGATTTGGAGTTGACCGTCCAACTTGGACAGCCCAAGTTATATTTTAACGTAATTTTCTAGAAATGGCCTTTTATCTCTAAACATACCATTCCTAATAGCACTATAGCCATTCTTAAATCTTCACAGAAAACTAAAGATAACTTCATTTTGAATATGATGTGAACATCCTAATCTAGAACCTTGGATCCGTAAATCACTATAGGAGATATCAGACTACAATTCCATTTCCAATGTTAAGCATCCAGTAATGCCCTCGAAATTAAGCATGAAATAATGATAAAAACAATGCATTCAGTATAGTTTCACAGCTCACTGGAAATCAATGATCTCATACTCAATATCAAGGGGTACTTAGTAGTCTTCATAAAAGTGAGTAATGATCTGCCAGGAGGTTAAATATGCCAGGAGGTTAAATATCCTGACCTGACCAAAATTAACAAGAAGCAATCATCAACTCAAACATGAGACTCAACGGAACCTAAAGGTCCATCCTCACGAAATGCAACATCAATCCACTAGTTGTATCGAAACATCACGAAAAGGTCGAAGATACCTGGATAATGGAGCAGAACTGATCTAATATATCTATAGGTTGAAAAACAATGTGTCAACCAAAATCCCCCTCCAAATCATACCACGGAAATTATCAAGGATCAAATGGTAAAAAGAAGAAACTAAGATAAGTGAGTCGTCTGGAATCCGGAGCAATAGGGAAGGGAACATCGTACCTAAAAAACCGTTTCCTCGGTTTCTTCACCCGTGGAGAACGGCGCATTCGTCGCTCCGTTGACGATGAGAACTGGTGCACGAGGATGACCTCAACCTCCTCTACGTTGTGGTGACTTCGGATTGTCGATCTGACGCGCTCCAGCAAGCTCCAGCAGTGCTCCAGCGAAGGGGAGGGAGGATGGTTGCAGCTTTGGGATGAGGCATTTTTGGGAGGGGAGTTTGTTTTATGGAGTCCAACCCGGATTCGGATCCGGGTTCGGATCCAAATATGACCCGGACCTGATCTTGTTAAAATGGTCGTAACTCAATCTCCCGAACTCATATTTTGGTGTTCTTGGACTTGATGGAAAGGTCTCGACGAGCTTTACACGTTGGAGTGGTCAATTAATTTGTTTGAACACTGGATAAGAGTGATTTTTACAAGCAACGTCGGATCCTATTACGAGCGGTCTCACATCATAAAAATCTCAAAAGAAATCTTGTCCTCGAGACTTAGTACAATCCTAACTGACTTTCAATCCCGAGCTTAACGTATAAAATCCCGAAGAGGATTGAAGCCATAAAAATTTCAAAAGGAGCGAAACCCTTAAGAATCTCAAACGATGCCCCTGCAGCACTATTTATGGGTCCTTTGTGTCTTCATAGCCACCATTTGTTGCTCCAAAATAGTGATCTCGGTCATTCATACGATTGTTTGAATCACCCATATGCTTGTATGAAACAATATCTTCTTCTAGGTCACTTTTTCTTGATCTGTGAGATCATGATGACGTCCATCAATACCAAGCCCATATATTGGACTTCTTCTATGATGGTAAATGACACTTTTATCAAATTAAATGGTACATATGTACTTTCCTCTCGATCCTTCAAGGTGTTTGTCGATGGCCAGCGCAAGAACCATATTCTTATTAAGGACCCGATCAAGGAGACGGATAAGGACTATGATACCTGATATGCTGACAATTGTTAGGTTATCACTTGGATTACTAATGACGTCGATCTAAACATTACGGTGAATCTCCTATATAAATATTTTGCAAAGGCGATGTAGGAGAATCTGGAAGGAACCTACTACATGTGGATCTGGTCAGCCACTCATGGAGATTCGAATCTTGTCGAATACTACAGGCCGCTAACTGGCCTTTTGTGGAGCTCCTTATTTTCCAACCAACATGTTGTGATCAACAGGTGGGAGAGCGTACTGAATGGCAAGTTTATTGATTCCTCTCTGAATTGCATCTGATACAAGCCTGTGAAGGACCAGTTTCAGGCAGTTGACACATGGCCATCGATTGAGACCATCTTTGGTCATCTATAGGAACTTGAGACACATGTTGAATGTCCTTCCTCCATACCATCGGCAGAGACTACAGTTCACTATGCATCATCCGGGAACAGCAGACGACAGATCTTCCAGGGAGGACGAGGCTGTGACTTTGGTCGTAGTCGCGGGCACGAGTCAGGACGTGGACGTGACTTTGGTCTTGGTCGTAACCGTGATTCTACCACTTCCGGGTATCCAGCATGCAGACATTGTGGACATTGTGACAACCTATCTGAGTGTTTCTAGGCAAAGTTTGGCAAACAGGACAATGCAAACAATGCCTATGAGATAAATTCGTATGAGCCTACTTATGATACAACAGATGACATGCTTGATCAGCACTCTGGTGGAACACAAGCATTCTACACAGCTTCTGAATACTCCCGTCTGAGGCAGCTTCTGCAGAACTCCAGCCTCTCTGCCAGTGATAGCACTACTTCTACTCCTACTGCTAGTCTGGCTACAACCTCAGGTATAGTAGCCAACTATGTTTCTCCTTCCAGCCATGCTTGGACTCTTGACTCGGGAGCATCTACACATTTGACAGGAGAAGACAGTATGCTTACATATTCTCAACCCTTTACCTCTGTGACGACAGTTCGGGTCCCAATTGAACCCAATCCCCTATCAGTATTGTTGGCATTGTAGATTTTTCCTCCAAACTCCGACTGACTGGAGTTCATTGTGCCCATTTTTTCCTCCCAGTCTATAAAATGTTCAGAAGCTATGCATTGATCTTAACTGTATGGTTATTTTTTATGAGTTATGTTGTTATTTTCAGGGCATTCAGATGAGACAGATTTTTGGTAGGGGACATGAGAAGGATGGCCTCTATTATCTTAACATTTCGTCTAACTCCAATTTTGTTGGCACTGTGTCTATCTTCGACGATCCTCTTCTCTAGCACTTTCACCTTGGACGCCCTTCTGACAAGGCTATCTCCATGATGTTCTCTGAACTCTCTACGTCAATGCGAGGCGTGTCAGTTCAGAAAACATCATCGAGTGTCATTCCCTGCACGTACTGAACCTCATCATGAAGTTCATTTTTCTCTTGTCCATTGCGATATATGGGGACAATGTCCGGACTGTACTCTGAGTGGGCACACGTATTTTGTTATTTTTATTGAAAATTATAGTCGATCCACTTGGGTCTATTTGTTAAAGGAATGCTCAGAGATCAATAAAATCATTAAGAATTTCTTTCAGTATATCAAAAATATTTTCTCCACTGGTGTTCAAATATTTCGTTCTGAAATCATTCAACATGACTTGACGTCTTTCTTTACTTCCCAGGGAACTATCAACCAAACATCATGTATGTATACCTCCCAGCAAAATGGGGAAGTGGAACAAAAACTTCAACATCTTCTTGGCATTGCTCGGCCATTCTCACTCAGATGAAGGTTCCAAAAACCTACTCGGGAGATGCAGTTTTTATCGTTGTCCATCTTATCAACAGGGTCCCATCTATGACTCTAAAAGTGTCCACTCCTTTTCCATTACTATATCAAGATGAGTCACCCTTTCCACTATCTTTGGGAATTTTTAGGTGTATAGCTTTTGTCAACAACTTTCATACTGCTGACAAACGGTCACCTCGTGTGATCAAATGTATCTTTCTTGGTTGTTCTCGCACCCAGAAGGGTTACAGGTGCTATGTCCATGTTGGGCATCGATACTATATTTCTACAAATGTGATCTTTGAACAGACTACCTTCTTTACACAATCTATCACTGATATACCTTTGGATATTCCACCTCCACCAATTATGTATAAGCGCAAGCATACATCTGCACATGCTCATGTGCCTTTACATGTCCCTTTATTGTAGAAGGACATGCCATCTTCGAGTGCCCCCACTACTAATGTCCAGGATGATCCTTAAGAGCTTCCCATTGATCTTCGACTTTTCACGGAACTAAGAAGCAATGTACCTTTCACCTTATGTCTCATTTCACTTCTATTGCTAGCTTATCATGCTCTGACAGGAGATATGCAGATTCTCTCATGACCATTTCTGTTCCCAGAGACCATCACTATGCTTTACAGGATTATGGATGGCGATAGGCATTGAGTGAGGAGATGGTTGCTCTCACATCTAGGGGGACATGGGACCTTACACCGTGTCCCATGGGGATTAGACATGTGCCTTACAGATGGATCTTCATGACCAAATAGTCACTAGACAGGTCCATTGACAAGCTCAAAGCACAGGTTGTGGCTACTTCGAGACCTTCTCCCCAGTTGCACAGATGGGCTCCTATACAGACTATTCTTTCAGTGGTTGCAAACAAGCTTGGCCTATCTTTCAGCTCGATGTAAAGAATGTTTTTTGTATGGCGATTTCGAGGAGAAAGTTTACATGATGCATCCTCCTGGTTACGAAGTCGAGGGGGAGTGTGTGTATTGACTTCGCAAGGCAATCTATGGCCTAAAGCAGAGTCTAAGTGCATGGTTTAATAGACTCGCTACTGAGATCAGCAATCTTGACTTCCAGAGAACAACTTCTGACTACTCTGTCTTTGTCAGAAGATGGCCCACATGTACTGTCATTCTTGTTGTTTATGTTGATGATATGATTGTCACAGGTGATGATGATGAAGGCATACTAGAGACCAAGGCTATTCTTCATAAGATCTTCGCCACGAAGGATCTTCGTCAACTTCGCTACTTCCTTAGCATAGAAGTGATATGCACTACAAGGGACTTCACCTATCACATAGGAAGTATTGCTTGGACATCCTGACTGAGGATGGATTACTTGGATGTAAGCCCTCTGGTATTCCTGCAGACTCGAGAAGCATTCCACTTCAGTTGATCCTGCTTCCGAAGATACTACATGATACAGAAGCTTGGTGGACAAACTACTCTACCTTACTATCACTAAGCCGGATATATCCTATGTTGTGAGCAGAGCCAGCCAACACACGGAGCAACGACGTTATAGTTATCGGCAAGATGTTTTTCAGATCCTGCACTACTTGGAGTCACCAGGACGAGGCCTTTTCTATGGGGCAAATGACCATACTCATGTAGTTGCATATGTCGATGCAGATTATGTGATTTCACCTTACTGGGAGAAATGAAAGAGTTGTTTATTCCTGTGAACCCAAGGCTCTCTTATATAGGGGAGAGACCTATGGGTAAATTACATAAGATAGGTATAAGAAAAGATAAATAGAGAGACAGTACATAAGACAGAAACATATCTTACACTCCCCCTCAAGATGGAGCATAGATGTCGATCATGCTCAGCTTGGATGAACACTTTTGGAAAGATCCTCTGAGCAAGGCCTTGGTAAAGATATCTGTCATTTGATCTCCTGAATTAACATGAGAGGTTGAGATAAAACCTTTCTGGATCATGTCTCGTGTATAGTGGCAATCCACCTTAATATGTTTAGTTCTCTCATGAAACGCGGGGTTGTTGGCAATGAATAGTGCAGCCTGGTTATCATATTATAACTGCATAGGAAGAGGAACATCTATGTAAATCTGCGAGTACTGCTCAAACCCACATCATCTCTATGATTGCTTGTGCCATAGCCCTATATTTAGATTCAACATTTGATCTAACAACCACAGTTTGCTTCTTACTCTTCCAAGATACAAGAGAACCACCAATAAATACAACAAAGCCTGAAGTGGACTTTCTATCTTTAGGGCACCCCGTATAGTCTGCATCTGCACATGCTGAAATAGTAAGATCTGCTCCTTTCCTGAACAATAATCATGCACCTGGAGATGACTTTAGGTACCTCAGTATCATATATACAGCATCCACATGTACATGTCGGGGTTGCTCATGAACTGACTCACCTAAGTGACTGCAAAGGAGATATCAGGCCGAGTAATAGCGACATAGAGAAGTTTTCCCATCAATTCTCTCTCTTCTATCTTCATACCTCATCATATAGTCTCATACTGGGATCCATAGGGATAGTAGCAGGTCTACACCTAATCATTCATGTCTCAACAAGCATATTTGTAATGTATTTCCTCGGGGTCATCACAAGACCCTGTTGATTCCTGGCAAACTCTTACACCAAGAAATAACTTAGAGTACCAAGATCCTTGGTGACAAATTGACGTCCTAGAAACTCCTTTGTCATTTTTATCCCCGGCACATCATCTCTTGTGACAAGTATGTCATCAGTATAGACCATAATGCTGACAGTACATGTAGATGTTCTCTGAACAAACAGTGAATGGTTTGCATTTGACCTTCTAAATCCCTACTTCTCAAATAAATCTGAGAGCTTCTGAAACCATTCCCTCAGGCTCTACTTCAGACCATATAATGCCTTGTGAAGTCTACAAACCTGTAGGTAATCCCCCTCAGCAACAAACCCCAGAGGTTGTTGCATGTAGACTTCTTCCTGAAAATCACCATACAAGAATGCATTCTTAACATCAAGCTGAAATAAAGGCCAATCATGTACCACTGCAACTGAGAATAGAACTCGTAGAATAGAATGGCGAGCTACAGGTGAAAAGGTGTCCATAATCAATGCCATATGTATGAGTAAAACCTCGTGCAACCAATCTAGCCTTATAACAATCAATAGGTCCATCTGCATTGTGTTTCGTTGTTAACACCCACTTGCAACTGACAACAGATGCCCCATTGGGAGCAGGGACCAGGCTCCAGGTACCTCGTGACTGTAGGGTAGTCATCTCCTCTTCCAAGCTAGGTGCCACTGACTGTCTTTCATGCTTCTTGATAAGTCCGCGATATAGCCACGGCAGATAATGCAATAGCAAACTTCTTGAAATCCCATGTTAAGCGATCAAACGAAACCTGAGAAGCAAGTAGATATGAGGCACATGTACGCTTTTGCTTTCTAATGGCGATAGGAACATTTGAGTACTAGTCTCCTGCAAAGATTCCTGCTCGGACACATCTCCAGAACCATCATTTGAAACCTTGTTATCAATACATACCTGAGGCGTACTGGATGACGGGCGTGGACCATGAGCAGATAATGGCCGACGTATATAGAAATGTGGGAATGGTAGAACAACAGGCACATGTGGTAGTATAGGAGAAGATGATGTAGGTGGAGGAGGAAGTAGTGGTTTGGTTGGAAAAACTGGCATAGACTGAGCCGGTGGTGGTGGGCTCATAGGAGGAGGTGGCATGTAAACCTCATCATCTGAATGTGGTGAAGTCAACCTATCACTTATAAGAGAAAAATACATAACCGGCTCAAAATGTAACATCTGCACCACATAATATTTCTTGCTCAATGGATCATAGCAACGATATCCCTTCTGTGTCCTGGAGTACCCAACAAACACACACTTGACAACTCTATGAGAGCTTGTCTAGACCTGGAGACAACTGGTGGACAAAAGCGATCGAACCAAACACATGAGTAAGAGAGAACAATTCCTTCTCTGGGAATGCCAGATAAAAAGTAATTTTCTCTCCTAAAATAGAGGGCATGTAGTTCACAAGATAACATGACGTAAGAACAACATCACCTCAGAATGAATGTGGGGGCACGACTCTGAATGAGAAGGGTACGGGTGACATCGAGTAAGTGGCGATGCTTTCTCTCTACAACACCATTCTGTTGAGATGTATATGCACAGGATGTTTGATGAATGATACCACATGATGAAAAGAATTTTGAAAGAGCATGCATACAGAATTCCAAAGCATTATCAGTTTTCACAAATTTCACATATAAGGAGAAAATATAATGTACTTCACTAATAAAAGTTTTGATAACATCCCATGCTTCAAATTTATTCTTCAAAAGAAACACCCATGACAAACAAGAGAAATCATCAACTGCGACAAGGTAAAACATGTGCCCCGGATGATCAGGAACATGACTTGAACCTCAAATATCAATATGAAATAACTCAAAAAGGGAGCGATTGCTCTGACTCTGACGACTAGGAAAGACAGATCGATGATGCTTTCCCAACTGACAAGCCTCGCACTGGAAGGAAGTGTGAGGAGAGATCTGAGGCGAGACATGACACATCTTCTGGAGAGGGAGATGACCAAAGCGCAGGTGTCACGTGAAAGGAAAGACTGATCCAAGAGATTGAGAAGATAGGCCAATATACGATGTTCGGACCAGTCGATAGAGGCCACCCTGCTCACGGCCACAGCCAATCTCCATGTTTGTAAGTATGTCCTGAAAAACAAGAGACGATAGATCAAAAATAGCCCGACAATGTAAATCCTTCGTAATTTGACTTATAGATAATAAATTCATATAGAAATCAAGTGCATGAAATACATTCTGCAAATGCATTGACAATGCCAGATTCATCTCCCCGTGTCATGTGACTGGGGAATGAGTTCCATCTGCTATGACAATGGTTCTCCCTGGAGGTACCCGTCTGTAAGCTGCAAGTTGATCTCTATCACTACATATGTGATGTGTCGCTCCAGAGTCCATAATCCATTCTATAATATCAGAACCGTGACAAGCAGTGAGAGCATAGGCGCTACCTGAGGTACTGGAGGAGGCAGAGGCTGCAATATCCGAGTAGCCTCTTCGAGTAGGCGAAGAGTCAATGGAACTCCCCAAAGTCATAATGTCCTTCAATCAAGCAACGAGGTCATCATACCTCTATCCGAGGAAGCAGTAGCACGAGAATCCGATTACTTCGCTACACGAGATGATGCAGGAAAACCATGCTTGGAGTAGCATGTATCCTCTGTGTGGCGTGGTTGGCGAACTCGACCTCCTCTACCACGAGGTCCACGTCCACTGAACTGAAAAGATCCCCCTCTACCGCGAGAGATTGCCATACACAAGAAGTCTGACTCTATGTAGTAGATGGGATAGAAGTCTGACTCTATGTAGTAGATGGGACAGTGATCCTACTGAGTCTTCTGAAAGCCTCCCCCATAAAAGGAAAAGTAGCATCTGCTAGGATCGGTGAACGAGCTGCCTCATATTTAGAGTTTAGTGCCGCGAGGAAGACACCAACCATAGTAGCATTCTTATATGTCTTCTGCTGCTCAAGAGTAGATGTGAGGGGCATGAAACTGTACAGCTTCTCAAACATCCCACATAGGGACATGTACAGAGAGTGGAGTGGTTTTTCGTTCTACCTTATAGTAAAGATATCATGTTGTAACCGCAGTATATTGGTCTCATTCCTCGCCTGAGAATAAGTTGCGACAAGGATATCCCACATTGCCTTGGCGATGGGCTGATGTAACACATCATTGGCAATCTCAATCACCAATGTACCAAACAGCCTCACCTTGGCATATGCATCATCTGCCTCCCATGAGGCATTGAACCATGTTTTCTCAGTCGGCTCCTCCTCGATAAGAACATGTTTCTTACCTGTGGACTTCATAAGGCTCATGAACTGCATGGCCGAGAGCTCGTAGTTCGTCGCGTCCACCTTGACAATTGACGTTGGACCTTTGAAAGCGCTAGTGGCGAGAACATCGACCTTGCTCTTTGCCAATAGAAATTTGTCTACACAAACATATATGGATGTGATCGCATGTGTAGACTCAAGCAATCAAATACATCACCATGATCGGGTCTCTACACGAGGAAGATGTAGAGAGCCACTAGGGGATCCGCAGCCGCCACCGAGGAGAGGGGGTTGCACCTGCGCAAGCCGCCGCCAATGAGGGGGTTGTGCCTGCGCGCTGCACCTGCACAAGCTGTCGCCGAGAGGGGAGGGAGGAAGCGCTCGAGCTGCCGCCGAGAGGAAAAGGAGGGGTTGTGCACGCGTCACTGCCGAGAGGAGGGCAGGTGCACCTACGCCGTCGCTAAGGAGGGAGGGAAGGTGGTTGTCGCCGGCAACGAGAGGTAGGCTTGATGGAGGGGGTTAGGGTTAGGGTTTTTCGGGCATAAAAGCTGTCTAGAATCGTCGCTCTGATACCATGATGGGAGCAATGAAAGAGTTGTTTTATTCTTGTGAACCCTAGGCTCTCTTACATAGGGGAGAGACCTATGGATAAATTACATAAGACAAGCATAAGAAAAGATAAATAGAGAGATAGTATAAATAACAGAATTATATCTCTACACATCTGAGGATTGTCGCTCCACTATAGGATATGCTATAATGGTTGGAGGAAATCTTGTCACTTGGAGAAGCAAGAAGCATATTGTAGTCTCTAGATACAGTGCAGAGTCAGAATACAGAGCAGTGGCTCAGGCTGCATGTGAGATTACTTGGTTACTCTCCTTTCTAAGAGAACTTGGTATTGTTGCCACCACTCATGTTTCTCTATATTGTTATAACAAATATGCTACATACATTGTTACGAATCATGTGTTTCATGAGGGGACTAAGCACATAGAGATTGGCTGCCACTTTGTTCATGATGTCGTACGAGGGAAAATTACTGCCCCACGCATCTCGACTGATCTTCAGCTTGTAGACGTGTTCATGAAGCCTCTACCAAGAAGCGTCTCTCATGGATAACTTCTAAGTTGGTCATGATCGATAGATATTCTCCAGCTTGAGGGGGAGTGTTAGAGACGGTTTTATGTTTCTTCGTATTTAGTTGTAACCCCTCAGAGCTATTTATGTAATTTCTTGTTTATGAGTGCTCTAGGGTTTCATCCTATAGAAGGACCCCTAGACCTCTTGATAAATCAAGTAACTGCATTCTCTCATTTTTCTCCACACCCTCCAAGCTTGTTGATTGAGCAACGATATCCTAGTATCCAAATGATATGTTTCGCCAACCACCGATGGAAGGAGGTCACGCAACGAGCTCTATAATGTATTGGACTAAATAACGAATTAGGATTCAAGACATCTCAATAACTACTAGACTTCGGTGTACCCTCGAGGCTACTACTAATGATCGACAATGAGCAAGTTTAAGAAATATACAAAGATGCTCCTATTAACTGACTTTATGAGCATATCAGCTGAATTATTTCTCATACCAACCTTATTAACCTTTATCTTTTTTAAGGATAAATGAAGCGAACATCAATATACTTGGTTTTTTTCATTATGCACTCGATCCTTGGTTACGCATATCACGTTAAGACTGTCACAATATATGATATCATGATACCGTTGTTGATTAAGATCTTCAAACTAAACCTTTCAACCAAATGCTTTCCTTTAAAGCTTCTGTCAGAGCCATATACTCTCCTCTACAAAAGACAAAGTAACCAAAGGTTGTATCACAGAACTCCTAAAAGTGAAAACATACCATATCGTTTATCTCATTTATCAACATCTAGACATAGTTTGGATCTGACTTTTAACAATTAAACAGTCTAAATCACTTCCATAGATGAGGCAATATCATATATATTTTCAGGAACTGAAAATTCCGCTTGATTGGTTATCAATACTCCTTCATACCATTCCCTAGGAATATGCTTTCAATGCTCATAATACGAGCAAATATCTGATGTTGCATATACTCTACCTTTGTAGAAGATAATAACTGGAGGTTGTAGAGTAGCCTTCTAACTGTTAGAGTATGTGTTTTTCAAAATCAACCAACAATGTTAGAGTATGCGTCATGTAGATGGGTAAATGGGTCACTCCAGGATCCATTTAGGACATCCAATGTTTAGTCCCACATCTACCAGTGGCGGAACTTGGAAGGTCTGTGGAGGCTATATAAGAAGCCTCAGACCCCTTGTGTCCAGTGAGAAAGTCAATAGATACATCATCCATGTGAGGCATTCTCTCGTGGTTTCATCCAGCTCCTTAGGGAGTAGGGTTCCACGTAAAATCCTGGTGTTCCTAAATATTTTATTCCTTTTCTCTGATATTCGCTTCCGCGTTATATTTTCTAACATGGTATCAAACTCAGCAAGTTCATAATAGAATCTACTTTTCCTACATTCCAGCACCTATCCCAGACGGGAATCGCACCCGTGTCTTCGAAGAGCATGTTCGATTCTCAAGGAGTAATTTTTCATGGTTTGTTCGAGGTTCGATTTTGGTATTTTGATCTTGAAGATTATTATTGTTGTTCATTCAAGTTCAAGAGAAAGTTCTAGGGTTTAAACCTTATTTTTCCCATCATTGACTCCGATCAGGAACCCTAAATCTGGCCCGCCAGAATCTGGAGTTTATTCTTTTATTTGCCAGAGATTGAATTGGGATGGTGCAGTTGTCCAGCAAGGATGGTTCTCCTGGAACCTGATCGTGAAGAAACTCTTGTAGGATTCAGGTGCAAGAAGAAAAAAAGGGCAAACAAATGAACTAAGAATTGCTGAGCTTCAGCATATACAAGTTCAGCCCACATCCCCCCTCTTATCGATCCCAGCAAGCACACAATCCGCGCGCGACTGCTGCACGCGACGGTGACATCTTCCGAGAATCCGACCCTCGCCAAAGAAAAAAGGCAAAGGAGATTCATCACCACCTCCTCCCGCACCTTCTCATCGGATAATCCAGCGATGGGTTCTCCGGCTCCAGATGACAACGGCGACACCTTCAATCTCGTGCATGATCACCTTCCACATGCAGTCACAAACCTCGATGGCCCCAGGTTCTACAAGCGACTCTCCCCAAGCGTGCCTCCTCCGAGATCCAGTCTACGCGGCAATCTCCTTCTCGCACATAGGGTCGCGCAGGCGGTACACCCTGCTCTCAAGAGACACCTACCCGCAGCTTCTGCAACCCCTTCACTTTTATCATGTTCGCGATCCCCTTCAGCGTTAGGAACTCGTTAATCGCTCGATTACAACCACGACAGCCACCCTTGACGTGTAAGAAGCGTCGTCGACGATGGGTTCTCCCAATCCGAGAACCCTATAGCTCGATGGAAGAGAGGTTCTTGATTGGGCTTTAAAAGCCAAGATGAAAGAAGGGTCAGAGATATTTTGGGCCCCGAGTTGGTCTTGTAAAAAAAGGAGCGAGAAAAAATCAGGGGAGGAAGGGCCCTTTAAAAAAGACTGAGATTTATTCAAAAAAAGAGGGCTTTATTCAGTTCGGGCCACTTGGGACCTATTTTGCAAAAAAAAAAGAGATTTATTTTGAAAAAGGTGCGTGCAAAAAAACCGTACGCGATAAAAAAAGAAAAAATGAGACGGCTATTAAAAAAAGAAGAGATGAAATAGCCATAAAAAAAATGATTCAAAAAAAATTGATTGAGAAAGCCGAAGGAAAAAAATTATTATGATTATCGACTAAGTGATTCATGTTTTATCTCCCCATTTCATGTCTTCTCCCAACTTTGTCAATATCATTGCTTTCCGACAACTATGGGAGAAAAGGGGAGTATTATCTAGATTCACATGTCTATTCCACATTCAGACGTCAGATTCCAGACCATCTAAATGTTTAGACTCTACAATTCAGTTTCAGACTCTGCAGATTGGTTCAGAGTCCAAGTTCGAGACACTCCATATTTGAGTGACCCATTTTCTTTGAGTTTTCGAGAGACTCCTTTGAAGAAGCATATGTGTGCGATCTTTTTTATGTGGTCCCCATCTTTTACTTTGGTCAGAGTTTTCATGTGTTACATAGGGACTCCAGAGTAGAGATCCCATTCCCTATGCCATGTGGGTAGGGTTTTCATGTGGTTTCATAGGGACTCCAGAGTAGAGATCTCATTCTCTGAGCCAATATGGGAGAGACTCAGTTCTCCAAAGAGGAGACTTTTTCATACTCCATTCTCCAGCGATCGTGGACTCCGACGAGAATGTCTCCACGACCTTTTCAGTTTGGCTCTTTTAGAGATGGAGCAGTTGTCCACATTATTGTGGCAGGCCAGAGTTCTCCAAGTGGAGACTCAATTTCAGTTGCAGTGACTCTGACAGGCGCAGTACAGAGCACATGCTCTCCGACGTGGAGATTCGGTTTGACTCACACTCAAACCCGTTTGTTCCTTCTCACCTGCACGGCATGAGAAGCAATGTCCTCGACAGCAGCCGATAGTTGTGCGCGTTGAGTTGATATTGCATGTAGTATCGTGTATTGTCAGTTTGAGATTTCTTTCTGTTTGTCCAAGCCAAGCTTGTAAAAATCGGCCGACTAGGCCGACTAGTCGGTCCGACTAGTCGAGTCGAGAGGGTAGCCGACTCGACTAGGCCTAGTCGGCCATTAGTCGGTCAGCCCGACTAGTCGGCCTAGTCGGCTGACTATTCGGCCGATTTTCACATCAAGCTTTTATAGTTTTTTTCTTTTTTGCTTTTTTAAACAACAAGCTTATTCTAATATGCTTAATGTTATATTTAATGTCAATTACTTCATTTGTTTCATTATGTAAGTATAGAAAATGTACAAATCTATGCTGATACATAAGCAAACTTATTCTAATATGCAATAATGTTATATTTAAAGTCAATTACTTCTTTTGTTTCATTATGAAAGTATAGAAAATGTACAAATCTATGTATAAAAATGATTTATATATTTAAAATAATTAAAAAATTCAAAACCGACTAATGGCCGACTAAATCCGATTAGTCGCCCGATTGCTGATTAATCCTTAGTCAGTAACCCCGCCGACCGAGTACCGACTACCGCTTTCTGCAACCTTGGTCCAAGCTGAGCATTGCATGCTCCAACTTGAGGGGGAGTGTTGGAGTATATGTGTATGTGTCATGTGGATGGGTAAATGGATCACTCCAGGATCCATTTACTACATCCAATGTTTAGCCCCACATCTACCAGTGGTGAGACTTGAAGGGTTTGTGGAGGCTATATAAGAAGCTCCATACACCATGTATCCAGTGAGAAAGTCAATAGACACATCATCCCTTTGAGGCATTCTCTCGTTGTTTCATCCCACTCCTTCGGGAGTAGGATTCCACGTAAAATCCCGATGTTCTTAAAAAAAATATTTTATTCCTTTTCTCTGATATTCGCTTCCGCGTTATATTTTCTAATGCTAACTAATCATGGAACTCCTCAAAGTGAAAACATATCCTATCATTGATCTCCTCCATCAACATCTACAGCATAATTTAAACCAAGCATCCAATAACCAAATATTTTGAATCACTTCCACATATGAAGTCAATATCTTATATTCCTTTAAGGAATCGAAAAATCTATTGATTAGGTATCAATGCTCCTTCACAGAACTCTCTATGAGTCTGTTTTCAACGCTCATAATATGAGCAAATGTCTCATTTTAAACATAACGTGGCATGCATAACTCAACTATACTAGTATAGGGAATTCGTAACAAATGCTCTTCTAAATTCAATCAATGTGCAAAAAATACATAAAGATGAATATTAGCAACAGATAGAATACTCACTTCTTTATAGTTGTCGTCATGAATCTCGTCAAGGTTTTCTCAAGGTAATTCTTTTACGATAAGAAAAATTTTCCTTCTGCACGATCCATGACGATTTCCAACCTCAATTTTCTTTGTTGAATTAAGATTTTTTATGTTAATTCTAAACAAAGCAGCTTCTTCATATCACTGATGGTACTTTTCTTCTTAGCAACAATCATCATATCATAGACAAAAAGTAATAAATAGATGACACATCCTTCACCTTGTTATAATCAACACAACACTCATGCATGCTCCTATTGAACCAAGACTACCTATGAAACAGTCATATGTATACCAATACCTTAAAGAATGCTTGAATTCAAACAACAAATTCTTTATTCTGCACAATGATCTTCCTTGTCCTAAAATGTAAATCCCTTTGCTTAGCTTATACAAAAAAAGTTGTCATCGCATCTAACCTTTCTGACTCATAATCTTAATTTGCTATAAAAGCAAGTAGTGCCCAGATGGATGTGTACTTCAAGGAAAAGAATATATCATTGTAATCCACACTTTTCCTTTGATTGTTTCCTTTTGCAATTAGTCTTGTCTTGTAAATAATGCCTTTGTTGTCCAAAATTATTGCTTTTTTCTTGAAAGCACACTTGTGGTCATCAACTTTCCTTCAATTTTGTAACTTAACAAGCTTTGATGTTTAATTCTTGTAAATAGACTCCATCTCTTCACTCATAATATGTTGTTCGGATTCTGCTCTTACAATAGCCTCCTTATTGGTAGATAAACTCTAAAATCTCTGCCTCCTTAACAACATGTAGCATAAATGCAAACATGTAATTAAAACCATATCTTTGAGTACGGTGGATCTTTTTTTTTGAAACTAGAGTACGGTGGATCTCTCTACAAGATCTATCAGCAGTAATGCTATAAGATCTCTCTTTGATTCCTCAACTTCAGGTTGTTCAACATCTGCCTGATCGAAGTAGTGTCATTAATTGTTGGTCACTACTTGATGTCAAATTGAACTCCACATGTTCATGGAAGTAATTAGATATATATATTTATCAATAGGCTCAACCCTCAAGTGAGGCAAAGTAGCATTCCTACTGACATTGATTCTAAGCCTAAAAGAATATTAGATTTGATATCCCTTAACTCCAGCACCACAACCTATAAACATACTGCTAGAGTTATACATACATTTATGTTTGTAACCCTCCGGGTTCCGTAACCCTTAACCCTTCGAATCTGTAACCCCTCGGGGGTATTTATGTATTTTTCCTTTTGTACTCTCTAGGGGTTTCTCTCTATATAAGAGACCCTAGCCATATGCAATAGATATCTTATTCGTCTCTCTTCTCTACATGGTATCAGAGCAATGGTCCTAGACCGGGGTTCTGACCTAAAATCCCCACCGCCACCTTCAAGCCTCGCAAAAGCCTGCGCGTACCCTCTTCCCCGAATTAGGGCCCCGCGCAAGGCCCTCCAATCGCCTCCAGTGCAGCAGCTCGACCCCAAAGGAGCATCTCCAACACCTATTGTTGTTGTTGGAACAACCTACGGAGGCTCGCTAGTGCCTCCAGGGGACCACAACCCTCCTGCTAGCACTGTCCAGCACTTCCAGGAATCCAAATTTGATATTCGTTGAGGTTTTTTCAGTCCTTCTTCAAGGGAAAACATGAGTTATAGGGTATTTTCTAGCCCTTTTATGCATCCTTAGTTGATCACAAGGTCTTCTTTTTATTTTAAGACCGCCATGGCACATTCTTCTACCGAGATAAATCCCTTGGCCACGAATATTATGACACAAGGCACTACTATCAAACTCAAGGGCATAGAAAATTATGCGTTCTGGTCTCAATCTTTTATGGTGTTCATTGGTGGTCAGAGGAAACTCTACATTCTGACTAAAGATTCTTCAGATGAAAAGGACAAAGAATACGACAACAGGCAGACAGACAACTACTTGGTTATCAATTAAATGACCAACAGTGTTGAGGCTCACATTGCCTCAAATCTTCTTTACAAAAATACGGCCAAGGAAATGTGGGAGGATCTCGAGCAAACATACTCCCAGAAGAAGACGAAGTCACGCCTTGCAGACATTTACAGGTGAATCTGACCAGCATCTCAGGGTGATTCCACCCTCATCGAGTGCTACAGGCATCTCTCCAGCCTGTATGAGGAGCTTGCAATATTCCAGGCCTCATATTGCACCAAACGAATACAAGAGCATTCTGACTGGTAGGTATAATGCTTTCTTGATGGCATGCATTCTAAATACCGTACAGCAAAGGAGCAATTTCTTATATCAGATACACTGCCAACAATGAAGGCCACCTTTGGCCGACTTGAGGAACTCGAGACATTGGCTGTCAGGCCTCCTATCTTACCTTCAACAGAGAACTTTGGACACATCATCTCATCTGGGCGAGAAGGTAGATACGGCTTACAAGGATGCGGTCGTGATCCAAGTCGTGGCCGTGGACGGGAATCTGGACGAGGCCGTGACTTCGGTCGTGGTCGTGGGCGAGACTACTACCCCATGCACTCACTGTAGTAGGTGGAACCACCCGGCTGAATGATGCTGGCAGAAGTTTGACGTACCTTCTTATCACGCTAATAATGTCATTGATGATGACTATGATGTGAAAGAGGCATCGCTTACAACAACCTCCAGTGGCAAGATTGTTCATCTTAATAGCGCGGATTACTCCGCCTGATGCAAATCCTTCAGACTCCAAGGCCTACTACCACTAGTAACACTACCACTGCTACTCTGGCTACTCCTTCAGGTACAATAGCCAACTCTGTTGTCACTCCTGCTCCACCTTAGATTATTGATTACGGTGCCTCTACTCATCTGACTAGGAAGTAGTCTGCTCACCTCTTTCGTACCATCTGCCTCTGTGAAGTCAATCCGAGTCGCTAATGGGACTCAATTACCGATTACTATCGTCGGAACAATGGAATTCTCTTCCAAACTCCGACTTTCTGGGGTTCACTGTGCTCCTGATTTTTCTCTTAGCTTGCTGTCAGTTCACAAGCTTTGTGTTGAGCTTCATTGTCGTGTGATATTTGATGAGTCTTGTTAATTTCAGAACATTCGGACGAGGCGAATTTTTGGTGGGGTCTGAGAAGAATGGCCTATATTATCTTGGCATACCCTCGGATTCCAATTTTGTTGGTGTTGCGTCCATCTCCGAAGATCCGCTCCTATGGCATCTATGCCTTGGGCATCCCTCTGCCAAGGTCATCTCCATGATGTTTCCTGAACTCTCTACTCTGAAGCCCTTTCAGTACGAGGCGTGTGAGTTCGGGAAACACCATCGAGCTTCGTTTCATGTTCGTACTGAGTCTCGTAGTACTGTTGCCTTTCATCTTCTTCATTGTGATGTTTGGGGACCTTGTCTGGTTCGCACATTAAGTGATCATCTCTATTTTATAGTTTTCGTTGATGATTATAGTCGATCTTCTTGGGTATATATATTAAAGGAGCGTTCGGAGATTAATTAAATTGTCAGAGATTTCTTTCAATATGTTAAAACCCTCTTTTCTAGCATTATCAATCGTATTGACAATGCTCTTAAGTTAACCCAACAGGACTTGACCTCTTTCTTTGCATCCCACGGAACTGTTCACCAAACATCATGTCTGTATACCTCACAACAAAATGGTATAGCTGAGAGAAAACTCCGACACTTGCTAAATATTGCCAGATCTCTTCTTAGTCAAAAGTGTTCCTAAACATTATCGGGGAGATGCATCCTTACTGCAGTTTATCTCATCAAGCATGTTCCTTCGTCTGTTCTAAAAGAGGCAACTCCATTTTACTTACTTTACCCTACTGAGTCTTCTTTTCACATACCTCTGTGAATTTTTGGTCGTATTGCCTTTGTTCATAATTTTCATGTAGCTGACAAATTATCCTCTCGTGCCATCAAATGTGTCTTTCTTGGGTACTCTCGTACCCAGAAAGGCTATCGTTGCTATGATCCCGTTGGACGTCGATACTATGTGTCTGTTGATGTCACTTTCTTTGAGCAAACAAGTTATTTTACACAGACTGTGAGTGACATTCCTCCAGACCTCCCTCCTCCACCAATCATCTATACTCACCAGCGTACCTCTATACCTTCTACACCAGTGCTTGTACCTTTACATGCCCTTTTTATGCGGGAAGATATGACCACTTCGAGTGCTCCCACCACTGTTGCCCCGGATGTACCTGAGGAACTTCCTATAGCTCTATGCAAGCAAAAAAGGCAATGTACATATCACTCCAAGTCATATTTTACTTCTACAGATGGTTTATCTAGCTGTGACAAGAGATTTGCAGATGCGCTGAATGTTATTTCTCTTCCAAAAGATCATTTCAGTGCAATGCAGGATCATGGTTGGCGACAGGACATGGATGAGGAGATGGATGTACTTACCTCCCGGGGCATGTGGGATATTGTGCCGTGCCCCCCGGGAGTTCACCCTATGGCTTGTCGATGGGTCTTCACTACCAAACAGTCGCCTGATGGTTCTATTGACAGGTTGAAAGCCGGACTTGTTGCCAACGGTTTCACACAAACCTTTGTAGTTGATTGTTTAGGGACCTTCTCGTCCGTTGCCAGAATAGGGTCGATACGTACCATTCTCTCTGTTGTTGCCAATAAGGCTTGGCCCATTTATCAACTTGATGTGAAGAACGTCTTTGTTTACGGTGATCTTGAGGAGGAGGTCTACATGATGCAACTGTCGGGTATGTAGTCGAGGGGGAGCATGTATGTCGACTACGCAAGGCCATTTATGGCCTAAAGCAGAGCCCCATAGCATGGTTTGACAGACTCGTTACGGAGATCAACACTCTTGGTTTTCAGAGGACAACATTTGACTACTTTGTCTTTGTTAGACGATAGTCTACTGGCATGGTAATTCTTGTTGTCTATGTTGATATGATTGTCACAGGAGATGATGTAGACGGTATTCAAGAGACCAAGACCTTCCTCCATAAGGTCTTTGTCACGAAAGTGTAGAGATATATTTTAGTCTATGATATTCTCGTCTGTACCTTTCTCATATTTTCTTTTTCCTGTTGGACTCTTTATGTATTTTACCCATAGGCTACTCCCCTATATAAGAGAACCTAGGGCGTATGGAATAAACATTTTTTCCCATTTTCCCAACATGGTATCAGAGCGACGATCCTAGATCGGAGTTCTCGAACCAAACCCTAATCCTAGCCTCCACCCTCAAGACCTCTGCACGCGCCGCGCGCCGCCTCGCGCCGCCCCAGCGTCGGCACTCCTATGCGCCGCCTCCTGCTCGATCGCACACGCGTCTGTACACGCGCCTGTGTGCGCCTGCTCGATCGGGCGCGCGCCTGTGCGTAGGAGCATGCTCCTGTGCGTGTGAAGACGTGTGCATGTGCGCCTGTGCGCTGGTGCACGTGAAGCTGTGCGCCTGTGCGCGTGAACCTGTGCATCTGTGCACCTGTGCACGTGAAGTTGTACGCATGTGCGCATGAAACTCTGTGCGAGAAGCTATGTCGTACACGCCTCGGTGCGTGTGTGCCCTTGTTCGTGATCCTACACGCGCATTTGCGCGCACGTCTACGCGTGTAATTTCCATGCACGTACAACCCTAGGCCAGCGTGCGTATGGCTCAAGCCTCGTTCCGCGTGCGCGTTTCCAAATTAATGGGTTTGGTTGCTTGCGCCTACACATGCAACTAAACCCGTTAATATCCGTGTAGACAATCATATCTTCAGTCTACTCCCCTAGTCTTCCAATTTCATAATATCAGAAAGCAAGGCAGATATTTCATCTACAGGCGCCTTCAGAGGTCCAGCGCCTATTGTGAAGATGGATGGTTCAAATTATGAACTGTGGGCCATGCAATTCATGACTATGATGAAGTCAACCGGTAAGAAGCACATTCTTACTGAGGAAGAGCCTGCTGAGAAGACAGGTTAATGCCTCTTGGGAGGCAGATGACGCATATGCCAAATTCTGGCTTTCCGGAACATTAGCAATTGAGATTGCTAACGATATTCTCCATCAGCTCACTGCCAAAGCAATGTGGGACATTCTGGCTGTCACCTATTCACAGGCAAAGAATGAGACGAAGATTCTGCAACTTCAGCATGACATCTTTACGATCAAGCAGAATGGATGGCCTCTACACTCATTGTACACATCTTTACGTGGAATGTTTGAGAAGCTTTATAGCTTCATGCCTCTCACAGCCACTCCAGAGCAACAAAAGACCTATCGGAATGCCACTATGGTGGGTGTTTTTTTGGCTGCCCTTGATCCAGAGTACGAGGCAGCACGTTCCCAGATCTTGGCGAATTCCACTATTCCTCCTATGGAGGAAGCTTTTCATAGGCTGAGTCGTATCACTGTTCCTTCGTCTACTGCAAATCAGACCGCCTCAGCCATGGCAGCCAATCGAGGTCGTGGACATCATCATCAGTTCCGTGGCCGTGGATCTCAGGGCAGAGGAGGTCGTGTTCGGCCATCATGTACTTTTTGCCATCGTTCTGGACATACCGAAGACACATGCTATTCTAAACATGGGTTTCTTGCTTCTGCACGAGTAGCTGAACAGATTGAGCCTCCATCTGCTTCATCGATGGATCAGCGCTTTGATGACCTTGTAGCCCGTCTGAGGGGCATTATTCCTCCATCTGGTCCCGCTGCATCAGCGCCTAATCTGAGAGTCACTCCGACGTTGCTGCACCTGCATCCACCAGTACATTATGTAGCACTTATGCATTCACTAGCAGTAGTGAATCAGATACTTTAGAGTGGATTATGGACTCGGGTGCCACGCATCATCTGTGTGGTGATCAAGGTCTACTTACAGGATACCGACAGGTTTCTCCAGGCCACACTGTGGTTATTGTTAATGGGACACATTCCCCGATTACTGGTCAGGGGGATATTAGACTGACACCATCCATGCATCTCAAGAATGTGTTACATGCACCTGATTTTTTGATGAATTTGTTGTCCATTAGCCAACTTACGAAGGACTTACATTGTCGAGCAATTTTTGATCCATCTTCTCTCATTTTTCAGGGCATCCTTACGGGCAACGTGATTGGGCGTGGCTATGAGCAAGGCGGCCTCTTTCGCCTTAGTCGGGCCCCTTATGCTGGAGCCTCATCTCTACCTGCAGGATCCATCGCCCCATTACTCTGGCACTTGCGCTTTGGACATCTACCGCTTCAGAAACTGCATCATGTGTTACCCCAGGTTTCACTTCAAACGTCCATCCAATGTGAGGCTTGTCAGTTGGGAAAGCATCATCGGTCTATCTTTCCCAGTCGTCAGTGTCGGAGTAGTACCTCCAAGTTTGAGTTGTTTCATGCCGATATCTGGGGTCCTAGTCGTGTTCCCGATCATCAGGGACACAAGTTTTATATAGTTATTGTGGATGATTTCTCTCGTGTGTCGTGGGTCTTTCTGTTAAAGAATAAATCTGAAGCTGGGAATATTATCATCAATTTCATTAATGAAGTTCGTAATGTTTTTTCTTCATCAGTTAAAACGGAGAGAAGTGATAATGCACTGGAATTTTGTACTCATACCCTCTCCAATTATTTTTCATCTCAAGGGATTATCCACCAAACATCATGCGCCTATACTTCCCAACAGAATGGGGTTGTTGAAAGGAAACATCGTCATTTACTTGATGTCACCAGGTCGCTTCTTATATAGAGTCATGCCCCTCATTCTTTCTGGGCGATGCTGTTCTTACGGCATGTTATCTCATTAATCGTATGTTGTCATCTATCTTAGGTGAGAAGATTCCTTTCTCTCTTGTTTTTCCTGACAAAGAATTGTTCTCCCTCACTCCTCGTGTGTTTGGCTCGGTTGCCTTTGTCCACCAGTTGTCTCCAGGGATTGACAAGCTTTCTCCTAGGGCTGTCAAGTGTGTCTTCGCCGGGTACTCAAGAACACGAAAGGGGTACAAGTGTTATGATCCATTGTGCAGGAGGTATCTTGTTAGTGCTGATGTTACCTTTTTCGAATCTGTTATGTACTTCTCATCTACATGTGATCAGTTGGTATCCTCTGACACTACTGATGCTATATACATGCCACCACCACCATCACCTCTACCACATCCACCGCTACCATCTCCTACACCTCCTGTCACTGTGCATGTTTCACCACTGCCATTCCACTATACATGTCGGCCTGCTTCTGCTCATGGTCACCGCTCATCATCTAGCTCGCCTGAGGTATGTTCTAAGAATATTAATATTGATGGATCCGATGATTTCCCTGAGCAAGATGTGTTACAGAGGCCAGATGAGGACGCAGGTGATTTAGATCTACCTATTGCTCTTCGAAAGCAGAAGCGCAGCTGCACGTCATATCCTATAGCATCTTCTGTGTCTTTTGATCGCCTAACTGGAGAATTCAGGAACTTTGTCATTGCACTATCAGCGGTAAATATTCCACGGAATTACCAAGATGCGTTAAAGGATAGTCGACGGCGTTTAGCCATGGAGGAAGAAATGGTTGCTCTTCAGTCCAGAGGCACCTGGAGCCTTGTTACTGCACCTACTGATGTGTCTACAGTTAACTGCAAGTGGGTCTTTACAGTTAAGCAGAATGCAGATGGCAGCATTGACAGATACAAGGCATGTCTGGTTGCTCGTGGCTTTACACAGACATATGGGGTGGATTATCTTGATACATTCTCGTAGTTGCTTGCCATTCCACCCTACGGATCCTCCTCTCTGTTGCGGTTACTCGTGATTGGACACTACACCAATTAGATGTGAAGAATGCATTCTTATACGGTGACTTAGAGGAGGAAGTCTACATGCAACAACCACCCGGTTTTGATGTTGAGAGGGAGTATCCTAAGGTGTGCAAACTTCATAAGGCTATCTATGGCCTTAAGCAGAGCCCCAGAGCTTGGTTCCAGAAGCTCTCAGACCTGTTTGAGAAACAGGGGTACAGACGTTCTAATGCAGATCATTCCTTGTTCGTACAGAAGACACCCAGAGGTATTATTGCAATTATGGTGTATGTAGACGATATCTTGATTACAGGTGATGATGAACAGGGAATTCAAGGGGCAAAAGAAATGATGGGTCGTGAATTCGTCACCAAGGACCTTGGAGTTCTTAGATATTTTCTGGGACTGGAATTCGCCAGAAATCCTCATGGGTTGGTAATGACCCAGAGGAAATATGTCAGTGACCTGTTGAGTGAAACGAAAATGCTTGGTTGCCGACCTGCCACTACACCTATGGATCCCAGTATGAAATTATATGATGACAACACTGATGAGGTGGATAGGAGAAGGTACAGAGAACTGGTGGGCAAGCTTGTCTATGTTACTATTACCAGACCTGATATCTCCTTTGTTGTGAGTCGAGTAAGCCAGTTCATGGAGCAACCACGTCAGGTACACATGGATGCTATACATATGATACTCAGGTACCTTAAGTCATCTCCAGGTGCAGGTCTGCTATTTAAGAAAGGCAAGGAGGTTACTATCTCAGCATGTGCAGATGCAGATTACGCAGGATGTCCTAAGGATAGGAAGTCCACCACTGGGTTTGATGTGTATGTTGGAGATTCTCTAGTCTCATGGAGAAGCAAAAAGCAAACGGTTGTAGCAAGGTCTAGTGTTGAGTCTGAATATAGGGCTATGGCCCAGGTCAGTACAGAAATGATGTGGGTTAAGGTTGTGCTTACAGATCTATATATAGAAGTCCCGCTTCCTATGGCTCTGGAATGTGACAATCAGGCGGCTCTATTCATTGCAAATAATCCAGCATTTCATGAACGAACCAAGCACATTGAGGTTGATTGTCACTTCATACGCGATATGATTCAAAAGGGGTTTATTGTTACATCCCATGTTAGCTCAGAGGACCAAACTGCAGACATCTTTACCAAGGCATTACTTCGAGGGTCGTTCCAGAAATGTTCGTCCAAGCTGAGCATGATTGATATTTATGCTCCACCTTGAGGGGGAGTGTAGAGATATATTTTAGTCTATGGTATTCTCGTATGTACTTTTCTCATATTTTCTTTTTCCTGTTGGACTCTTTATGTATTTTACCCATAGGTTACTCCCCTATATAAGAGAGCCTAGGGCGTATGGAATAAACATGTTTTCTCATTTTTCCAACAGAAAGACCTCGGTCAACTTCGTTATTTTCTTGGCATCGAGGTAATACGCACTACAGAGGGGCTCCATCTTTCATAAAGGAAGTATTGCCTCGATATTCTGACTGAGGCAGGACTACTTGGATGCGAGCCATCTAGCATCCCTGCAGAAGTGAGAAAATATTTAGCATTTACTAATCCAGCTTTTGAGGATGCAACATGGTACATAAGCTTAGTGGGAAAATTATTCTATCTCACTGTTAATATGCCAGATAAATCATATGTTGTGAGCAAGGCCAGTCAGCATATGGAGAAGCCTCTTTACAGTCACTGGCAGGATGTTCTTTTGATCCTTCGATATTTGAAGGAATCTTCCGGGCGTGGACTCTTCTATGGGGTGAATGAATGGGCACACTAATATCTCCGCCTATACAGATTCTGACTATGGTAGCTCTCTAGAGGATCGTCGATCCACTACAGGGCACGCCATGTTTGTTGGGGACAACCTTGTCACTTGGCGAAGCAAGAAGCAGACAGTGGTCTTCAGATCCAGTGCGGAAGCAGAATACAGGGCAATGGCTCAGGCCACCTGTGAGATCACATGGCTTGCCTCTTTCCTAACAGAACTTGGCGTGTCAGTCGCCACTCCTGTACACGTATACTGCGACAACAAGCCCGCCACGTACATCGCCACCAATCCAGTTTTCCATGAGTGGACAAAACACATTGAAGTTGATTGTCATTTCATTCGTGATGCAGTATGAGGACGAATTAGCACTCCACGCATCTCCACCGAACTTTAACTTGCAGACATCTTCACAAAGGCTCTTCCAAGGAAGCACCTCATGTACTTAGTATCCAAGTTGGGCATAATCGTCAGATATGCTCCAACTTGGAGGGGAGTGTTAGAGTTATTATACTTACATTTATGTTCGTAACCCTTCGGGTTATGTAATCCCTCGGGGGTATTTATGTATTTTTCCTGTTGTACTCTCTAGGGTTCTCTCCCTATACAAGAGACCCTAGCCCTATGGAATAGATATCTTATACGTCTCTCTTTTCCACACATACATTATATACTGGTGGTTCTCCCTTCACTAATGTGATAGTATGCATGACAACAAAAGATGCATAAAATAGAGTAATCAACAAGATTATCATACCATATGTCAAGGACATTTTATAGTAATTAGGGCAGTGGATGCAAAACATCGACTCGCTAACTAACAAGCTATATTCAAAGCCTCAACCTAAAATACCTTATTAAGACCAACATTTGAGATCATGCAGCTTGCATTTTCCATGAGTGTCAAAATCAATCCTATTACGGCATATCTCTGACAATGTGGTGTCTCACACCATCTCTGCTTGTGGAACTCGTCAAACTTCGACAAACATAATTTCAAACCATTATCAACTATCAAGTGTATAGATGCTCGACCTTTGAATTTTAATTCTAACTAAGATCTTCTAGTGTAAAAGTTGCGGATACCTAAACCATTTCTAAGTGGTCACCAATTATAGACAAGAATTATCATGACATCTCACAATAAGGGACCACAAGATAGTGCCCAACTAACGTAATGGATGTAATCAAGACGAGCATCTTTTTCGTCATATGAACTATTTTATTGAACTGCTTCCCATAGTGATTTCCAAACACACAATGCTAACATAACTCTTAACTTGATGTTTAAGATCTCTAATAAGGCCTTTCAAAGTTCCTGATGGGGTATGTTCATTCCCTTTTGACTCAAACCAATAATTGAAAAAGCTGTAGAACATAAAAGGCCTTTTGCTTAATAAGTTTGTCAACAACTACCATCTCTTTAGCCACCATATCATTATAGGCATATCCTTTAGAGTCCAATACTTTAAGAGATGATAGATTCTTTGCCAAATCTATAACAAAAGATAATATAAACTAGCCTCGTTGACACATCGTTGACACATCAAGCGTCTTGGTTTTACTTTTCATAGAACCAATGCCAACAATATTACATAATATGCCATTCTACATGATGACATTTTCACCATTTACATTCATGTGGGTAAAGAACCAATCTCCATGAGAAGTGAGTATATATAATAAACTTTTATTTTTCAAAATAAGGATTTGGCTCGAGATTGTCTATTTTTAATTCCAGGGTTTTTCTGAATTTGGAATTGATTTTTTAAGGTGATAGTGGAAAAGTTTTTTTAAAGTGGAAAAGTTGATAGATAAGTTAACATAATCGTACATGAGATTTCACCACAAATTGCTCCTTGTTCAATCCTTTCAAGTAACCAATCTCTATGAGTTATATGATAGGAACAACTTGAATCAAAAGGCAACATACATTTAATCAAATAACACTAAATATATACTCACCATCCTAGTCTCTCCTCGTTGAGCAACTATAGCAACCATGGCATTTCCTTTTTTCGTTTAGCTATCCCTCTTGCAATGTCTCAATTCCTTGAAATAGTTATAGATATTCTCTTCCAATGTGATTACGTACGAAGTAGTTATATATGTCCTATTCTAATTTATTGATTATATGAGATATTTATAAATATCCTTGTTTTGGTTTTATTTTAATTTTTCACATTGGCATTATAGTTCTCATCATTATCAACCCATAGCCTAAGTATTCATGCAATTTTTAGAAACCATGCGATGAAATTCGCGAGTACGAAGACTCAATTGAAACTATTCAAAGGCAATTTTTCACTGCCGACTAAAAAATAACTAAACAAAATTCTCATACAAAGTGAAACTAAAAAATCAAAGCAACATTTTCATCCTCCAATTAGCATATGTTTTTCTTAAATCAAAAGGTAACATATTTAAGTGATCTAGCTACTCTTTTAAAAGAGTACCTTCTTGAATACGGGGGGAGACATTGCGTTAACAACTTGTTAATTAGCAAGTTGTCATGCGTAAAAGTTACCGTTGTTTCTAATTTATTTGAGTCATGTAACCCTTCGGGGTCATTCATGTGCTTTTCCCTTTATTTGCTCTCTAGGATTTTCTCTCTACATAAGAGACCCTAGACTCATGGAATAAGACAACGCTTCATTCTCTTCTCCGCATGATATCAGAGCAATGGTCCTAGACCGGAACTTATACCTAAAACCCACCGTCACCACCAATATTCGTCCTCCTCAAGCCTTTTGTGGATCCTTCTTACTCGTTTATTTGGTACTCCAACATAGCCAGCACCACCGGGAAGGGTGCCTGACGCATCCAGCAACACCATCGGGGGCTGCCAGCAGATTGGATGCCGCCCCAGAGCTACCCTGCACCATCAGGTGCCTCCCCAACGCTACCCAGCACCAACGGGTTGCCGCCCCATCGCTACCCAACACCATCAGGTGCTGCATCAGTGCTGGCCAACGCTACCCAGCAATACCCAGTACACATCCAGCACCTACCCAAGCACTACCTAGCGCCGCCAGCGCATCTTCAGGTGCCACCGATGCTGCCTACGGATATCTACAGCACATCTATCATGCTAATTCTTCAAAATCCTGATCTCCTATGCATTTGTGCATGAGTTCTAGGGTGTTTTTCTGGTCTTCTATGCATACTTGATCAACAACAAAACCTTGAACTCTCTTTCTGGCCACCATGACATATACTTCTACCGAGATGAAGTCCTTGTCCACTCAATCTTCTATGATGACACAAGGCACTACTATCAAACTGAAGGACAATGAAAACTATGCTCTGGCCTCATTCCTTTAAGGTGTTCATTGGTGGTCAACGGAAGGTCTATATACTGACCAAAGATCCACCAGATGAGAAAAATAAAGATTATAATAACTTGCTCACAGACAACTATCAGGTTATCAACTGGATGACCAACAACGTTGAGGCACACATCACATCGATTTGCTTTACAAAGACACGACCAAGGAGATGTGAGATGAGCTTGAGCAGACATACTCTCAGAAGTCGATGAAGTCCCGCCTTTCTATCTACATGTGGAGCTAGTACGCATCACAGGGTGACTCTACCCCTATCAAGTACTATAGGCATCTCGCTAGCCTTAGAAAGCTTCTCATACTGTATTAAATAGGTATAAGAGCATTTGGATTGGCATGTGTATTGCTTTCTTGATGGCTTGCATCCCAAACATCATGCACTGAAGGAGCAATTTCTGATATCTGATATACTACCGACGATGGAGGTCATCTTTGGACGTCTTGGGGAAATAGAACGCATGTTGTGTGACCTCCTACCTTACCTCCTGCAGAGAGTTCTATGCATATTGCATCATCCGGGAGAGGAGGGTGACAAACCTTTCGAGGAGGTCGTGGGCGTGACTCTGGTCGGAGCTGTGGACGAGATTTTGGACATGGACGTGACTCTGGTCCTGGTCGTGGACGAGATTCTACTGCTCCTCAATATCCACGGTGCACTCATTGTGGTTGCTAGAATCATCTATCCGAAAAATATTGGTAGAAGTTTAGCGTACCTCCTAATCAAGCCAATATGGACTATGAGGATGCCTATGATGTGGAAAAGGCATCTACTACTACAAACCCCAGTGAAAAGACGATACATCTCAATGACACAGATTACTCCCATCTGATGCAGATTCTCCACACTCCTGGATCTACTTCCTCCAGTTAGACTACTGGTACTACTGCTACTCTAGCTACTACTTCAGGTACAATAGCTAACTCTACCAATACTTATGATCCCTCTTGGATCACTGGCACTGAAGCTTCTACTCATCTGATCGAGGAAGTGAGTCTACTCACCTTCTCCGAACCTCTTCCTCGGTGAAGTCGATTCAAGTCGCCAACGAGACTCACTAACATTTTATTACCGTCTGAACAATGGAGTTCTCCTCCAAGGTCTGACTGCCAAGGTTCACTGTGCTCCTGATTTTCCTCTCAGCTCATAGTATGTTCATAAGTTTCTATTGAGCTTAATTATGGTGTGATATTTGATGAATTATGATGCTATTTTCAAGACATCCGGACGAGGCACACTTTTGGTGGGGGAAATGAGAAGAATGGCCTCTATTATTTTGACATATAGTTGGATTTCAAATTTGTTAGTATTGCGTCCATCTTTAAAGACCCGTTCCTATGGCATTTGCGCCTTGGGCATCTATCTACCAAGGCTCTCTCCATGATGTTCCCTGAACCCTCTACTCTGAAGCCCTTTCAGTGTGAGGCGTGTGAGTTTGAGAAACATCATCAAGATTCTTTTTCAATTCGTGATAAGTCTCGCAGTACCATTCTTTTTTATCTTGTTCATTGTGATTTTTATGGACCCTGTCCGATCGAACTTTGAGTAGTCATTGCTATTTTATTATCTTTGTGGGTGATTATAGTAGATCTTCTTGGGTGCACCCAATAAAGGATTGTTCGAAGATTAATAAAATTATCAGAAATTTCTTTCAATATGTCAAAACCTATTTTTCTACAAGTGTTCAAATTATTCAAACTGACAATGCCCTTAAGTTCACTCAACGGGATTTGACATCTTTCTTTGCCTCTCAAGGGATTGTTCATCAAACATCATGTCCATATACCTCGCCACATAATGGGGTAGCGGAAAGGAAACTCCAGCGCTTGCTTAATATTGACAGATCTCTTCTTACTCAAATGAATGTTCCCAAGTACTATTGGGGGATGCCATCCTTACCGTTGTCCATCTCATCAACATAATTCTATCTTCTGTCTTAAAAGGGGGGACTTCGTTCTCTTTACCATACCCTACTGAGTCTCTTTTTCCTTTCTCTCAGAATTTTTGGGTGCATTGCATTTGTTCACAACTTCCATAAAGCTGACAAATTGTCATCTAGGGGCATCAAGTGTGTCTTTCTTAGGCACTCCCGTATTCAAAAAGGCTATCGGTGCTATGATCCTATTGGACGTCGATATTATATGTCTGCATATGTCAATTTCTTTGAGCAGACTAGCTTCTTTACAAAGGATGTGGATGCCATCCCTTTGGATGGTCCTCCTCCACCAATCTTATATACTCGCAGGCACACTACTACACGTGTGAATGTTCCTTCATATGTTCCTTTGCATGTCCCTTTTATGCAAGATAACACGCCATCGTCAAGTGCTCCCACCACAACTACCCTGAACGTATCTTAGGACCTTCCGATAACTCTTTGCAAGCAAGCTTCAAAAAAAAAACTCTTTGCAAGCAAAAGAGGCAATGTACTTTTCACCCTATGTCATCCTAATTCTACTGATGGTTTATCTAGCTGTGACAAGAGGTTTACAAATGTCATGAATGCCATTTCAGTGCCCATAGATCATCATAGTGCAATGCATGACCAGGGCTGGTGACATGCTACAGATGCAGAGATGGACCCCTTACCTCTCGGGGCACGTAGGATCATGTGTCATGCCCCATGGGAGTTTGATATGTGGCTTGCAGATGGGTCTTCACGACCAAGCAGTCGTCTGATGGATCCATTGACGGATTGAAAGCTATATTGATTGTCAAAGGTTTACACAAACCTCTGGGGTTGATTAAGTTGAGACTTTCTCTCCTGTTGCTAGAATTGGGTCCATATGCATAATTCTTTCTATTGCTGCTAATAAGGTCTGGCCTATTTTTCAACTTGATGTGAATTACGCCTTCCTCTATGGTGACCTCGAGGAGGAGGTTTATATGACGCAGCTGTCGGGTTACAAAGTAGAAAGGGAGTTTGTATGCCGACTATGTAAGGTCATCTATGTCTTGAAGCAGAGCTCCAGGGCATGGTTTGACAGACTTACTATTGAGATCAGCACTCTCGGGTTTCAGAGGATGACATCAAACTACTTTGTCTTCGTCAGACGACGGTCTACCAGCACCGTCATTCTTGTTGTCTATATTGATGATATGGTCGTCACTGGAGACGATGATGTCGGCATTTTAGAGACCAAGGCCTTCCTCGAGAAGGTCTTTATCACGAAGGATCTTGGTCAACTACGTTACTTGGCATTGAGGTAATGCGCACTATAGAGGAACTCCATCTCTCTCAGAGGAAGTGTTGCCTAGAGATTCCTACTGAGACTAAACATCTTGGGTGCAAGCCAGTTGACACTTGGCAGCCCTACAAAAGTGATAGAACATTCCACGACAACTGATTCTGTCTTTGAGGATACTATACAGTATAGAAGCCTAGTGGGTAAACTTCTCTATCTCACTGTCACTAGATTAGATATATGATAAGATGTGAGCAGAGCCAGCCAGCACATGGAGAAACCCCTTTATAATCATTGGCAGGATGTACTTCTGATCTTTCGATACTTTGAGGAATCTCCCAGACGTGGACTCTTCTACGGGGTTAATGGTCACACTAATGTCTCTGCCTATGCAAATACTGACTACGCTAGGTCACCTGAGGACTGTCGATCCACTATATGTTGTGCCATGCTCGTTGGGGGCAAGCTGGTTAATTGGCAAAGCAAAAACAAAAAAACATTGTTTGAAAAATGCCTCGAGGTGCAAAGGCGCCTGAGGCGAAACGAAACGGAGCCAAAGAGTTTCAAGGCGACAGCCTCAATCCCCTTGGCTAAGGCGAGCGCCTCGGATGCCTGAGGTGAGTGCCTCGGATGCCCAAGACGGTCGAGGTAGGGCAGTGAGGTGGGGTGAGGTGGTACCTGAGGTGTTAGGGATTTACCGAACATTTTTTTAAGAAAATGATTGGTCCTGTTAGTAGTTTCATATGTTTATAAATGCCTAGTTGTTGAGGATATGTTTATGCAAGATGAATGCTTAAATTTAACCTCTTTCATATTCATATTTATCATTAACATGTCTAATTATTTCAGTGAACTCTTAATATTACACACTAAAACATATGAATCTGCAAATCTCATATGCATGTGAATTAGAATACCCATATAAGAAAATTTTTCGGGGCAGGGAATGATGGCACAGGGGGACATCGGACCCCCCGTACCGGTAGGGTACAGTGGCACAGGGGGGCATCAGACCGTTCTTCAACTAGGTTTAGCAGAGCATACGGTTAGGATTCGAATCATACAGTTCATAATCATATCAACATCTCAGATATCTATAATGACAACTATAGACAATGACTCTCTCTTTGATAATATTTTAGTGGTAGTTATAACCAATGATTTCCTTTTTGATTGGGTAGAAATTTAGCAGAAAGGTTTATGGAATTAACATGTCTTTTTTTCATGTTCTTATCTTTGTAATGTCATCACATATTACAATGCTATATTATATGCCTGCCAGATTAGATTATTTCATCAATGAATATTTTTAGTATACTTTTTGTAATTATTTTTCTATACAAACTGAGGCTTCCGTCTCGACCGCCTCGAGGCTATGCCTCGCCTCGCCTCTAGGGAAAACGCTTCGGTCCGCCTTTCGTTTTTTTCAAACCTCAGACAATAGTCTCCAGATCAAGTGCAGAAGCATAACACATAGAAATGGTCCAAGCCACCTGTGAGATCACATGGTGTGTCTCTTTCCTACAGGAACTTGGACTTTCAGTTGTTACTCAAGTACCATTATACTGTAACAACAAGTCTGCTACGTACATCGTCACAAATCATGTTTTTCATGAGAGGACAAAACACATTGAGGTTGACTGTCACTTCATTCGCGATGCGACACGTGGAGGAAAGATCGTCGCTCCATACATCTCCATTGAACTTCAACTTGCAAACATCTTCACGAAAGCACTACCGAAAAAGCGCCTCTCATTTTTTGTGTCCAAGTTGGGCATGATCGATAAATATGCTCCAACTTGAGGCGGAGTGTTAGAATTATTGTTATTTCTATTTTATTTGATTTATTTCTATTTTATTTGACTCATGTAATCCAAGGTTGTAGAAGTCGATAGTCGGTACTCGGTCGATCGGGTCACTAGCTAAGGATTAATCGCCAGTGGACTGACTAATCGAATTTAGTCGACCTTTAGTCGGTTTTAAATTTTTTAATTGTTATATATAAATAATTTTATATATATATTCTTATGTATTTATAGTATTTGTACATTTTCTATACTATCATAATGAAATAAAAGAAGTATGAATTTAAATAAGATGTTAAGCATAATAGAATAAGTATACTTTTAAAAAAAGTAAACAATAAAATATAGTATCGCTATGCAAAAATCGGTTGACTAGTCAGGCCATGTAGCCGGCTGACCGACTCTAACCGATTAGTCAATAATCAATCGACCACCATACCGACTCGACTAATAGGATCGACTAATCGGCTTAGTCTGCTAACTTTTACAACAATGTTGTAACCCTTCAGGGTCATTCATGTACTTTTCCCTTTATTTGCTCTCTAGGATTTTCTCCATATATAAGAGACCCTAGACTCATGGAATAAGACAATGATCCATTCTCTTCTCCACATCATGTAAAGACTCGCATATCTTAACCATGAACCTGCGATAAAGACTCCATTTGAGACCTCCATGACCATTCATCTGCCAAGTACAATATGATTGTTAAGTGTGTTTTTCTTCTTGCACAACTCCGAGGGCTTAAGAGCCTTTGCTCTCTTATTGTCTAGCAATGCCCAAATGCTCTAAAAATTAAGAAAAGCATTCATCTTGACATGTCAATCGCTAAATTCGTTCCACCGCATAAACTTATCTCCAAACTATACAATGCCATCTCTTGCGCTAAATACACCTAAAAGCCTTGAAAGCATTTTGTTGTACGCATAAGAAAAGTAAACATAGATCAAACCAAGATATTCAAGCAAACAAGAAACAATCACTATGCACGCCTTGATTACATACTAATTGTATCATTGTTTTGATGATAACAAACTTTTTGAGTACAGATAGCTCTTTAGATTTATTGGCAAGTTCACTCTAAATATGAAGAACAAAAGCAATAGACAAGCCGAAAGTTGTGGATAAAGCAAAGAAGAAAGAAAACCTTTATAATAAGCATATGTAAAAAGTCTCAAATATATATGCATGGTATATTAAGTCCAAGCCACATTTATCAATCCATATTCCTGATGTGATCGATCAACTGCCTATGATCGATCAACCTATTTAACTGGATCGACCATCATTAATTGATTAACCCACTTGATCTGAGCGGTTATCATTGATCAACCAACTGTCGTTTATGATCGATTACAATTTGAATTCAAACTCCTAACGGCTATATTATGATCGATCATCTTGATCTACATGATCGATCAACTTGAGATGATCGATTATCTTCTTTGTATGATCGATTATATATATATATAATCTTGACGTTTCTTTCCGGATTTATTTCCAACAGCTATATTTTTTAGAGTCTGCCCCCCACCACTATAAATAGGACCTTAAAACCTTTGTTGAGAACACACATTCCAAGGCAAATCCTCTCTCTCTCTCAAAACTCTATTCAAGGTCATCTCTCTCGCTCTCTACTTCAGGATCACATCTTGAGAGCCAGTCATCTACACGCTCGGTTTGCAATTCAATTATTTATTACAGTGTACATTTTCTTAGCATCATTATTCGTATTGCATATTTATGTTTGAGACTTTATAGATTGTTGTAATCATTACTTTAGTGTTGTATTGTAACACTTGATGTTTGATCCAAGGTGTATAAAAGAACTTGGTGTTTGATCCAAGTTATAGAAAAGACTTTGATGGGTGATCCAAAGCATATGTAAACGGGTGAGTTATCCATGGGGAAATAACTCAACATAGTGGAATAGTTGATTGAATAGGTCAATCGGAAATACTAAATCAAGGGGACTTGGGTCGTGGTTTTTATCCAATGAGATTTCCACGTTACAATACTTGCCTCGTGTGGTTGTTCTTGTTCCGTGGATTGATTATTTATATCTGTGGTGATTATTACATGTGTTATTTGTTTGTTGGTCATAATATTTTGTATAGCGGTCCATATGAACCTCATAAACTTTGCTACTGATCGATGGTAGCTGCAAATCTATATTGTATGGTTACAGAGCATACAAGAAGAAAAACTAACTTTAGTGATTTATATAACATCCCATAAAGCTACTCAACTAAATAGAGGGATACACAAAAATTATGCAAAATTTAAATGTTTGTTTCAAAGGCATTACGCCCAAACAGATATTGCACCTACTCCCACTAGACCCCCCCCCCTCCCGAGATCATTGACTGAAATATAAGACCTCCATTTTGAGACACCATGTGAAACAAGATCCCCGTTTTGAGATAGTGAACTTTTTTTTAAAGCAAAGAGGCAGAAGACTTTACCCACTAGCGATCAAGGATGTGATACAATGAGCTATGCAATGTATAGAATTGAGCGGATGAAAGAGGATATAAGCATTGCAACACCAATAGAATATAATCCAACCCTTTTTTTCCAAGTCAACAATTTACCAACATCTAATCGATCAATTTTCTGTATACTGTGTCGAATTGGATTAATGCTATGTACCATCCAGAAATCCTTTAAGAAAATCCACCGGGATAAAGACTGACAGATCCCTTATATCCTCGTCAACGATGGTCTCCGCCCATCCTATTGCCCATACAGCAACACCAGTAATGGCTAACATTATTTAGTAGCGCTACTTGGTTGTCGTGAGGATGACACAGTCGGAGAATGGAGATGAGGGCAAAAGAATAGACATGATTATGCCCAGATAAGAGAGGTACGCAGATGACGGATGGAATTACATAGAAAAACATAAGAATATATGTCGAGGAGCATTGGAAAAATAATGCACACGTAATCTCATTACATTCTCCCTAAAAAATGCCCTACTAATCCCTTTATATAGGGACGGGTAGGATTACAAAATAAACATTGGAATAAAATAAAATCCTAACAAACCATACTTGACTCCTAAATTTACTCTCAATTTACCTATTAAATTAACCTACCTGAAACATTAAGATCATAGTATGATCTCTCAATTTTTTAAAGAAAATTAAAATAATCAACCTACTGGAAATAGCCAACCACCTGACAAAAAAACCCTAATTTTATAGAACCTTATCATGTGCTTTCATCAATTTTCCTCCGCTTTGAAAACTCATCTCATAATGAGTTACTTAATCATCGCCTCATCATGTGCGACATTGGATATTTCTATCAGAAGCTGTAGGAATAATTTCCTTGAGTGGTTGTACCTTTTCTTCTTTTAAGCGTTTGTTTTATAATCCTCTTGCACCAAGGTGTGAAATCGCAATTTCCTGAAGTATCCTCTCATCCATATGCCTCATCTTTAAACTTTTGAGAAAAAGGTTGCGGAGGAAGGGCTTCCCCACAAATGTTCCATACCAGCCAAGTATATCCATTAATATGGGATTCAATCCTTGCGAAACAAATCTCCTTAACCTTTGTCAGGGTTCCCCCATCCCCTACCTCAGGAGTCGCCAACGGCTGGTGGTGCCTTCCCTCACGGATCAAACAATGTCAGTGTCGCCATGGGATCTCCTCATTTCACAAATCATCCACGAATATTGAAGGTGCTCCTCTTGTAGCGGGGGTGTGGCAACTGCAATATCTAAGGTGCCATAAAGGTGCAACATTGAATGATTCTATCTGAATCAGTGTTTGCATCGGAGGACCTCTCCATGATTCTCAACCATATATGCTCACAAGTCACGAGGCATCTTTTCACACTTTGATAGTCTTCCTTAACAAGACATGGAGGAAGATGGTGTTGAAGGCCATGGTGGCTTGCCCGATTACAAAATGATGGCATGAAAAGATTAATAGATTAGTAAGGAAGGGAGGAGAGGGTGAGACCGGTCAGGAGGTCAATGGAGGTTAAGAATGAACAATGTAACGGCATGCTCATTGAAGGGTTGGAAAATGCCATCCAAGTTGTTATTTATTGAGACCTCATTAGACTCCAAACTCAACAGGGTCAACAATCACTCGATTTCATACTCGAACTTTTTCTAGGATATCCACTTCCCCCAAATTAGAGACATGCTTGATTTAATTACCATGACCACATCTGATGCAACGCAAATTAAGTAATTGTGGCTAAACTAGAGTTGGTCGGCTTTCATTTCTGTCCAACTTAAGTCCGTCGTTATTTTATTTTATTTAAATAATTAAAGATCACATGAGATATCTAAAAATAGTGTAGAAGGATTAGTTACTTTTACTAGTAGTCTTTCGTTTATTTAAATTGATTATAATTTGCAATCCTATCTTCTATCTATATAAAGGGTGTATATAAAGGGGTTGTAGGTAAAACTGGAGTTTCTACGTCTGTTATTCCTTTCCTCTCTCCCCTCGCATCCCCGCACTTCTCCATCCAAAACCCCACGTTATGGATGTATCTTCCCCTTCTTCCTCCCATTCTCTCTAACTTTTCTCTCTCATGAATCTCCATTATGTATCAACCTCTAACTGCCACAAAGCTTACCCTAGGAGGATAATAAGATTTGCAATTACCATAGTTGTATATGCATCAATCTTCAGTCTCAAGGTAATGTGCAAATTGGAATGTTTTCAATGTGCTAAGATTCCATATTCTACAAGCTCTTAGTTTCCAAAGATGAAGGTTAAGTGCATAAACGTATAATGTCGATTCCAACAATCCAAAATCAAAATATATTCATGCAGTCCCTTTGTTTTCCTTGCAAGTTGTCATGAAGGGCACACGTTTTGATTCTTTTGTATGAAACTAAAAAGGCATGATATGAGTAAAAATCTCAAACAAGGGGGAAGAAAACACGATGTAAATCCACAGCTTTCACATTTTCAAAGGAAAAAGAATACAGTTATTACCTCTCGCAGTTTGGCAAAATCAGCAAGGAACATAACCACCCAATCCTTCACTGGCAGTAGCTCCTCAGGGCACTTCGCAATTTCTGGAATCTTTGGCATGTAGGGCGTTTGTTCTTTAGACTTCATATCAAATTTAACCACTTTTACACGTGGGAGTTGAGTTGCTTCCCACCTACATAATATAAAATCTGTTTTAATTGGTTTTTATTGCTAAGAAAGAGAACCCCTTCAACAGAAAATATAAGGTTTGAGATTTGGACTGGTTGCTGATTAGAAATTCCAAGAACTCTGCGGGAATAATTACTGGAGAGCTTATACTTCAATCTCTTTTCGGAGGGAGGGAGGGACGATAAAAAAACAATAATATTCGTAGACCATATTTCAAATCCAACCCCCAACCCCACCCAGTATACAGTTAAATTATCATTTTTCTGCTTCTTTCATCCTCTTCAGCCTTTGGCAGCTAAATGCCCAGTGACAAATATCCATTCTAACTCTGGCCTCCTCTTGTAAGCATTTTCCCTCTTTACTCACACATTATACAGCTTAGCATATCCTCTCCAAGGAATATACCCGAGAGTAAACCTTAAAATTAAGACAACCAAGTCACAACATTAATTATATTCATGAGCTAGAAAACAGAATATAAAAAATAAACACAGACGCTTGAACAAGTGTATACTGGTTAGAAAATGTAGAGTGGTATCAATAATAAATAACACCAACTACAACAAAGCCAAAAACTATCATTAGATTAGTTTCTCAAACAAAAAATGACATTGGTCTAAAACTCTTCCCGCTGTAAGTGCAGTCCGCTAATCAAATTTGTTGCCTCCAACGAGAACTAACATGGAATTAGAATGAGGCACAATACAAAAAAATTAAAAAAATACCTGACACGTCTGAGGTATTCTAATCCATCTTCTGGTGGACCTGATTCGAAATTGGGTTCTCCCTCGACCAAAAATGCAAGTCTCTGAATACTGTTATACTCCTCATCAGAGTCATCTTCTTCATGCAATGATTTTTCAGTAGTGACAGGATCACATTCATTACCAAGGTCGTCACATCCAGCAATATGATAAGCGTCTGGCTTGCTGGTCCTCTTTCCACCATCCTCAGTATGATTAACCAAAGCGCATGACCGACCTACTATAATAGAAACAAAGTTTCACTGCAATTAAATTTCTCAATAAAAATCTTACTTGAACACAGGTCACATGCACTTTGTTCTGTGCATGGAAAGAGAAAGTTAGGCTACATGGTAGCAATGCCTGACTGAAATTTCCTCCCAACTATTCATATTGGAATACAACTAAACTAATGTAATCATGAATGATGCAGCTGGCCCTCGGTTGTTTTTAAGGAAAATAAGGGTAAGACGTCAAGGAGCGCCCACCCATAAACTTCTATATATTCACATTATCATCAACAACAAAGGCTTCACATTATAAAAAATAATTACAAAGACCATAAGGTCTTAAAGTTTTTTGCATGCCCAATTACATTCTCCTTATACATTTGTTCGCCTCGGAATATAGACATATTCCGTGCAAGCCACATAAACCATAGGATAGTTGCCACTCAAATCTTGGTGGGACTACTCCCATGTCCAAAAACGTCCAGGGATTCCTAGAAATAAACCTAAACAGAGGTAGAGACCATCTCAACAAGCGATGTCTCCCACACCTCCCTCGCAGCATAACACCCAAAGAATAGATGCTCAATATTCTCCTTTTCCACCAAACAGCCACCACTCCAAGGAAAGAACCTAGATCTTCGCTCACCGGTCATAAGGCGAACCTTTATAAAAATCCAGGTCCGCAACGAAATCTTTTTTTAGAAAGAAATGGGTGTGATCTCGAGATGCTTCACACCCTAACTGCAGTGGAATCTTCCATCTTCATAAGTCAATGAGCTGGTCAGAGGCACCTGTGGAATCAAAAAACATCATCAAGTAGAATGTCTTCTATGTCTTTCACACCGTGAAGCACCCATCAACCCAAGAAAAATGATCCACAATGTCAGACAGTCCTTTGCAAGCTGGCAAAGACTCCAAAAGCTGCAAAAACTCTACAAAACACTGATCTGGCAAATCAAAATGAAAGAGTGGGATTCAATTATCGCCCCCACTGCAATCCCTCATAGAACAACCTGCATCAGATGCCAAGCGAGGGAAACGAGAACATAACGTTCCTTACCCAGTCCAAGTATGGAACCAATAGCCATCGCCTAAGATTGGCCTCATGAGAGGAATCACATGAGGCAGCATTGAGAAAATTCCCTTACAGAAGAGGGAAGACATAGATACAACAACAGCTATGAAGAGGGATCCAGAGAGACCTCATGCGTTGGGCACGCTCCACGAGGTGGTGGCGCTTACTGTTGGGACCCCTCCGAGGTTGCGGGGACACAACAGCGGAGTGTTGGGTGTCACTGAAGAGGCATTGAGGTCCGGTTGGGCAGTGGCATTATCCTTAAGGCGATGCAGAAGGGAGGACCCGATGTTGTGCGCTATTCGAAGAAGGAGAAGAGGCTAGGGGTGGGCAATCGGGTATCACAAGGATACCAAAGTACTGTTCATGGACCATCGCTCTATTCCTGGACCATCGCTATAATACCAAGAGGAAATAAATGAATAACTTGTTTATTCAAGGTTCACAGGCTCTTTATTTAGGGGAGAACCCCTAGGGGGCAAATAACCAATGGAGAAATTACAAAAAAAGGAGTGGGGTGGACATCATAGAGGGTTCTCCCTTTTGCCTCAAAAAAAATACAAAGAAAGGAAATAAGAAATGAATAAGTACTATTTCCTGTAACAACATCAAAGTAGATCCTCTTTAATATTGGAAATGATTATCCAGGTTATACAGCCCAAAAGATCATGGTTCAAATCCCCCCCCCGTGGGGGTTGCGTGGGTACCCGACAGCCAGCGTAAAAAATAGTCAGATCTTTTAATATGGATTTGAGCAAAAATATGTGTATTGAACCCTACTTAAAGTGGGGGAAGGCACTGCCACCTTTATTATCCAGGTTATAGATCCACCCCTATAAACAGCTAGGAGGAAATGAATAATCATGAACATGAAACAACCCCTATCATTGAAAATAATTGAATGGATCGTGTCCAAATAAGGATGTCATGAATATAAGTTAGGAAAATTGTAACACACTAAAATAGTATTACATATAGATATGCACAAGACGTCGAGACTTGTTATAAGAATGATCGTCTACTATTTGACAATTTGGACTTAGAATTTGAATGGTTGCTAAGGGGTCCAATTGGGCTCGATCCAAAAAGTTTCCGAAGCAAATATTCCTCGATGGTAACTCGAGGTGTAACAACAATCGAGTCGCAGGGGATGCCTTTGATGGGATGGAAAACCTCGATGCTTAAGAAGGATGGGGGTCGGGGATTCGATGCTTAGAGGCATAATGTTTTATTGATCAAGTGGGTGACCCGAATCTTGGGAAGAGGGTATAATTTGTTTTGCAGGACACTATCACCATTGACACCTACCCCAGCACGTCTCCCCGAGTTCCATGTGACTTGTCTCACACGCTAATTTTGATGCAGTCAAAGGCGTTTTCAGGTATATAAATCCAATTTGTCAGCCCTAGAGCGCCTCGGGAATTGATGGGATAGGTTATGCTATAAGTCTGCACACACAACATGTTCCATATATGATTGTGTATACAAAATCACGCCGTTCTACCACTCGGTTGCGTCCTCACTAGTCCCCTTCATTCATTGTGGCAGGAGGGTGGTTCCCTAAATGATTGTGTAGACAAAACCAAATCGTTTTACCACCTAATTGCATCCTTACAGTCTTTTTTATGTGGACGACACCATTTTTTGTGGAGGCTGGTTCGGTCAAGGCATATGTATTAGCCACCATTCTTGATCTTTTGAGGATGATTTTCAATTTGAAGATCAATCATACAAAGTCCACTTTTGTGCCTTTTGGGATGGATGAAGAGGAGGTGATTGGATGTGAGATTGCCTTACAAAGATGCAGAGGGGCTCTCCCTATCTCGTATCCTGGGTTGTCCTTAGTGGGAGGTAGTTTGCGGCATTCGGAGTGGCAAAGTATAATTGAGAAGCTGGAGAAGTTGGTGAGCCGGTGTGCATGTCTGTCTCGAGGCGGTCGCCTTGTGCTGTTGAAGGCGGTCTTCTCAGCTATCCCAGTGTTTTCCTGTCTCCACCTCCTACTCGTCAAGGTGAAGGGGAAACTAGAAGCAATTATGAGATGATTTTTTAGGCTTCGACTGGGGAGCTGCATGGGATGCCTCTGGTTGGTTGGAAGACTGTTATGCTGGCAAAGGAGGATGGCAGATTGGGGATCTGCAATATGAAGACAATGAATCGAGCTATGATGGCGAAATGGGTGACTCAAAATTGGGAGGAGGGACTGACTTTCTGTGCAGAACCTTGCACTCTATCTACGGGATTTCGATAAATCCCTCAGAAGCAGATACTGGTGTTTTATTGCCCTCCAACTTCGTAAAGGGGATTTGCTCTGTGCTTCCAGGTGTGGCGTCGTTTATGAGGCAAGTTACATATGATGGTTGTCGTTTCAAATTTGGAGAGATGATTGGACAGGGCAGGGTTCATTAAAGGACATTTTTCCACATCTTTACGCTTCGGCAGCTAACACAGAGGTTTCCGTCAGAGATTGTTGGGAGAGCGGTAGCTGGATACCTCAATTTCGTACTGATTTGTCTGACCAGTGATTCGTAGACTTCATGTTACTGTTTGAGACTCCGTCAACTGGTAAAGGGATGGATGGATCTGCTGATCGTTGGTCATGTGCTGATGGTGGTTCACTGTATAGAAGGCTTATAGGGCTCTCTATCATCTGGAGAGTCAGAATTAAGCATTGATCTTGAATCGATTAACTAACTTATAGAGCCGGAAGATACCATTGCGCATCCGAATTTTCATTTGGATGCTACAAAGGAAGCGTCTTATCACGGGGATAGAAGAGTGTGGTTCTTCTATGGATGAGACAACACATGTATGCGTTGCGAAGGGGCGGAGGAGAGTGTTGAACATTTATTCTTTGTCGCCCATGTTGCTAGGGAGGAGTGGGTTGAGGCGAACATGGAGAGACTTGTGGTAGTGGTTTGAGGTGATTTCTGGGACTCCATGGACGCTCTTGGTGGTGGGCATAGTCCAACCAAAGTTTGGATGGTTCATGGTTGCTATCCTTTGGTCTTTGTGGCTGGCTCGGAATGGTTCTGTCTTCCGAGGAGAGCGAATATATAGGGAAACATAATTGAACATGCATAGAGACTGCATACTTTTTGGTCCTTTCTAAATGTATTTTTTTATCAAATATATAGAACTTATAGGATGGGCATTTTCTCGATGTCTTACCCATTTTTCCCATAAAAAAGTCATGCCAGAAAACAAGATTGATATGCCTCCACCTCATCATCCAGGGCATTCAAAGGCACATGCACATTATCAAGATGGATGGGACCAACTATGAATTGTAAGCAATGCAGTTCATGAGCATTATGGACAGGAACAAAGAATACATCCTAACACAACTCGAACCGGCTGACATGATTAAAGATTACGCTTCATGGAAGCAGGACAATGCATGGGAGCGTGTTTGGTTCTCTAGCACCAATACAACAAAGACAGCCAACTATATGCTATATCAACCTACTGTAAAGGAGGTGTAGGACACTCTTGTCACCACATACTCCCACGTGAAGAATGAGACAAGATCAACCATCTCCAGTATGACACATTCACGATGAAGCAAGATGATCGCCCTCTGCGTGATTTCTACTCCTGGTTAAGTGGCATGTTCGAGAAGCTTCATATCGCATGCCCATGAGCGCTAGCCCTAACTAGCCGATGGACTAAAGGAACGCCACAATAGTGGGTGTTTTTTGTGTGGCCCTTGATCCCCGATAATATATCGTACACAGCCAACTACTTGCAGATGAATATATCCCTCCCATAGAGGAGGCCTATAGTCGTATGAGCAGGAATTACGACTCCCCCTACTACTATTCATGTTGCAAAAGTTGGTACGCAGTACTTGGTCGATTGGGTCACTAACTAAAGATTTATCAATCATTTGGGCAATTAGACGGATTTAGTCGGACTCCAGTCGATATTGTACTTTTTAGTTTTTGGAAATATATAAATCATTATATATATTCTTACATATTTCCTTAAATTTGCACATGTTCTATGTCACCATAATGAAATAAAAAAAACAACCAAATTCCAATCAAATATTACGCTCATTAAGCATCTTAGTTAAATTTGCTCTTAAAAAACAGAAAAAAAAATAGTCGCAGAAAAAAAACAGCTAACTAATCGACCTAGCCGGCTAATTAATCAAACTTTTTAGTCGATTGGTTGACTAAAGGTTAATAATCTTTAGTTGAATTCCCCCTGATGACTAAACTGACTAAAAGATTGAGACGACCTTTTTCGCAAGCCTACTCAGACGTCCTATGTTATGGCCGCATCTCACGGCAAAGGAGGTTCGATACAACTCAGAGGATGTGGTGTCCATGTCATAGGAAGTGGTTGTCCTCGCCTACAGTGCACATACTACGATCATATAGGGCACTCTGGGGTTACATGCTATCATAAGCATGGTCGTCCTGCATATGCTCGTGTTGCTGAGCAGTTTGAGCTAACTGCCACTCATGTTGATCAGAAGTATGATGATCTTGTCTCTGTCTAATGGAGATTATATACCCTTCCATCGATTCTACTAGTGATCATGCGACCTCATCTGACATTGTTGCCTATGCCAATTCCTCATGTACAGATTAGGCACTTACCACATGTCACAGTGTACATCTTTCAGAATGGATCAAGGACTTTGGAGCATCTCATCGTCTCTACAGTAATAGAGAACTATTCACATCCTACAATATTGTTCATCCAAGCAGATTTGTAGTCGTTGTCGATGGGAGACACTCTCCTATTACAGGACAGGAAGAGATTCAATTGACACCTTCCATGCATCTGTAGAATATGCTACATGTGCCTGAATTTTCTATGAATTTATTATCTAACAATCATATTACCAACGATCTAAATTATCGTGTCATTTTTGACCCATCTTCTCTTGTGTTTCAAAATATACTTACAGGCAATGTGATTGGATGAGGCCGTAAGCAAAGGAGTTTATACAGATTAGTCCAATCTCCTTATGCCAATAGATCTTTCATTTCATTTGGATTAGTCTCTCTGTAGATGTGGCACCTTTGGTTCGACCATCTTCCTAGTAGCTGTGTAGAGTCCTCCCTCAGTTCTCATCTCAGTCTAGTTGTCAATGTGAGGCTTGCCAACTTGGGAAGCATCATCGTACCAACTTTTCCAAATGTTAGAGTCATAGCAGTATTTCTTTATTTGAGTTGTTGTATTTTGATATCCGAGATCTTAGTCGTGTTCCTGATCACCAGAGATACATGTTTTTTCTTGTCATTGATGACTTTTCTGGATTTTCTTAGTCTTTATATTAAAAATTAAGTCTGGTTCTACTATGCAAACTTTTATTATTGAAATAAAGAATATCTTTTTTACTATAATTAAGTATGTTCGCTCTGACAATGCTTTGGAATTTTATATTGGTCAGCTATCTCAATTCTTCAAGTTTCTTGGGATTCTCCATCAGACTCTATGTGCGTTCACTTATCAACAAAAAGGTTTTGCTGAGTGCAAACACCGCCATCTCTTAAATGTTCCTAGGACTCTCCTGATGCATAGTCATGCTCTTCACTCTTACTAGGGAGATGATGTCCTCATTTCTTATCTAATTAACCATATGCCATCTTTCCACCCCATCGAGCAAACCACTTCCTCATGAATCACTTTTTTGCCACCACCAAATATTGTTGCCCACTGCCACCATGTAGAATCTAGCAATTGTTCAGCCCCCATGGGCTTTTAGAGCTTCTTAAGCCCTCAAAGGCTCATGCAATGTGTTGATACGCGCTCATTTGGCCTTTGCAACCCTTACTACAGTATCCAAACCCACACAAGTTCCGACCTTTACATTTCAAACCTCGTCTAATAGTTCGTTTTAATCAAGATCAGATACATCACAATGAGATCTAAATATATATCATCATTTTTTGTTTTACAAGACAACGTAAAAAGAGATGCGAGAATCTGAAGTGACGTTCCAGGGATATAAGCGAGGGAGTGCATACATACCCATTTGGCTCGATCCCTAAATTGGATGAGACTGATCATCCCAAATGATCGAGAATGTTCTTGATCGTACGAGGATATAACAAGGACCATATCTTGCTTGAGCCAGAGCATGCAACCAAGACAAACAAGGATGTCACTTGGGCCAAGGACGATGAGATGGTGAGCTCATGAATTATGGTCAACGTAATTAACAAAATCGCATATGAACTGATCTACTATTAGAGTGCTTACAATATAGGAACTTCCTTGAAATCCACATATTGGCAGGAGAAAATTTAAGCACGATGTTTCAGACATATTTTAATATGATGAACCTGAAACAAGAAGGACGGCTCCTTGAAGAGTACTCCTTGCTCTTGAAATCTTTATTTGAAAGATATAATAATTATGACCGTGATGTACCTATCTCGTATAGAGGAAAAAAATTTGAAGCAGAATGAAGGGTAGAGCCCCAAAAAATGGTGCTCACCGCAAATTTATTTTATTAGTTAGAAACACAGAGACAGGCACACCAAAGGCCCCACTTACACCACCACACTCACACTACACACCACACACCACACCGACACCTAAACTACATGCTACTTCATACAGATATCAGAGCCCTGTAGTGACCCATCATCCTCTCACAGTTGAACTAATGACCTTTGAAGAGTTTTTCGTTTCTTGCACACCAAATGGTCCAGAGGATTGCAAAAGGTCCAGTTGCATCCTCCTGAGAACTCCCACATGCCATCCTAATCGAACTCCAGTACGCCTTGATGTCCACCGAGTGCAGCCACGTCACTGTTGCACGCTCCCACACCATGGCCGAAGATTCGCAACCAAAGAATAGATGTGCATGGTCCTCCCACTCAAAGCGGCATCTGTCGCAATGAATCCCCCCGCTACCCAGAATTCTTGCCCTGCGTGCCTTGGAAAGTAGACGCTCGCGTCTAGCCAACTACAAGAAAATCTTGATCCCCATAGGAATTCTGCTAGCCCAAATAATTCTGTAGTCCCAGACGTTTTCCTCCCTAAACTCCTCGCGTTGTCTGGCGAAAGCTTTATACACCTTCTTCACTAAAAAACTCCCCTCCTTCCAAAGGAAGTGGTCTCTTCGTTGGGGCCCCCACATCTACTAGATCTCTTAGAAAGGCCACAACCTCATCGCATCTCTGGTCCGAGAAGACAGAGGCGAAAGATCAGGACCAAGATCCCTCCGCCCAAACCTTACACACCGCAACATTCCTGTCTCGTGCATTCGCAAATAGACGTGGGTATCTCTCGCTAAGCGGCCCCACTCCCAGACAATCAACCAACCAAAATCTAAACCCGCGCCCATCCCCCAGTACCAATCTCACTAACTCCCCCAGCTCTTGCAAGACATTCATCAAACCCCTCCAAAGAGACGACGGCATCCTGCATGCCTCCGCGCTCCATGCACTTCCGACCCCATAGATGTTCCGCATCATTCTGCAGACCAGATCTTCTGACATCCCCCAAACTCTCAAAGCCCACTTCGCCAGCATTGCCTTGTTCATGATCTCTAAATTGTGGACTCCTAGTCCTCCCTCCTTCAATCTCGTCATCGTTTCCCAACCGACCAGGTGCACGCCACCTACCACCTGCCGCCCATTAGACCAAAAAAATCACTTCATCATCCCTTCCAATCTTTTCCGCACCCCCACCAGCATCAGCCTTGTTGAAAAGAAAAATATCGGTATGTCAGACAAAACATGCTTGAGGAGGACCACCTTCCCCCCCTAGAAAGTGTTATGTTTTTCTAGCCAGCCAACTTATTCTCCATCCTACCAACCACCACATTCAAGTCCGTCACCCGCAGCCTATCTGCAAACAGAGGAAGCCCCAAATATGTGGTCGGAAGGGACCTCTCCGTACAGTACAAGATATCACAGCACTCTCGGGACTTCTCCTGCGTCATCCCGGACGTGAAGATGTTGGACTTGTCCCTATTGAACCTCAGACCCGGGATCTCCCCAAAAATCTCCATAATGTACTCCACATTTCTGGCATGCTCAAGATCCCCATCTGTAGGTTGTAACTTGTTTTGTTTGTATATTTAGTATATAATTGTTAATAATAGTAATTTGTTTATGTTAACTTGTGAGTTTATGACAATGTAGATGGCTACACCTCCAACACATCGTTTTGTGTCGTCAAGATCAAGTGATCTTGCATGGTAATTTGGACACTTTTCGAACCGTGTCGATCCAAACATGATTACTTGCAGGTTGTGCAAGAAGGTGGTGAAAAGAAGGGTTTACATGTTCAAACATCTCACACCGAAAAGGCAACATGGTTGTTGTTAGGAGAATATTCTGTGCTAGGAGTATATTTGTTAGGAGAATATTCTATGTGCTAGGAATATTCTATAGGAGAATATTCTTAGGGACATTTATGTATTTTCTCCTTTGAGCTCTCTAGGGTGTTGTCCTATATAACGACCCCCAGACCTCTTGAATAGATTATGCTCTTTCATCTTTTCATTATTTTCCACATGTTATCGGAGCAGCGGTCCTAGACCGGTGTTCTGACCTAATCCTACAGCCACTACCAACCCTGCACCGCCCCCCCTCTTGTTGCCTTGCATCGCTTCCCCGCGCGGCCCCGCGCCACCTCAAGCGGGCTTGTGCCGCCCTCTCCAAGCGGCCCCGCACCATCCTAGCGGCCCCGCGTCGCCCATCCTTGGAGCCTCGTACCGCCCACCCTCGCGGCCCTACACCGCCCCTTGCTGCCCCCACCGACCCCGCGCCGCCTTCAACGGTCTTACCCTCACGCCTCGCCATCATCAGCAGCCACGTGCCTCCAGCGGGCCCACCCTCATGCGGCCCCGTGCCACCCCTCGGGTTGCACCGTATGTCAGACTTCCGTTCGATGTACTGCTAGGTCTACATGATACTTAAGACTACAACTACTATCTAGGTCACTTTTTCTTGACCTTTGCGACAACCATGGCATCTATTGAACCCAAACCCCTTTACCTGACTTCCTCTGTTATGGTCCAGGGTACTTCTATCAAACTCAAGGGTTCCGAGAACTACGTACTATGGTCTCGAATTTCGATCCTTCAAGGTTTTTATTGGTGGTCAGCGAAAGAACTATGTTCTTACTAAGGATCCGTCCAAGGAGACAGAAAAGGACTATGATACCTGGCACGTCGACAACTGCCAGGTGATTACTTGGATGACCAACAGTGTCGATCCGAATATAGCCTCCAATCCTCTCTACAAGGAAACTGCAAAGGCAATTTGTGAGAGCCTTGAGAACACTTACTCCCAGAAGACAACCAAGTCCACACTCTCAGATATCTATACACGGATTTGGTCTGCAAATCAAGGAGATGCATCCTTGAACAAGTACTATCGACTGCCCACCAGCCTGTTTGAGGAGCTCCTTATCTTCCAACATGCTTGTTGTAACAAACAGATAGGAGAACGTGCAAAATGGCAAGTGTATCATTTCTTATCAGGACTACATCCACGATACAAGCCAGTGAAGGATTAATTTTTGATTGCTGCAGCTCTACCCTCTCTTGAGATCATCTTTGACCGATTACAGGAACTAGAGTCTCCTCCACCTCCTCTGTCCGTTGAGACTACAGCACATTTTGCTAGAGGACGCTCGACCTACCAAGGAGGACGTGGTCGTGACTTTGGCCAAGGTAAAGGTCGTGAGTTTGGACGAGGACGTGACTCAGGTCGCAACCGTGGGCGTGATCCTATTATTGCCCGCTATCCACCATGCACTCATTGTGGAGGCATGAATCATCTGTAAGAACGATGTTGGGCGAAGTTTGGCATGCCTCAAAATGGCAACAACGCTTATGAGACTGTTTGTTACGATGGAACCTATGATACTATGAACACCTCTCATGTTCAGTCTTCCAGTGACAGTCAGACCTTCTTTACTGCTTCTGAGTATGCTCGTCTTTGACAACTATTACAGAAGTTTGCCAGTGATACTCCTGCCTCTACTTCTACTGCTAACCTGGCCACTACATCGGGTATACTTGCCAGCTCTGCCTCTACATCTGCTCCTACATGGTCATCAACTCGGGTGCATCAACTCATCTGACAGGAGAAGGTAGTCTTCTCACCTCCTCACGCCCGTCTTCTGTTGTGAAGACTATTCGAGTTGCTAATGGTGCCCATTCTCCTATTACTAATGTGGGCATCATGGAATTTTCCTCCAAACTCCGGCTTATTGGCGTTCACTGCACTCCAGACTTTCCTCTTAGTCTATTATATGTCCACAAAGCTGTGCACTGAGCTTAACTGTCAAGTTATATTTTATGAGTTTTGCTGTTATTTTCAGGATATCCGAACGAGATAGATATTCGGTGGGGGACATGAGAAGAACGGTCTTTATTATCGTGATATTCATTCTAACTCCGATTTTGCTGGCGCTTCGTCCATTTCTGTTGATCCTCTTCTCTGGCATATTCGTCTCGGTCATCCATCTGCCAAAGCTCTCTCTTTAATGTTCCCTGAACTCCCTATGCTCAAGCCTTTTGAGTGTGAGGCGTGTCGATTCAGGAAACATCATCGAGCATTGTTCCTCGCTCGTACTGAGCCTCGCCGTAAAGTTCCTTTCTTCCTCATCCATTGTGATATTTGGGGACCTTGTTCGGTCCGTACTCTGAGTGGACATAGGTATTTTGTTGTTTTTTGTTGATGATTATAGTAGGTCGTCCTGGGTCTATCTTCTAAAGAGCATTCGGAGATTAATAAAATTGTCAAAAACTTCTTTCATATGTCAAGAATATCTTTCTCCTCTGGTATAAAAATTTTCCGTTCTAATAATGCCCTGGAATTGACATAACATGACCTAACAGATTTCTTTACCTCCCACGGTACCATACATCAAACCTTTTGTCCATATACGTCCCAACAAAATGGGATAGCAGAAAGAAAACTCAGACATCTCCTAAATATTGCTCGCTCCCTTGTTACTCAGATGAATGTTCCCAAAACCTATTGGGGTGATGTCATTCTGACTGTTGTTCATCTTATCAATAGAATTCCATCTCCAAACCTAAATGGATCAACCTCCTTCTCTTTACTTTACCCAACTAAGTCACCCTTTCCTCTTCCGTTGAGAATCTTTGGATGTGTGTCGTTTGTTCATAATTTTCACTTTACAGGCAAACTTTCTCCTCGTGCGATCAAATGTCTCTTCCTCCGTTACTCTCGTACTCAAAAAGGTTACAGGTGTTATGATCCAATTGGACGTCGCTATTATATCTCTGCAGATGTGAGCTTTTTTTAGCAGACAAGCTTCTTCACTCAATCTGTTACAGATATCTCCCTCTAGATCTCCCACCTCTAAAACGCAGACAAATACTTTCACCACCAGATGTTCCTTTGCTTATTTCTCTTTTTCAAGATGATATGCCTTCTACAAGTGTCCCCTCTATTGTTATCTCGGATGATCCCCAAGATCTTCCAATTGCTCTGCGCAGGACTAAGAGGCAATGTACTTCTCATCCCATGTCTCATTTCACCTCTACTGCTGGTTTATCTTGCACTGACAGATGATATGCAGATGCTCTCATGACTATTTCTATTCCGAGAGACCACCATAGTGCTTTGCAGAATTCAGGATGGCGAAAGGCCATAGATGAAGAAATAGATGCTCTTATTACCAGGGGAACATGGGATCTAGTGCAATGTCTCAAAGGGACTAAACATGTGGCATGTAAATGGGTCTTCACAACCAAACAATCACCAGATGGGTCGATTGACAGGTTGAAAGCCCGTCTTGAGGCAAAGGGCCTCACACAGACATATGGAGTGGATTACTTTGAGACATTCTCACCGGTTGCGCGTATGGGGACAATAAAGACTATCCTTTCTGTGGCAACTAATAAGGCGTGACCTATCTTTAAGTACCGTGCCCAATTCCAAGTCGCTCGATCAGATCTAGAGAAGAAGATCTCAACCGCACACCACCTTCAACCCTGCACGTGTTTCGCACGTTCTATTGGTGAAATTGCAATCCCTTCACTCCTATTTTTGTTATTTGCAATAAAGTCTATCTGTATATAAAGAGCTTGGAATAATTGTTGTTCAGTCCTTACATTTCTTTTATTCACTTGAGTCCTGAACTAAACGTGTGGTTCCTTGCGTGTTTGTTGGGTTATTTTGCATTATCACTCCCGAACATTTGTCAGTTAATAAAATCAATTGAAGTTTTTCTTAATTGCATTCTAATCCTTTCCAGATAAGTTCACGTGTATTCTTGGAAAATTGCACATATTGCCCTAGATTTTATTTCCAGTTAATAAATGATCTGAAACTTATAGTTAACTACAAGTGGATCCTTCTTTAACTGCATTTTAATTTTATTAGTTATTTTGCTAGATTTAACTAATTCCATTGCTCTAAAAAATCCGCAAAAATTAGGTTAACTTCCTGATCATTTGTTTTATCTCAGTGATTTTGTTTTGCAAAATTAATTCCGTTTGTAATTTTTAAAATAAAAAAAATCATATTCCACAGTTTGCTCATTAAAAATACATAAAAAATTCAAATATTATTTGAGAAATTCTATATATATATCAACTAAAATTCAAACAAAAAACACTAAAATTTTGAAAATACAGAAAAACTTGTAAAAATCATATAAAATCACAGAAAAATCATAAAAATGCCTACTTGATCTTGTTTGAAAGTTTAATAAAAATTATTATTTATAAAATTAGTTTTTAGATTTAATTCAACAATTTTCATATAAAAAAAACAAAAACAGTAGCTAGTTTTATTTTAAAAATTATTTTCATTCTTAATTCAGTAAAAAAATCTATAAAAATGTAAAACTACCCAAAAATAAACATAAACAGTAAAGAATATCTAAAATACAAAAACAATCGATTTTCTTATTTTTGAGCATTTTTTACATATTTTGAAAATACAAAAAGGCTTTTATTTCACTTTTGTATATATTATATTCATAAATTGATTTTCAAAATTAAAAATATATAAAAATTTGCAAAATAAAAATCAACTAAAAACTAAAAATCAGAAGATATAATTTATAAAATATTTAAAAATTATTCAAAAATATAAAATTCATTAAAATCCTTAAAAATTCATAAATCCATAAGAAAGAAATTAAAAATCAGAAAAAGAAATTAAAAACCTTTATTAATTTCATAATTAACCCTTGTAAAAATAGTTGCCTCCTTGTGTTCGACCTTAGGAGATATATCGGGTTAATAATTAGCACAATCTTTTCTTAAAATAAATATTTTTTATTGATTCGGGGATTGTTGGGTTGCAACAACACTTGTATACCATTCAATAATTAAAACCCGATAATTTCCGCATCACCTCACACCACATGTGTGGAGATCGTTAATAGTTCAGTAGATACAGTCATGTTAAGAATGGTAGGTCTGTGGTGATTACTGATGGGACGCGTTCCCCATTACAGGACGGGTGGGGGTTCTCCTGGATCCCTCATTGCGGTTACAAAATGTTTTTCATGCACCAAATTTCTCGATGAATTTATTATTTATAAGTCAGGTTACAAAAGACCTGCATTGTCGTGCCATATTTGACCCCACTTCCCTTGTTTTTAAGGATATACTCGTAGGCAGGGTTATTGGATATGGTCATGAGCATGGAGGTCTTTACCGACTAATCCAGACCCCATATGCTGGTGCAAGTTTGCTTTCTGGGGGTTCACAATCACCATACACCTGGCATCTGCGATTTGGTCGCTTCTACTGTCAAAGATATGTTGTCTCATTCTAGGGGCTTCTATCGAGTCTGAATTTCATTGTGAGGCATGTCAACTTGGAAAACATCACCGGTCCAATTTTCCAAGTCGCCTTAGTCATAGTAGTCAGAGTCTATATGAACTTGTTCATTTTGACATTTGAGGTCTTTGTCGTGTCCCTGATCACCAAGAACACAGGTACTATCTTGTGGTTGATGATTTCTCCATGTTATCGTGGATTTTTTACTTGAGAATAAATCCGATGCTAGCACTATGATTCAAAACTTTGTTCATGAAATATCCAACATTTCTCAGCTTCAATAAAATATGTTCGGTCAATAATGCTTTGGAATTTTGTACAATTGTTTTAGCTCCGTTTTTCAGTTCACGTAGGATTGTGCATTAGACTTCCTGCCCTTATACATCACAACAAAAAGGTGTTGTTAAAAGCAAACACTGTCATCTGTTAGATATCACTAGGACTCTTCTTATTCATAATCGGGCTCATCGCTCTTTTTGGAGAGCTGCTGTCATAACTGCATGTTATCTGGTCAATCACATGCCTTTTGCTATTCTATACGAAAAGGCTCCTTTCTCTCTTGTGTTTCCTAAGAAAGAATTGTTTTCTCTTACCCACGAGTTTTTGGGTTTGTCGCCTTCATGCATCTTCTGTCCCCTGGTCGTGATAAGCTTGCACCTCGGGCTGTCAAATGTATGTTTGCGGGTTGTTCTCGCACTCAGAAGGGCTATAGATGCTTTGATCCCCTCGAACGAAAATATTATATTAGTATTGATGTTATCTTTTTTGAGTCTATTATGTATTACACTCCTATAGAGGATAGGTTAAGTCTGTATGAGTCCGGGAGGTCCCCCACTACCTCCATGCTCGATGCTCCTCGACCTTTCCCAACATCCAGCACATGTCAGGTAAATTTTGAGAACTTGATTTCTATTGATGGCACTAGTAGGTTGATAAATAGGAAATGCCACAGGATGACAGCGGACAAGAGGAAGATCTGGAATGACCAATTGCACTATGAAAAGAGCATGTACAAATTACTCGCTAGCAGAATATGCGTCTCCGGATAAAATGTCCATGACTTAAAGGGAATTTGTATTGGGACTATTTGCTATTGAGATCCCACGAACATACCAAGATGCCTTTAAAGAAAGTTAGTGGTGGCTAGCGATGGAGGAATAGATGGTTGCTCTTAAATCACATGGGACATGGACACTTGTTACAGCTCCGAAAGGAGCATCTGTTGTCAGTTGCAAATGGGCCTTTACTGTAAAGCACAGGGAAGATGGTACAGTTGACAGATATAAAGCTAGGCTTGTTGTTAGTGGCTTTACGCAGACCTTTGGTGTAGATTATAGTGACACCTTCTCTCCTGTCGCAAGACATTCTACCTACAAATCCTGCTCTCTGTAGTTGCGGTGGGCTCTTTTCCAACTAGATGTCAAGAATGTGTTCTTATATAGTGATCTTCAGGAAGATGTTTATATGCAATAGCCACCTGGGATTGATGTTGAGAGGGAGTATGCATACAGGTTACATAAGGCCATTTATGGACTTAAGCAAAGTCTCAGAGCATGGTTTTAAAAGCTCTCGGATCTAATAGAACAAAGAGGATTCAGGCGATCCACTTCAGATCATTATTTATGTATACAGAAGACACAACAAGGTACGATGGCTATCATCGTGCATGTTGTTGGAGTATGCGTCATTTATATATAGATGGGTAAATGGATCTCCTGTATTACCACATCCCAGTAGTTAGTCCCACATCTATCAGTAGTGGGATTAGGAGGGTCTGAGGAGGCTAAATAAGAAGCCCCGGACCTCCTGTATCAGATGAGAAAGTGCAATGCATAAATCAGCCCTTTGAGGTGTTCTCTTGTGGTTTCATCCCGCTCCTTAGGGAGTATGGTTCCATGTTAATCCCGTGTTCTTCATTTCTTTATTCTTTATTTCTCAAATACGCTTCCGCATTTCTATTTTCTAACATGGTTTCAGAATGGGTTCAATTCTCGAGGTTTTTCATTATTTTCTTGTTTTGGTTCGAGATTCGATTATCAAGAAGTTCGGTTATGGCTTATTCTTGAAGAGTATTCCCGTTCCTTTATTGTTCGATCAAGTTCTTGTTCTAGGGTTTAGATGAAACCCTAGAAATTATTCTGCGATCATCTCATCGGCTGCGCAAACTCCAAGATTCAAGTTATGTGTTTATGCACAAGATCTGGAGATTGGACTCCACTGCAAATCATCTTGTTGCAGGCAGCAAGCCACATCCTCTTGACGGCGGTACTCGCAGTAGAGAAAAAAAAAAGGTGGGCAGCGAGGAGCCCCAATTCTTTCGGTGCTCCATGCGGACCCGTCCTTCTCCGCATCTCGCCGGTCCCTTCTCCAGGCGGAGCTCATCCTCCAAACTCCAGGCGGAGCCTCACTTCAGGCTGCTGCAACGCAACCCCTCCCATAGGCGGCTTGGCGACGCTGTCAGCCACCGAAGCCCCATAGTGCATCCCCAATGGGGCTCCAACCACCAGGAGGAGCCCTCCCCACTCCTAGGCGGCAATAGTCGCACCTCTCCAGTTCGGTAGCGAAAGGAGCCCCTTATCGAATGCACCCGATCTCGTGCGCACCTCCATCCCAAGTTGGGACACTACTGCTAGTTTGGCCCATTGGGTCGTGTTTTAAAAAAAAGAGAGATTCATTTTGAAAAAAACGCGTACAAAAGAAAATTCGTACACAAGTAAAAAAATGCAAAAAAGGGGAAGAGGAGACGGCTATAAAAAAAGAGAAATAGCCGAAAAAAATAATTTTGAGATTGTTTTATGTTCTCCCCATCTCTGTTGTCTTCTCCCAACTTGGTCGATGTTGTTATTCCAACCAGGATGGGAGAAAGGGAGAGTATTATGTAGAGTTCTACAAGAGGCCAGATTGTCATATTCCAGTTCAGATTCAGATCTCCAATCCAGATGCATGGTCAGATTTTCAGACTCTGCAGATTGGTTCAGAGTTCAAGTTTGAGGCACTGCATGTTTGAGTGACCCGATTTCTTCGAGTTCTCTAGAGACTCCTTTTCTGACACGCACATGTATGCGGTCTTCAGTCAGATATGCATATGTTTGCCATTATTTTTTATGTGGTCCCCATCTTTTGTTTTTTGTCAAAGTTTTCATGTGTTCCATAAGGATTCCAGAGTAGAGATCTCATTCCCTATGCCATGTGGGCTAGGGTTTTTATGTGGTTTCATTGGGACTCTAGAGTAGAGATCCCATTCTCTGAGCCAGTAGGGGAGAGACCCAGTTCACCAATGAGGAGATGTTTCAGACTCCATTCTCCAGCGATTGTGGACTCCGATGAGGATTTCTCCACGGTTTTTCCAGTTCGGCCCTTTCAGAGATGTCGCAGTTGTCCACATGATCCAGTCTTTTACATGTGGCAGGCCAGAGTTCTCCAAGTAGAGACTCATTTCCAGTTACAATGACTCTGACAGGTGCAGTACAGAGCACATGCTCTCCGACAAGGAGATTCAGTTCAACTCACACTCCAGCACATTTGTCCTCCTCACCTGCACAGCATGAGAAGCAACGTCCTCGACAGCAGCTGACAGTTGTGTGCGTTGAGTTGATATTGGTTGTAGTATCTTGTCTTGTGAGTTGAGATTTCTTTCTGTTTGTCCAAGCCGAGCATTGCATGCTCCAGCTTGAGGGGGAGTGTTGGAGTCTGCGTCATTTATATGTAAATGGGTAAATGGATCTCTCTAGGATCCATATACCACATCCTAGTGGTTAGTCACACATCTACCAGTGGTGGGACTTGGAGGGTCTGAGGAGGCTATACCTCCAGTATCAGATGAGAAAGTGCAATGCATAAATCAGCCATTTGACGCGTTCTTCCGTGGTTTCATCTCGCTCCTTAGAGAGTAGGTTCCACGTTAAATACCGTGTTCTTCATTTCTTTATTCTTTATTTGTCTGATACGCTTCCGCATTCCCATTTTCTAACATATGTTAGTGACATTGTCACAGGTGACGATATTCAAGGGGTAGTTGAGGCCAAGAAATTCCTAGGTCAACAATTTATCGCCAAGGATCTGGGAGAGTTGATGTACTTTCTAGGTCTAGAATTTATCAGAAATAAGCAAAACTTGATAATGACGCAAAGAAAATATGTGATGGATCTACTTTCAGAAGCTAGAATGACAGGGTGCAGACCAACATACACACATGTGGATCCAATAATAAAGCTACATAAAGACATCATTGAGGAAGTGGACAAACGAAGATAAAGAGAGCATGTAGGGAAACTACTTTATGTCACCATTACCCAACCTGATATTTCTTTTGCAGTTTGTAAAGTTAGTGAGTTCATGGAACAACCACGGCAGGTGCACATGGATGCAATTTGCATGATCCTCAGTTATGTGAAGTCATCACCAGGAAAGGGCTTATTGCTCAGTGGACTACCTCGTTATCCATCTCTGGCTATGCAGACGCAGATTATGTTGTGTGCCCTAAAGATAGGAAATCTACCTCAGGTTTCTGCATTTTTGTTGGAAATTCACTCGTGTCATGAAAAAGCAAGTAGCAAATGGTTATGGCTAGATCCAGTGCAGAATCTGAATATAGAGCCATGGCTCAAAGCAGTGCCGAAATGATGTGCGTAAGGTATGTTCTTTCTAGCCTCCACATTAGTGTGACTCTCCCTATGCAGCTGAAGTGCGACAATCAGGCAGCCTTGTTCATTACCAATAATCCAGCATTTAATGAGAGAACAAAGCACATTGAAGTAGATTGTCATTTTACTCGTGATATGATTCAGAAGGGATTGATTGCTACCTCTCATGTCAGTTCAGGTGACCAGATAGCTGATATCTTCACCAAGGCAAATGCAGTTCCAAGCTGAGCATGATAGATATTTATGCTCCAACTTGAGGGGGAGTGTCGAGAGTTTTATGTTCATGTATTTATTTATCACTCCTTATGTTGTTTGTCCTCTTTATGTTATTTTCCCATGGCCTCCCAATTCTATATAAGAGAACCATAGGGCACCATAGAATAATAAGTTCATCTTTTCCACCAACTTCTACCAACATCCCACATTAGAAGGGGCATCCCCGAAAGATTCTCTCATTCCTACACACTGAATAGCCCAAAGCAGAGTGAGCGCCCCAACCACATCCTCCTGGGAGCCCCCACAAGCCGCTCCAACAGAACTCCAGTACGACACGTCGTCCACAGAATGAAGTCAGGGTATACCCCCCCCCTTCCCACACTGCAACCGAGGTCGAGCAGCCAAAAAATAAGTGGTCAGGGTCCTCCTGATCCAGCCCGCATCTATTACATAAAGTCTCCTCGGTATGCAACAATCTTGCCCTATGCACCTTGGAGAGTAGTCACTCGTGTCTCGTCAACCACAAAAAAACCTTGATCCGCCTAGGTACCTTGCTAGCCCAAATAGTCTGTAGTCACAGGTGGAGTCCTCCTGAACAGACTCGTGCGCCTTAAAGTGTAGAGATATTTCTATATTCTATGTACCTTTTTCAATTATTTTTATTTTCTTGTTTCCACCTTATGTAATTTACCCATAGGCCTTCTCTATATAAGAGAGCCTAGGGTTGTTTGGAATAACAACGAATCTTTTTCTTCCAACATGGTATCAGAGCCAAAACCCTAGCCCACCACCTCTCCTCTCTTGTCGTCGCCCCCACCCCTCTCCTTTCGTCGCCCCCTCCCCCCTCCTTCTGTCGCCGCCAAACCACCTCTTCCCCCCACCTCTCCTCTCTCCGCCGCCGCCGGCCCTCCTCCCGCCGACCCTCTTCCCGCTGCCGGCCCCTCCTCTCTTCCCGTCGCCACCACCTATGGGTTTGAGTGCATAAGTCTACATATGCACTCAAATCCCATGATGTTTATGTAGACATTTGTTCTTTGGTCTACAAACCCTAGTTCCATATCTCCGGTAAAATTTCAGAAAATAAGGTCGATATGCCCTCCATAGGTGCTTTCAAAGGTCCAGCGCCCATTGTCAAGATGGATGGGACAAACTATGAGCTATGGGCAATGCAGTCCATGAGTCTCATGAAGTCGAATGGTAAGAAGCACATTCTTACCGAAGATGAGCCGGCAGAGAAGACTGGGGTTTATGCCTCCTGGGAGCAAGGTTATTAAGGCGACAAGGCGCCAAACCTGGGCGCCTAGGCGCGCTTAGGCGTGCCTAGGCGTTTTCATATGGAATGAGAATTCATTCCATATGCTTGGGCGCCAATTTAAATGGTACTCCTATACGCAATATACTCCTATCTGTATGCGCCAATTTTTAATGAATGCTAATTTTGAAATATGTATAAAACATATACAATTGTATCTACATCCTTTTTTCAAGTAAAGTAGGTATAAAGGATATACAGTTGAAATAAAAATACTAAATATATATATATATATATATATGTAGTTGGTATTTATTAATATCAAAATGATAATTATTTATAACCATCTTAAAATGGACATGAATATTGTAAAGTATTGGACATCGATGTATCCATACCCATCTGCACAAATAATTTCGAAATTTATGTTGTAAAGTTATATTCATTTCTTTAAATATTATATTGCAAGTAGAAGTTTTTTTTATTCAATCTAGTAATTCTATTCTATGCAGAAAAACATATAACAAAAGAAATGTTAACCATTTTTCATTGGTACACCAGTCAAACATAAGATAAGATTATGTCTTACAATAAAAATCCATGTTCAATATCAACCAAATAATAGAATGGAAACACTCGTACCTTTGCATTTTTTCCAATTTCATTTCCTACTTAATTTATTTTCATTTTAGGCAGCAAATATTAGATTCTCAATATCCATATAGGGTAATTAGAGTGGTGTGAATCAACATATAAAATCAAACTTTTTCCACCGGAACTGTTGACCAAAACAAGTACGCTTCGGCACGTGACCCCAGTCAGTGCATGTGAATGCTTTGCATACCACGTGATTAATTTCAAAACCCTGTTATAATCAATTACCTCGTCAGTACCAGTACATGTAGCAGATCTCCAATGTTTACGATGAGGGCTCCTAAATTTGCGTATAGGAGTAAAAAATGCCTGGGCGCCTAGGCGTGCCTAGGCGGCCGCCTAGGCGGCCCAAGGCGTCGTCTTTTTTTATAAAAGCAAGGCGGTTTTCGTCCTGGGGCGCCTGGGCGCCTAGGCGCGCCTAGGCGTGCGCCTTAACATCTATGCCTGGGAGGATGATGATTCGTACGCCAAAGTATGGCGGTCAGGTACACTAACGATGGAGATTGCTAATGATGTCCTCCATCAGCCCACTGTTAAGGCGATGTAGGACATACTTGCAGCAACATACTCGCAGGTGCGAAATGAGACCAAGATCCTGCAACTCCAGCATGGCATATTTACAGTCAAGCAGAACGCACGACCTCTTCACTCCTTATATACATCCTTGCGAGGGATGTTTAAGAAGCTCTACAGCATCATTCCTCTTACAGCAACTCCCGAGCAGCAGAAGACCTTTCGGAATGCTACCATGGTAGGGTCTTACTTGTGGCACTTGACCCTGAATATGATGCTGCTTGCTCGCAGATTCTTGCAGATGCTACTATTCCTCCAATGGAGGAAGTTTACCGCAGGCTTAGCCGGATTACAGTCTCATTCAATGCTCCTACTCAGCCTCTTTCGGCGATGGCGGCCTCCAGAGGCAGAGGAGCCTCTTCTTCATTCCGTGGTTGTGGACCTCGTGGTAGAGGCGGTTGTTTTCGTCAGCCTAGCACCTTTTGTCATCGCCCAGGTCACGTGGAGGATACATGCTATTCTAAGCATGGTTTTCCAGCCTCGGCGCGTGTAGCCGAGCATGTTGCATCTCCATCAGCATCTGATTCAGACCAGAGGTTTGAGGAACTTGTTGCCAGATTGCATGATATTATGCCCCCTACCTCTACAGAATCTCCAGGAGGCACCGCGGATATTGTTGCTTCAGCCTCTGCCAGTACATCAGCCATTGCTAGCACCTCAGGTAGTGCTTATGCATCAACCTCCTGTCATGGATCTGACGTTTCAGAATGGATTATGGACTCCAGCGCGACACGTCATCTTTGCCGAGACAAAGATAAACTTACATCCTATAGGGAGATTCCACCGGGGCGATCTGTCGTGATAGCCGATGGGACTCATTCCCCTATCATTAGACAGGGGAGATCAATTTATCGCCTTCCATGCGTCTACAGAATGTGTTACATGCCCATGATTTTTCGATGAATTTACTTTATGTCAGTCAAATTACGAAGGATTTGCATTGTCGCGCTATATTTGACCCATCATCTCTTGTTTTTCAGGACATTCTTACGGGCAGGGTGATTGGTTGTGGCTCTGAGCAGGATGATCTTTATCGTCTGGTCCGAACTCCCTATGTTGGCGCTCCTCTCAGTCAAGTGGACCAGTCTCTCCATTTACATGGCATCTACGTTTTGGCCACCTCCCTCTTCAGAAGATGCATCATATCTTGCCTCAGATTTCACCGTATTCTTCCTTTCAGTGTGGAGCATGTCAATTGGGAAAGCATCATAGATCTGCCTTTCCTCGTTGTCAGTCTCGAAGCAGTAGCTCCCCTTTTGAATTATTTCATGTTGACATTTGGGGTTCGAGTCGTGTTCCTGATCACTAGGAGAACAGGTTTTATCTTGTTGTTGTTGATAATTTTTCTCGGTTGCCGTGGGTGTTTTTGTTGAAGAATAAATCTGAAGCAGGGGATGTGATCAAAAATCTTATAAATGAAGTGCGGAATATTTTTTCCTCTATTGTGAAATATGTGTGTACGGATAATGCTTTGGGATTTTGTACCCGTGCTCTTTCACATTTCTTCTCATCTCGAGGCATTATATATCAAACCACATGTGCTTACACGTCTCAACAGAATGGAGTTGCAGAGAGAAAGCATCGTCATCTTCTTGATATCACTCGGGCCCTCCTTATCCAGAGTTGTGCCCCCATTTCTTTTGGGGGTGATGCAGTCCTTACGGCTTGTTATCTAGTGAATCGTATGCCATCCTCTGTCTTAGGTGAGAAAATTCCTCTTTCCGTTGTTTTTCCTGACAAGTAATTATTCTCACATACTCCTTGTGCCTTTGGCGTTGTTGCCTTCGTTCACCAGTTGTCTCCAGGAAAGCTCTCACCTAGGGTTGTCAAGTGTGTGTTTGTTGGTTACTCTCGGACTCAGAAGGGTTACCGATGCTATGACCCCATAAACAGGAAATATTTTGTCAGTGTTGATGTCACTTTGAGTCTGTAATGTATTTCTCCCCTGCAAGTGACAGGTTGGCCTCATCCACATCTGATGATGAGATCTATGTACCACCTCCTCCTATGTGTCTGTCCTTTCCCGTTCTAGTTCCCGTTGTCCCACCACCACCACCTCCACAACCACATGTTTCACCGTTATCGAAATTCTATACCCGTCAGTATGTTCCTGCTCATGGTGCTCGTCAATCATCCAACACGCCTCAGGATTGTCCAGATATTATTACTAACGATAAGTGTGCAAGTGCAAGGATCTTTGCAGGAGAATAGCATACTGGTGAGTATTGTTTCTGATGATCTGAATGTACCTATTGCCATACGGAAGCAGAAGCGTACATGTGCATCATATCCACTTGCTTCACAGGTTTCCTTCCATCGTCTCACAGGGGACTTTCAGAGGTTTGTTGTGGCTCTATCAGCCGTGGAGATACCACGGAATCATCAAGACGCCTTGAAGATTGGCTGCTAGTGTTCAGCCATGGAGGAGGAAATGGCTGCTCTACAGTCGCGGGGTACATGGAGCTTGTTCCTGCTCCCGCAGGAGCATCTGTTGTCAGCTGCAAATAGGTATTCACTGTCAAATATCATGAAGATGGTAGCCTTGACCGTTACAAGGCAAGGCTAGTGGCGTGAGGGTTCACTCAAACATACGGCGTGGATTATATGGACACATTCTCTCCAGTTGTGCATCATTCGACTCTACGTGTCCTCCTGTCAGTTGTTGTGGTACGTGATTGGCCTTTGTTTCAACTTGATGTTAAGAATGCCTTTTTGTATGGGGATCTGCAAGAAGAAGTCTACATGCAGTAGCCTCCGGGGTTTGCTGCTGAGGGGGAGTCACATGGTGTGTAGACTTCACAAGGCGATATATGGTCTTAAACAAAGCCCATGAGCATGGTTTCAGAAGCTTTCTGATCTAATTGAAAAGCAAGGGTTCAAAATATTAAATGCAGATCATTCTTTGTTTGTCTAGAAGACTCCCAAAGGTACGGTTGTTATCATAGTGTATGTTGATGATATACTCGTTACAGGAGATGATACACAGGGGATAAAGATGGCACAAGCATTTCTGGGCCATCAGTTTGTTACTAAGGATCTTGGCACTCTACGATATTTTCTAGGGTTGGAATTTGCTAGGAATGCGCAGGGTCTTGTGATGACCCAAAGAAAGTATATTACAGATATGCTTGTTGAGACGGGCATGTCGGGTGTCGACCCTCAACCACTCCTATGGATCCTACTATGAAGTTATATGATGATACAGATGAGGTTGACAGGAGAAGATATAAAGAAATGGTGGGAAAGCTCCTCTATATTACTATCACTAGACCTGATATCGCTTTTGCAGTGAGTCGGGTGAGTCAGTTCATGAAACAACCTAGACAAGTACATATGGATGCCATATACATGATACTGAGATATCTAAAGTCGTCTCCAGGCACAGGATTACTGTTCAGGAAAGAAACAAACATTTCTGTTTCTGCATGTGCTGATGCGTACTATGCAAGATGCCCTAAGGATTGAAAGTCTACTTCAGGTTTTGCAGTATTTGTGGGTAGTTCTTTGGTTTCTTGGAAAAGCAAGAAGCAAACAGTGGTGGCTAGATCTAGTGTTGAATCTGAATATAGGGCCATGGCACAAGCAAGTACCGAGATGATGTGGGTTCGAGCTGTGTTAGAAGATTTGCATATAGATGTACCTCTACCCATGCAGCTACAATGTGATAATCAAGTCGCGTTATTCATTGCTAATAATCCTGCTTTCCATGAAAGAACAAAGCATATTGAGGTAGACTAATACTATACTAGAGATATGATCCAAAAGGGCTTGATTTCTACTTCTCATGTTAGTTCAAGAGAGCAGACTGCCGACATCTTCACCAAGCCACTGCTCAGAGGACCATTCCAGAAGTGTTCTTACAAGCTGAGCATGATAGATATCTATGCTCCATCTTGAGGGGGTGTAGAGATATTTCTATATTTTATGTACCTTTTTTAGTTATTTTTATTTTCTTGTTTCCACCTTATGTAATATACCCATAGGCCTTCTCTATATAAGAGAGACTAGGGTTCTTTGGAATAACAACGAATCCTTTTCTTCCAACATAAAGAATGAGCGGTACACCTTCCTCACCAAGAACTTCCCCTCCTTCCAAACAAAGTGATCCATGCCCTCACCGATGCCTCCAACATCTACCAGATCCCCCAATATCACCAGAACTCGTTGCATCGCTAGTCGGACAAAGCGGAGACGAAAGTCGGGCACCAAGAGCCTGTCGACCAAACCTGATGCACTAAAGCATTCTTGTCATCTGTGAGGGTGAAGAGGCGTAGGTATCTCTCTTTGAGTGAACACAACCACGTCCACTCATCCCCCCAGAAGCCAAAACCGTTACCCGCCACCGGCCTCACAAAAGCCTCCAGTTCTTGTAAAATTATGTAAATCCCCCTCCAGAGCGGTGAAGGTAGTATACGGATCGCCTCCGCTCTCAACGAATCACGAACCTCGTAGATGCTTCGCAACACCCTGCAAACCAGATCATCGGATCCCCCCCAAAGCATGAGGGCCCACTTAGCCAGAAGCGCCTTGTTCATGTGCTCCAACACCAAGACCACCATCCCTCTTTGCTCTCGTAACGATGCCCCAGCCCACCATGTGCTTTCCCCTACCCTCTTGTCGCATGTCCGACCAGAAGAAGCTCTTCATCATTACCTCTAGCCTCCATCACACCCCCAAAGACATCAATCTCGTGGAACAAAAAAAATTGGGATAGCGGACAGTGCATGCTTGAGGAGCACCCCCCCAGAGAGCGATCTCGCCTTCCACCCTACAATTTTGCTCTCCAACCTGTCAAGCACCTTCCAATCTGTCGCGCGCAACCACCCAGCAACCAAAGGGAGCTCAAAATAGGTGGAGGGAGGGAGCCACGTGGGCGACCGAGAATATGACAGAGCTCCTGAGCCTCCACCTACTCCAAACCAAAAGGAATAACTGCAAACTTGCTTCTGTTTATTTTATGATCAGAAACCTCACCAAAGATATCTATGATATAGGAAACACGTCTCGCATGATCCGAATCCCCATCAATGAAAATGACTATGTCCTCGGCATACTGCAGAATGGGAATGGAGGCACCGTCTCTCATGTACCCGGCACAAAAGCTGTCAGTCGTGGTCAATCATTTCAACACCACCAATGCATCAGCCACAACACCACGAAGGAAATGATTGAGTACAGGCATACTCATGGAATATTTAGCAAACCATTAGTCATGAGACAAGGATTTAGAAATGATGTAAATTTCTCACCAAGTATACCGTTCACGAGTTTCAATTCGTGTTATACATCTTTGACTTCATTTAGTTAATTAGTGACTCTATATAATCGATGGTCTGTCCATGGAGATGACACATCACATTTAAAAAACACGGATGTTCGGATCTTGAGCTTGACGTCTTCATCATATACATACGAGCATAATTTGAGTACTTTTGACTCGGTAAGGACTCCATTGACCCGCCTTGATAGAATACTGATAACTGACATAAATTTGTAATGTTATGTTACTTGAAATGACATCATATCCATACTAAGAAGAGAGGCGGGTTGGAGACAAACAGGTTGAGTGACCTTATTTATGTGTGTTTCAGTTCCAACTACTAGAGTTATTGTTATTTCTATTTTATTTGAGCCATGTAAATCTTCGATGTCATTCATTTGCTTTTTCTCTTTTTTGCTCTCTAGGGTTTTCTCTCTATATAAGAGACCCTACACTCATAGAATAAGACAACGCTTCATTCTCTTCTCCACATGGTATAAGAGCAGCGATCATAGACAAGGGCTTATACTTAAAACCAACCGCCATCACCAGTCTCTATCCTCCTCAAGCCTTGCACGGACCCTTCTTCCTCATCTAAGGGTCCCGTGTAAGGCCTTGCTAGGTACCCCAGCACAACCAGCGCCGTCGGGGAGGGTGCATGACACATCCAGCAGCACCATCGGATGGAAGCAAGTTCCTAATTAGTGTTCCCAGAAAACATAATTCCACGGATATGGTAACATATAATTTAATTCCATGGATAGTGTAGCTATATCGCATCTTCAAAATACGCTATGAATGTCGCATTTTATGAATGTGTTATATATGTCACTTTTTTTTAAGTTCCAAATGCCCTATGAATAACGCTTTTACAAAATGTGTTATCAAATATGTTAATCTTTGATAATGCATTTCATAAAAGCGATATATCTCTATTTTCTTTAAAGTCCTAGCATATTTAGAAATAACACTATTGACGCAGTGTCTTGATCATTTTGGTTCTTGATCATTTTGGTTCTTTAGCTGGGGCGTAGGGTGATGGGACGAGCGGGGGAGATACGAAAGGGGGATGGGTCGTCCGATCAAAACAGGAAAGGCGTCGTGAGCGGGAGTCGCGAACATGACAACACCAGCCTTTCGCCAACCCTTTCGGGAGAGGTTGCTTCAAGTGTGGGTGTTTAAGGCACAAGGCGCGTCAATGTCGAGAGCCCGTCCGCTGCTTACGATGTGGGCGGTGGGCGCATACAAGCAAGAACTGTCCTTCGTTGCAGAGATCTGAGCATCATGATGTAGAGCTGGTTGGAGAAGGTAGCGGTTCGGAGGCTCTCTTCCGAGGCTCGTCGGACGTGGGGGCAGTCTCGGCGACGCAGTTTCACGAAGACAAAACTCAGGTGACCCCGTGGCGGATTCTAGCGAGAGGGCTAAGCAGAGATGAGGCAAGTGAACTGCGAAGGTGGTCGAAGGAGGGCTGGACACAGCTCCGCTGGCGGAACTTGAGAGCGAGCGATGGACTTCTACTCTTCGAGCAACTAGACCAGGTTTGTGTGAAGGGCATCCTGTTTACAGAGCAAAACCTGCAGAAAACTCGAGAGATTATGGACGGTTTAGCAGAGGTGGTGGCAATAGAAAGCTCGGGTTGCTACCCGAGGGAGCCAATCGACCTTGTTCTACGTGTAAGGGGGCTAAGCTCGTCGAGCCTGGGGAGCTGGAGAGTCATTATACGAGGGAGGCATGTCAATCTTGAACTTTGCAGAGTGGGGAGGCTGCCACGTGGTCGTGACCATGAACGCAGCGGTGAACTCTGAGAAGAAGCGAAGGACCCGGCGAAAGGTGTAGGCGCGGCGGAAGGGGCGCCGTTCGCGTCGGGAAAGCGCACGGACCGAGGGGAAGCTGAAACGCCCATGGAGCCCCCTCATCTCCCGCAGACTATTCAATTCGGTACCTTTTCGTCAGGAGGGCACCCGAACCGTGAACAAGGATGCAAAACGCGGTTCAAACGGCCGTTTAAACGGCCGTTTACACGTATTCGGCCACTGACCGCACCGAGTACCCATAATCGGGTCGATAAACGGTGAGGCCATTTAAACGGTCATAAAAGGCCGTGTAAACGCCGCTTAAACGCCCGCTTTTTAATTAGGTTTTTTTTTAAAATAGACCCCTTCCTAACCTAACTCCAGGCGCACATAACCCTAATCCCCACGAATCGATGCCAAGCCTTCACGCGAAGCCTCGAGGCCCGACTCCTTCCATCGCAAGCCTCCTTCGATCGCCAAGTCTCCTTCGATCGCCCAGCCTCGCCGCCTCCACGCGAAGTGCCTCGACTCCTTCGATCGCCAGCCTCGTCGCCTTCAACCTCCTTCGCCAAGCCTCGCCGCCATCAACCTCGATCGCCAATCCTTGCCGCTGCCGCTGTTGTACGTGAGCCCTCGTTCATTTCTAGCTTTTTTCTTGTGCAATCTATGCGTGAACCCTCGCCGCCTCTATCAAAGCATACATACAATGAAATGCGTGAACCCTCGATTGACAATTCCTCTTTTTTTGAAAATACATACATATGCCTGCTGAAATGAATATCAATTGAATGCATATTAAGTTATTAACAGAAGATATAGATGAAAAGTCATTTGGTCAGTATAGCATTTGGTCAATTGAATGCATATTAAGTTTTTGTCGAAATCATCTACCAGTATAGCATTGAGCATGATTTTGTGAATATGTGATTATATTTTTATAGTTCATTTATACTTTTATATTAATTATATTTATGTACTATTTTTTATTAATTTAAAAATGTAAAACCGCATAGACCGTTTAATTTCCGTTTAAACTCCCGCATACCGTTTAAACAGTAATCAGTGACCCTACCGACTGTATACCGCATATCGTTTTTTGCAACCTTGACCGTGAATCGTCTAAGGCAGGGAATCTGCATACGCAAAACCCAAAAAAGGCAGGACCCGGTGCAACTACATCGAACAACAGACCCGGTGCAACTACTGGAACGCGCTCGCCACTGAATCTGAACCCGAACGAACCCCTTTCCATCTTCACAAGGACCTCCCAAGTGCTCGTGGGTCCGACCCACAGCTAATGTTGCCACGGCGATCATCCTAGGTGGGAAGAACGAGCTGGTGGTTGAACCTATTGAGCGGGGAGAACCGCGCAGCGGCGATCTCAGAGGAAAACCCTCCAATGCGATATGGGGGTGGAGGCCTACGTCTCTATTTCATCTAACGAAGGGGAAGAGCTTAAGAAGGGGCCAGAGTCAAGGAGATGGCTCGGGGCCTCTGGCTCCAACAGCTTTGCTAAAGAAGGAGGTCAAGCGCTTGGTAAATAGATTCACCGGCAAGAGGGCACTAAACATATTGCCAGAACAGGTTCGCATGGGAAAGAAGAACAAAGGGGAGATGCAGCCCTTGTCCAGGAGGAGGGCAATAGCAGATTCGGACCATGTTATGCAAGGAAGATATCCCTCGAGGCAGAAAGAAGATTGAGAAGAGCGGCATTGCTAGATTCGACGGGCAGTGAGGCACATGGCAAAACCACACATCTGGCTTACAATAACATGGGAACTCAATGCAACCGCTTCAACATCCTGGACAGAAGAGTGGCTTTGCGGCTGGGGGTGGTTCCGCCGAGGAAGATGTCCCAATATGTTTCTCAATGAAAGTGGTCTCTTGGAACCAGGAAACAAAGCTGTCAAGAGGGTTAGACTCGATCAGGCAGGAGCTGGATGTTGGAGGCAGTTTCGACCTTGTGGAGATTGCGGCCCAGGGTGTGTCGGGTGGATTACTCACCGCCTAGAAGAAAGATGATTACGAGCTATTGGAGGAGCACAAGTCCCAGCTCTGTTTGTCGGTGAGGCTCAAGCAGAGAGCTGATGAACTCGTCATCCGCGTCACAAATGTCTATGGTCCCATGGACAACGAGGAGGGATCGTTGGCGACTGAATTGGAGCAACTAGGTGCGGAGTTCGAACCCGGAGTTTGGATAATCGGGGGAGACTTTAACGTCACACTCCTCCCTGATGATCGACCGCAGAGACGTGGAGGATACGCTCGGTTCGGAGGATTTTCGGAGAGTGAACCACTCTCTAGGGTTGTCGATTATCGATGCAGCAAGATGTGCTTTCACTTGGCGCAACGCCAGGTCGCGGTCCAGACTAGACAGATTCTTCTTGTCGCCGGAGGGAACAGAGAGCTTCCCATTGTCACATGTTTGGGCATTGTCGAGGGCTCACTCCGACCACACGTCAATTTTGTGATCTTCCGAGGAGAAAAGAAGAAACAATTCCTGCTTTCGGTTCGAACGGAGTTGGCTTATGGAGGATGATTCAGGGAAGAGGTTGAGGGGAAATGGAGGAGATGGTCTCCAGAGGGTTCGGTTGTCTCAAGGCTGGTAGCAAAGCTGCAGTGGTTGAAGTCTTTCCTTACCAAATACGGTAGGGTGTGAAAGCGAGGTGAAAGGATACAAAGGAGGCGGCTCAGGCTGAAGTTTCTAGGTTAGATGGTGTAGATGATGTAACAGGTCTAGATCAGGAGGAGTTGGCTGAGAGGCAGGGCTATCTAGAACAAATATTGCAGGAAGACAAGAAGGAAGAGGTGGAGTGGAGGCAAAGATCTAGACAAAAATGATTTAAAGAAGGGGATGTCAATACAAGATTCTTCCACATGATGGCATCAGGAAGGCGGAGAAGAAATTACATGCACGACATTGAGGTAGGGGGCAAGAGTTTCGGGGGAGGCGCAGTTAGGGATCGCCTTGCGGAGTCACTTTACGGAAACATTGAGGAGAAGAAGGGGGGAAGGTTGGGGTGGTTGGGCAGAGGGGTGGAGATGTTGTATGATGCTCAGACGGCGGCTCTTGTTACCCCTTTTTCTGAGGAGGAAACGAAGCGAGCCGTGTGGGGATTGAATGCAGATGGAGCCCCTGAACCTGATGGCTTCCCCGTTAGGTTTTACCGTGAGTTCTGGGGGTTGGTAAAGGTGGAGGTGGTGGAGGTATTGAACGAGTTCAGGGATGGGAACAGAGGATTTGAGAAAGTCAACCGAGCTTTACTTTTCCTACTCCCCAAGAAGGAGGTTCCGGTAGGGGTCAACGACTTCAGGCCCGTTGTGTTGTCCAATGGTATCTACCTGATAGTGGCCAAGACTTTGGCAAATCGATTAAAGGCCATCATGGACTCTGTAGTGCTGCAAGGGCAGTCGACGTTCATTCCGGTATACAGATGGCTGATGGAAGAGTGATGTCTTCCGAAATCTGCTTGGAGTGGAAGCGCTCGAGGAAGAAAAGGGCCACGTGGAAGATAGACTACGCCAAAGCCTACGATTGTGTCGACTGGAAGTTCATTTGGGTATCGCTGCGGAGGAGAGGTTTTCCTTATATATGGGTTGAATGGATGAAGAGATGTGTCACTACCTCTTCCTTCTCGATCTTGGTGAACGACAAACCAGAAGGGGGATTCTTTCAACCCCAAAAGGGGGTGCGGCAGGGTTGTCCATTGGCCCCTATGCTCTTTGTTTTGGTGCATGACGCTTTGGCGGTTCTTCTCAGGAGGGCGGTTGATGCCGGATGGTGTGCGCGATTCCAACAGGAGGATATTTCTATACCTATCCTACAGTATGCGGACAATACGCTTCTATTTCTTGGGGGCTCGGAGGAACAGAACGGCAATGCGGCACATTTGGTGCATAGTTTTAGCAGTATATCGGGCCTAGAGATCAACAGGCTCAAGTCGATTGTGGCTACCTTTGGGATGGATGAGACAGAGCGCTCCAGTCTGGCAGGGATGACAGGATGCCCTCTGGGGGATCTACCTCTCCTACTTGGGGTTACCATTGGTGGTCGGCGAGCTGAAGAAATCAGATTGGGATGCAGTGATACAAAAGATAGAGCAAATGTTGGCTAGTTGGAAAGCAATCACGTTGTCTAGGGGAGGGAAATTGATCCTTCTGAAACATGTTACTTCGGCAATTCCAATATTCTTCCTATCTACCCAATTGATGCCGGTGGGAATCATAAAGAAAATGGAGACACTGATGAGGAGGTTCTTCTGGTCGAACGTGAAGCAACAAAGGTCTGTGATGCATCTGGTCAGCTGGGACATGATAACGAGGGGGCGTAACGGGGGGGTTGGGAGTCTGTGACGTGGAGTGCATGAATAGGGTGATGATCACCAAGTGGGTGATCCACATATGGGGGTCATCATCTTCGTTAGCGGCAAGGCTTGTCAGGAAACTGTATGGTGTTAGAGGGGATTTGGTTGCTGGCAGAATGAGGTTTGAATTGCCGCTATGGACAGGTATTCGCGAGGTCTTGCCATTGATTGCCCATAGACTACTACCAAAGATGGGAGATGGACAGGTCTTCAGATTTTGGCGGGACGACTGGTCGGGGGACGGCCCCTAGAGACAAGATACCCAAGACTTTTTTCATTGGCAGCCTCCAAGGAGAGCTCTTTATCGCAGATGGCGGATTCGGGCTCTTGGGCTCCTCGATTTAGCTCTGACCTCTCCGATCAGCGTCTAGAAGAATTCCTTAGGCTGCTGGAGGAGACTCCACCACCTGCAGATTTCACGCTGCTTAGAGATCATTTTGTGTGGGCTAGAGCTGGAACCTCTGTTAGGAAGTTGTACACAGAGATGAGGATTACGGAAAGGGAACAGGACGCAGAGTTGTGCCAGGACCTAATGGTGGTTTGCGCTGCGAAGATTCCGTGCAGAGTAAAGGTATTCCTCTAGTGCTTGAGAAGGGAACGCTTGAACGATAAAGCGAGGAGAGGAAGGATGCTTCGGCTGGAGGACACGTGTGATAGATGCGAAGGGATGGTGGAGGATATGGACCACTTGTTCTTCACATGCTCAACATCGGAGAAGGTCTGGAGGGAGGTCGGATATGTGTGGGTAGCGACGGGAGGGGTTGAAGACTTCTGGAGGTCTGTTCGATCAATTGGGACCAACTCCTCTGATGACGTTTCCAAGGCGTTTGCGAGTCTATGGACAACCTGGACAGGAAGAAACGACCTGATCTTCAACAATCAGAGATTTTACTGCGAAAATGTAGTGACACAGTGTAACTCATTATACCGCATGTGGGTATCACAGTAATGTACTCTAAATTTGGCTAAATGATATACTTTGTACCGTGACTTCCACTTTGGAAGATCACCCTCTTCTTAATCAAAAAAAACACTATTGACGCATTTTTTTAATTCATTATAAATAGTGCATTTTAAAGATGAGATATAACTACACTATCCAGGGAATTAAAATATGTGTTACCATATCTGCAAAATTATACTTTCTGTGAACACTGCTTAGGAACTTGCCTCACATTGGGTGTCACCAATAGCTTAATTACGCCTCAGTGAGGGTGCCTGACGCATCTAGTGGCACCATTGGAAGTTGCCAGCAGCTTGGTTGCATTGTAGCGCTACCCAACACACTTCCAACGCTACCCAACACTACCCCAGCACCTTCCCAGTGCTACACGAGCATTGTCAGCGCTATACAACATCGCGGGTGCCACTAATGCCGCTAATGGATATCTACAGCACCTCCAACGTGCTAATTCTTCAAGATACAGATCTCTTGTGCATACATGCATGAGTTTTAGGGTGCTTTTTTGACTTTCTATGCATACTTCATCAATAACAGAACTTTGAGCTCTCTATCTGAACACCATGGCATTTACTTCTACCGAGACGAAGTCCTTGCACACTCCATCTTCTCTGATGACGCAAGGCACTACTATTAAACCGAAGGGCAATGAAAACTATATGCTCTGGTCTCGTTACTTTAAGGTGTTCATTGATGGTCAGTAGAAGGTTTGTATACTGACTAAAGATCCTTCGAATGAGAAAGATAAAGAATATGATAACTGTTCGCAAATAACTACCAGTTATCAACTTGTAAAGCCCTAAAATCAACCTTTTTGGATCCTACTGTATATGTGGATATTAGATCCGACCCGACAAAATGAATCCAACAGAACTTGTTTCGTCTGAATCGGAGGCTGCTCCAAATTGTTATGAATTTTGAAAATAAAAGAGGTTGAAGTCGGTTAAGCTGTCATTAACACTTAATCATTGTTATTAGCATTAATTAATCATGATTAAAGAGACTAATGATGATTAAAGGTACAAATCATGATTAACAAATATTAATAGTAGGTTACTAGGTATTAATTGCAGTTAAGACTAAGTAATCACGATCATTGCTAATTAATCATGATTAGCGCTAATGAAGCATCATTAGGAAAATCATGGGCTTCATGATAAGCTTGGGCAAAACCATGGGTTGGACAGCCTATGGTCATGGTTTCAGATTTCGCAAAATATCGACGAAATTTCGTCGAAATTTCAGTTTCGACATGGGACCGAAATTTCGACGAAATTTTGATGGAATTTCGTTTCCACATTGTACCGATATGATACCCGATATCGAAATTTAAAACATTATGGTTTTAACGATGACAGCCGTTGACTGGGATCGTATTGTGCAGCAGACGAACGATGATTCGTCGGTCCCGTTGACTAGGTGTCGACTAGGATGACACGTAGGCACCTCGGAGGCCTATAAATACCCCCACCCCTTCATTATCTACACCTCACATTCCATCGCCTACCACCCCAAGGCTAGGATTGAGAGATTGAGAGAAGGGGATGGAGGCAGGGAAGAAGCGCTAGCGAAGCATTGTCATAAAGAAGAGAAGGAAGATAAAGCGGTTCTCTCCTCGATGGCTTCGGGAAGGAGGTAAGTAGATCTTTTTAATTCATGTTTCGATGTGTTTCTTTGAAGACTTGTTTTTCTTTTAAGTTCCTCTAGATATAAGCGAAACACTGCCGAAACTTTCCTTCGAATATCACCCAATACAAGGGGAGACTCTGCCGAAATTTTTCTTGGAATATCACCCGATATAAGGAGAAACTCTGGAGAAATTTCCAGAGAATTCATGTTTTTCACGTTCTTCGTGTTCTACGTTCATTCTTCGTGTTCTTCATTCGTTGTTCATGTTCTTCATGCATTGTTCGTGTTCTTGACTCTTAAATGGAATTTAATCATTTCAGGAGGTAATAAGCCATCAATTGAAAACGGATCAAGGTAGATTGACTCCACTAAGAAGTTAACACGATCAGGTAATGAAATCATGCCTCTTGTTGTTGGGTTTTCAAGTTAAACTGGAAAAATTAATGTTTATTGTGTTCTTTATTATGAATAACGTTCACATGCTTGCTTAATTATTTGCTCTAAAATAATTACTAAAATAGAGTTGGTGTAATGAATCGTCCTTGTACATGTTATGGTATTTGTACAATATTATATAAATATAAGGTGAAAATAGATATGGTATAAATGGGATCCAATTACAATTTTCGTACTATCTTTTTCGATAAGGATGACTTGGAGTAGATAGTACATGTCGAGCATGCAACCTGTTGGTTTGTCGGAAGAGCATTCGTATTGGCAGACCATATTTAGGTGGTACACGATTGTCCAGATATGTTGAGCATGTGTAATAAATTATTTGTAATGTGTGGTACTCATATGTCATTAGGCGGATTGACTGACTGAAGATGTGGTCGTGCCGTGTGGAGGCACGCGTGCTTTAATAGCGGTTGGATCACGATAGCATGCATTTAAAGCCGCTAGTATATGTGATTAATGTTAGAGTATGCAGCAGTGGGTGGGTAATTGGATCCCTCCAGGGTCCAACTACCAAACCCTCTTATGGTTAATCCCACATCAGTTATTCGTAGGATTTAGAGATTCAATGGGGGTTATATAAGAAGTTCCACACCCATTCTATCAATTAAGAAAAGTTAATAAAAACATCATCCCTTTGAGGCAGTTCTCTCGTAGTTTCATCCCGCTCCTTAGAGAGTAGGATTCCACGTAAATCCTGATGTTCTTGTACGTTCTTTTATTCTTTATCTCTGATACGATTTTGCAATATTGTTTTCTTCATGGTATCAGAGCGGGTTCGATTATCGAGGATTTATTTTGTGTTCTTGATATATTTGAGTCGATTGACAGAGCAGATTTGATTCTTGGTTAATCTTGAAGATTTTTTTATTATTATGTTTGTATTCAAGATCTGTTCAAAGTTCTATCTCCAAGAATTTCCGGCGAGTTCGAGAATCGTTTAGGATTTCTGAAACCCTAATCATGTATAGTTATGAAGATATTCAAAGTTCTAATGATCGTCACATTCAACAATCTAGGGTTTCTAACAAAATCCTATTTGATGCGACTGGAGATAATCAAAAGGAATAGATCTGTCCACACAAATAACAACCCACGGGAAATCGTCAAGTCTTGGAGCATCGCCCTCGCACAAAAGGTCAATCCAGGAGCATCTCCGTCCAACCCTAAAATCTCAAAGAAGCGGCAAGAAAAGAGGATTGGTTGATCCCTTCCTGCGCGCAAAGGCTCCAAGTTACACGTTGCGAGTAGCTCCACTAGGTGTAGGCGCAACTCCAGATAGAAGAATGTGCTTGGGTGCATCCAGATCCAGGTGGCTCCAGGTGGAGCCACGATCTTCTCCTTCAAACCACATCGCCATTCAAGTATCAAGTCCAGGCAACGCCACCTGCTCCGACAGCATCTCCAGGTCGCAGTTCTCCGCAAATGTTCTCCGCTTCTCCAGGACATCTCCGATCTGGAAGAAGAAGGTCGAAGAAGATCTCCTCCAGGGAATCGATCCTTCCCAATCGTGTAACCTCACGAGATGCATCTCCAAACGATCCTGGCTCCAACCAAAGACCAGCCTTCAGGTGATCTATGGCACTGCGTGCACCTCCCAACCTCGAGCTCCTCTGACCGCACCTCCAATGTGTCGAAGGCAGTGCAATGGGTTCCCTTTTGGGAACCCTAAATAAATCTCCTCTTGGCAACGCATCTCTCTAGATGTTCCATGCAATGGAAGCCTATTCAGTATAAAGAAAGGGGTCAATGACCTTTCTCTTATATTGGGTTGGGCCCTATTTGTTGAATATATTTTTTTAAAAAAAAAAGGGGGCATGGAAAGATTATTGGCCCAACTGTGGGTCACAACCATGAAGAAAGGAGAGGTATATTGGGTTCAATTGGACCGTGAGTTTTTTAAAGGAAATTATTTTGGGAAAAGGCAAGCATACAAAAAAGGAGAAAAACCGTACGCGGAAAATTTTGAAAAAAAATGGAGACGGCTATTAAAATAGGGAAATAGCTGCAAAAAAATCATTGGAGATTGATTTTCCCCATATTCAGGACTTCTCCCAATGTGGTCGATGTCATGTATTCCGACCAATATGGGAGAAAAGGGGAGTATTAAGTAGAGTTTTACAGGTCATATTCTCATTTTCATATTCCATGCCAATTTTCAGACTCTGCTATTCGTATTCAGACTCTATATTCATATTATTTCAGAGTCTACAGTTTGATGCACACATGTATGCGATCATTAGTAGAGAGGTCCCCATCTTTTATTTGGACTCAGAGTTTTCATGTGATCCATAGGGACTCCACAGTAGAGATCACATTCTCTGAGCCATTATGGGCTTAGGATTTTCATGAGGTTTCATCTGAACTCCGGCGTAAAGATCTCATTCTATGAGCCAATATGGGAGAGGCCCAGTTCTTTGACGATGAGACTTTCAAACTACATTCTCCAGCGATCGTAGACGCCGACGAGGATGTTTCCACAACTTATTTCAGTTTGACCCTTTAGAGAGATGAAGCAGTTGCGGGCCATAGTTCTCCATGTAGAGACTCATTCTAGTCTCAGTGACTGACAAACGTAGTATAGAGCACATGTTCTCCGACGAGGAGACGCGATCCATTCCAGCTCTTCAGTTCCTCCTCACCAGCATGGTATGAGAAGCAACGTCCTCAGCAGACAGGCATCAGAGTTTGCATTGAGTTGATATTGTTTATATTGTCTTGTATTGTGTGAGAGAGTGATTACTTTCTATTTGTCCATGATGAGCATTGCATGCTCCAGCTTGAGGAGTGTTGGAGTATGCATCGGCAGGTAGGTAATTGGATCCCTAAAAGGTCTAATCACCACACCCTCTTATGTTTAGTCTCAAATCAGTTATGCGTGGGACTTGAAGATTCGGGAGGGGCTATATAAGAAGCCCCACACACATTGTATCAGTTGAAAAAGTTAATGGAAACGTCATCCCTTTGAGGTGATTCTCCAGTGATTTTACCCTGCTCCTTAAGGAGCAGGATTCCACATAAATCCCGATGTTCTTCCATGTTCTTTTATTCTTTATCTCTGATACACTTCTGCATTATTATTGTCTACGATTAAAAGCTAGCATGTGGTTTTGAGCTATCAGGTCCTCGAGGACAGTATGCTTCCTTTTTGTCAAGCTGAGGGTTTGAAAACTCTGAATAATAAAATAAAAGAAAATAGTCAGGGTAGTATTAGAGGATTGGTTGAAGCGACGTACAACGGCATAAGCTCATCAGATCAACGCAACCTCCAATCCGGAGGTGTCCACAGCTTCAGAGTCCATGATAGGCGAGGTAAATCACCTGGTGAAGTACCCCGATATGGAATAGAATGAGTGGGTCTTAATGAGAAGAAATGGAATTTATCTAGAATGATAAGTTTTGTTAACTTATCATGCTTGTTTACTTTCCTCCTCTTCGTTACTTAGAGATGGTTGATCGTTAACCTATGATTTCTGGAAACCCAACAGGCATAAGTGAGTCGTCGCCCAAACTTTAAGCAGCCAGCCACACAATAGTAGTCGTTTTTATTTTAAGAAAGTTAGTAGTTCTTATTTATCTTTTTCTTTCATCTTGATGTACATGTAAAAGAAGATAATGGGACGACTTACAATGTAAGCATTGTTTTGTGATTGGAAAAATGTAAAATGATTTCTCTGTAGCATTTTATTGCAGTATATTTCTGAATGTTAGATTTCTTTCATCTTGATGTACATGTAAAAGAATATAGTGGGACAGCTTACAATGTAAGCATTATTTTGTGATTGGAAAACTGTGAAATGATTTCTCTATAGCATTTTATTGCAATATATTTCGGAATGTTAGATGTTATTATTGGATGAAGTTATCTTTGAGTAACCATATCCAGTAAAGGGAGGATCTTACGGCCTGGAACTGGGACCATGACATAACTGGATGACCAACAGCACTGAAGCACATATCATCTTGGATTTGCTTTTCAAAGACGCAACCAAAGAGATGTAGGATGACCTTAAGCATACATACTCTCGGAAGTCGACGAAGTCCCACCTTGCTATCATCTACATGTGGATCTGGTCTGCATCACTGGGTGACTCTACCTTTAAAAGTATTGCAAGCATCTTACTAGCATGTATGATGAGCTTGCGATCTTTAAGCCCTCATGTTGTACCACACATGTATAAGATCGTTCGAACTTACAGGTATATCATTTTCTTGGTGACATGCATCACAGATATCAGACAATGAAGAAGCAATTTCAAATATTCGATACACTACCAACTATAACAGTCATCTTTGAACATCTTGGGAACTGGAGATGCCTGTTGCACAGCCTCCTACCTTACCTCCCACAGAGAGTTCTACACACGTCGCATCATCAGGGAGAGGAGGACGACATACCTTTCAAAGAGATCATGGACATGACTCTGGCCGGGGTTTTTTTTTAAAGCCTGAAATAGGGGGAGACACTCGTCGGTGTTCGCCCCAACTTTTATTTATAAAACGAAAACAGAGGACTCTGGCCGGGGTTGTGGATGAGATTATGGACGTGGACTTGACTTTGATCGTGGTTGTGGACGAGATTCTACTGCTCCTCAATATCCAAAGTGTACTCCATATGGTTGTTGGAACCATCCGTTCGAACGATGCTGACAGAAGTTTGGTGTACCTCCTTATCATATGGCCTATGAGGATGCCTATGATGTGAAAGAAGCATCTACTACTGCAAACCCCAGTGAAACAACGATGCATCTTAATGACGCAGATTATTCCCGTCTAATGCAGATTCTGTAAACTATTAGGTCCACTTCCTCTAGTGAGACTACCATTGCTGCTTTAGCTACTCCTTCAGGTACGGTAGCCAACTCTGACATCTCTCTTGCTTCTGCTTGGATCATTGACTCTGGAGCCTCTACTCATCTCACCGGAGAAGGTGGTCTACTAACCTTCTCTAAACCCTTTTCCTCGGTGAAGTTGGTTCGAGTCGCCAACGAGACTCTCACTCGCATGTTACCACCGTCGGAATAATAGAGTTCTCCTACAAGCTCCGACTGTCTGGGTTCACTTTGCTCGTGATTTCCCTCTCAGGTTAATGCATGTTCATAAGATTTTTGTTGAGCTTAATTGTCGTATGATATTTGATGAACTCTTGCGATTTTCAAGACAACCGGATGAGGCACATTTTTCGTGGGGGACAAGAGAAGAATGATCTCTATTATCTTGACATATCGTCGGATTCCAAGTTTATCGATGTTGCGTCCATCTCCGAAGACCAGCTCCTATGGTATTTGTGCCTTGGGCATCCTTCTGCCAAGGTTGTCTCCATGATGTTACATGAACTTCTGCTCTGAAGCCCTTTCAGTGCAAGGCATGTGAGTTCGAGAAACATCATCGAGCTTATTTTCCAATTCGTGTTGAGTCCCATCATACCGCTCTTTTTTGTCTTGTCCATAGTGATGTTTGGGGACCTTCTCTGGTCCGAACTTTGAGTGGTCATCGCTATTTTATTGTTTTTATAGATGATTATAGTAGACCTTTTGGGTGTACCTAATAAAGGAGCGTTCAGATATTAATAAAATTGTTAGAAATTTCTTTCAGTATGCTAAAATCTATTTTTCTGCATGTTTTCAAATTATTCGATAATTTGAGAGTTATGAGACCTGGGAAAGGTGTTGGACCGGATGACATTCCTGTAGAAGTATGGAAAGTTTTAGGTGAGCGTGGTTTGACTTGGCTTACGAATCTATTCAATGTTATTTGGCGAAGCAAGAAAATGCCTGAAGATTGGAGGAGGAGTATTGTGGTGCCTCTTTATAAGAACAAAGGAGACATTCAAAACTGTTCAAATTATAGAGGTATCAAGCTGATGAGTCACACTATGAAAATTTGGGAACGTGTGATCGAAAGAAGGTTGAGACAAGTTTCCCAAGTAAAAGAAAACCAATTCGGATTCATGCCAGGTCGCTCAACTATTGAAGCCATCCATTTGCTGAGGAGAACAATGGAGATTTATAGAGCTAAAAGGAAGAATCTCCATATGATCTTTATTGATTTGGAGAAGGCTTATGATTCCGTCCCACGAGAGATACTATGGAGAGTTTTGGAGAAGAGACAAGTACATGTCCTATACATTAATTTCATAAAGGATATGTATGATAGGGCTTTATCTTGTGTAAGGACCCCGACGGGGAAGACTGACTATTTTGATATCAACATTGGTTTACATCAAGGTTCAGCTTTGAGTCCATTTCTTTTTACTTTGATTATGGACGAGTTGACAAGTCACATTCAGGATGAGTTACCTTGCTGTATGTTATTTGCTGATGATATTGTGTTGATTGACGAGACTAGAGATGGAGTAAATGAGAAGCTTGAGGTTTGGAGACATGCATTGGAGACTAAAGGTTTTCGTATAAATAGGGCTAAGACGAAATATATGGAATGCACCTTTGATGGAAGCAATGGTGAAGGAATCGAGTGAAGATTGGTGACGATAACATTCAGAAGAGAGATTCTTTTAGATATCTGGGATCTATTTTGCAACATGATGGGGAAATTGATGGAGATGTTACTAATAGAATAAATGCAGGCTGGCAAAAGTGGAGAGGAGCCTCTGCTGTTCTCTGTGATAAGAAAATTCCTTTAAAAATTAAAGGAAAGTTTTACAAAGCAGCCGTGAGACCTGCTATGCTTTATGGTTCTGAATGTTGGCCTGTGAACCATAGACATGTGCAGAGAATGGTTGTAGCAGAAATGAAAATGCTAAGATGGATGTGTGGACATACACGTAAAAATCGGATTCGGAATGATGCAATAAGAAAGAAAGTTGGTGTAGTTCCGATCGAGGATAAGATACGAGAAAACCGCTTAAGATGGTTTGGTCATTTGCAAAGAAGGTCAACTGATGCACCGGTTAAGAGATGCGAGTGTTGGGATGTTGAGCCGGCTAAGAGAGGGCGAGGACGACCCAAGAAGTGTTGGAAAGAGACTATACGAAGGGATCTTAGTTTTTTGGATACAAGTCCGAGATTGACCCAAGATAGATCTGAATGGAGGCGAAGAATCCATGTAGCCGACCCTACTTAATTGTGGGAAAAGGCTTTGTTGTTGTTGTTGTTGTTTTCAAATTATTCGAATTAACAATGCCTTTGAGTTCACCCAGCATGACTTAAAATCTTTCTTTGACTCTCAAGGGAATGTTCATCAAATATCCTGTCCATATAACTCGTAACAGAATAGAGTAGCAGAAAGGAAACTCCAACACTTGTTTAATATTGCCATATTTCTTCTTACTCAAATGAATGTTCCCAAGTACTATTGGGGATGCCATTCTTATTGTTGTCTATCGCATCAACAGAGTTTCATCTTCTATACTAGAAGGGTGGACTTTGTTCTCTTTGTTATACCCTACTGAGTCTCATTTTCCTTTACCTCTAAGAATTTTTTAGTGCATTGCATCTGTTCACAACTTCCATGCAGCTCACAAATTGGCATCTAGGGCCATCAAATGTGCCTTTCTTGGGTACTCCCGTATTCAAAAAGGGCTATCAATGCTATGATCATGCTGGGTGTCAATACTATGTGTTTGCAGATGTCACTTTCTTTGAGCAGACCAGCTTCTTTGCACGGGATGTGGGTGTCATCTTTTGAATCTTTCTCCTCCACCAATAATATATACTCGCAAGCATACCACTACACCTTTGTTTGTCCCTTTACCTGTTACTTTTGTACAGGATAATATGCCCTCTTTAAGTGCTTCCACCAGTGTTGGCCTAGATGTACCAGAGGAGCTTCCGATAGCTCTCCGCAAGTAAAAGAGACAATGTACTTTTCATCATATATCACATTTTGCTTTTACAGATGATGGTTTATCTAATTGTGACACGAGGTTTGCAGATGTCCCGAATGCCATTTCAGTCCTCATATATCATCATATTGTAATGCAGGACCACAGTTGGTGACATGCTACGGATGAGGAGATGGATGCCCTTACCTCCCAAGGCATGTGGCGACTACTCTGTCTTCGTCAGACGACGGTCTACTAGCGTCGTCATTCTTGTTGTCTATGTTGTTGATACGATCATCATTGGAGATGACGACGCCGATATTTCAGAGACAAAGACCATCCTTCGAAAGATCTTTGTCACAAAGGATCTTGAGCAGCTCCATTGCTTTCTTAACTTTGAGGTAATACGCACTACAAAGGGACGCATCTCTCGCAGAATAAGTATTGCCTAGACATTCTTACATGGGATGGACTAATTGGGTGCAAGCCATCAGGCATCCCTGCAAAAGTGAGGAGATATTCCATGACTATTGATGAATCTCTGATTCACATCCTTTATTCTTTTCGATATTGTCGTTGAGATATTGCATGGTATAGAAGCCTAGTGGGTAAACTTGTTTATCTCACTATTTACTAGGCCAGATATCTCATATATTGTGAGCAGAGCCAACCAACACATTGAGAGATCAATTTACAATCATTGGCATGATGTACTTCGGATCCTTCGATATTTGAAGGAATCTCCCGGACATGGACTCTTCTATGGGGTCAATGCTCACACTAATATCTTTTCCTGTACAGATGCTGACTACGTTAGTTCACCTGAAGACCATCGATCCACTATAGGCTATGCCATGCTCGTTGGGGGTAATTTGATTATTTGGTGAAGCAAGGGGCAGACATGAGTCTCCATATCAAGTGCAACAGTAGTATACAAGGCAATGGCTCGAGCCATCTATAAGATCACATGACTTATCTCTTTCCTATGTAAACTTGGACTTTCAGTTGTTATTCCAATACATTTATACTGTGACAAGAAGTCTACCACGTACATTGCCACAACTATGTTTTTCATAAGAGGACAAAACACATTGAGATTAACTATCACTTCATTCGTGTTCCACTGAACTTTTTTTTTGAAAGTCTGCAAGGTAGGGGGTAACACTCGATGGTGTCCGCCCCTTCAAGATTTATTGAACACCAAAAGTAGTGTTACATAAGGAGGACGCTACAACACCCCAAAAAGAAACGAGAGCAACAAATATAAGGAATCTATATCACCCCAAAGAAATCTATATCACCCAGTCGTCCACCAACCTTTTGGCCATCACCCCTACATTTTCCTTATAGATACTGTGACCCGAGAAAAGCAGGTCATTCCTCCCCCTCCAAACCGCCCAGAGAGTCGCGAAGGGTAGCAGCCGATCACGCCTAGCTTTGTCCCTATTATCGTGAATCGAGTTCCAAAAAGCCTGGAAATCGTCAACGCGGCACCACGTGACATTCATCTCAAGCCAAACCTGAGCAACCAGGGAACAGGAGAAGAAAAGATGCTCCACCGTCTCAATGTCATGGTCGCAAAGAAGGCATCTGTTCGCAGTCACGCCCAGAAGTCTGATGCAACGGCCACGCGTCATCAATCTCTTCCTCCGAAGGAGCCATAAGAAGACCCCAATGCTCTCCGGAGGCTTTGGATCCCAAATAGATTTACAGTCCATGTTCATCAGCTCCGAATTCGCTGTCGGCGGTCTGGAGATCGCCCCGTAAGCCCCCCTGACCGAGAAGGGGCCGCCCTTCCAGCTCCAATGATCTCTAACCGCAGAGGGAGCCCCAAACTCCCGCAAAGCGTCCAGCACAAGCAAAAACTCGTCAAGTCTTTGGTTCGAGAAATTAGCGGCGAAAGAAGGCCACCAGGAGCCGTCCACCCAGCAGTCCATGACCGGGCAATGTTTGTTGTCAGCCAAGGCATATAGCCGAGGGAAGCGAGAGCAGAGGGCCCCCGCCCCAGTCCAATTGTCCACTAAACTTCAGCTTGCAAGCATCTTCAGGAAAGCACTACCAAAGAAGCACCTCTCATTTTTTATTTCCGAGTTGGGCATGATCGACAGATATGCTCCAACTTGAGGGCGAGTGTTAGAGTTACTATTATTTATATTTGGGATTTTTACACCCATAACCCTGAGTAATTTTGCAATAACATTCATAACTCTGTATAATCACGAATTACCCTCAGGACCTTGAATAAGTCTGCCATCTTACATCCATGACCTTCCGTTACTTTACTTCATTAACTCAACCACTGATTGAGTTAATCTAACCAATCAACAATCTAACGGCTGGGATTAACCTAAATTAAAAAATAGGGTTTTTATCACTTGTGCCCCTCTGAGATATCGCAATTTCAGTTATGCCCCTATCTTTTTGGTAATATCAGCTGTGCCCCTCACTTCTTGCAAATCTATCACTTGTACCCCTCGGGTTAGTGACCGTCCATCTACAGTGCAAACGGACATTAACTTTGAGGACATAAGCGGAATTATTTTTTAAAATAGGGTTCAATGGTCATTTTACACCTTATTCCCCATCCTCTTCTTCTTCCTCCTCTTCCCCCATCCTCTTCCTCCTCCTCCAACCTCCTCCTCCTCCCTCTACGGCCGGAACTCCTCCCCCTCCCCGGCAAGGATGGTTCCAAGCAACCGGGGTCCAGCGCCTCCTCCCTGATCCACCCCTGATTTTATTCTGACCAAGGTTGCAAAAGTTGGTAGTCGGTACTCGGTCGGTTGGGTCACTGACTAAGGATTAATCGGCAGTCGGACGACTAATCGGATTTAGTCGGACTTTAATCGGCTTTGAATTTTATGATTATTTTAAATATATATCTCATTTTTATACATATATTTACATAGATTTTGTACATTTTTATACTATCATAATAAAATAAAAAGTAATTGAATGTAAATAAAATACTGAGCATATTATAATAAGTTTGCTTATAGAAAAAGCAAAACATATAAGAATATGGTATCTCCAAGCAAAAAATTGTTAGACTAGTGTACCTAGTCGGAATTAGTTGGTACTCGGTCGGCTACCCCACTGACTAGACTAGTCGGACCTACTAGTCGGGCCAGTCGGGTGCCTTTTACAACACTGATTCTGACCATAATACCCTTCTTAACCACACCATGGTTGTTTCAATTTTTTGACGGTCAATCTGACGGAAGGGCACAAGTGATAACAGAGAAAGAAGTGAGGGGCACAACTGATATTACCAAAAAGATAGGGGCATAACTGAAATTGCGATATCTCGAAGGGGCACAAGTGATAAAAACCCTAAAAAATGTATCCCATCCTTTTCTTTTGAGCCAGCACCTGCAACCAACCTGACAGACTTCACGTGGCGGGAAGAGGGATGGTCTGAAGGGGGAGCTTACAGGAACCTTGCATGGAGCTCGCAAGGTCCGAGGGGAGGAGTTTGCAGGGACCGCGCAGAGAGATGGCAGGGTCGAGGGGGGGAGCTAGCAGGGACCTTGCAGGAGGCTGGCGAGGTCGAAGGCGAAGATCTTGCAGGGACTGTGCGGGTGGCTGGCAAGTTCCGATGGGGGGGAGAGCTTGCAAGGAATCTGTAGGGCTTGCAGAGGAGAGGTGGCAGGGTACGGGGTGACATTTTGGTGCGGTTGCAGATTTTGGCAACAGAGAAAATCCTGAAGAGTTCGATGGGAGTGGAAAGGTACTTAGGCAGAAAGATTTAAGAAAGGTAGGGGGATCTTGTAAGGATCGTGTAGGGCTTGCAGATGAGAGGTGGTAGACAGAGAAAATCCTGCAGAGTTCGATGGGAGGGATGGCTTCCGGAGAGCGTCGGGGAGGGGGGGAGGTGGTTCCGGAGGTCGGGTAGGGCTTAAGGGGGGCCTTCCGGAGAGCGTCGAAGGTGGGGGGGGAGGGGGTGTCAGGGGAAGGGAGGGGTGGTTACAGAGGTGTCGGGGGTTGGGATGGGGGTCGACAGAGGTTTGGTGGGGGGGACCAACAATGGAGAGAAGGCTGGCTTGCACAGGTCGACCTGGAAGGGGGGGTTTGTATAGGTCGACGGGGGTGGGAGGGTGGATCTTGCAGAGGTCTACAACGACGTAAGGATTGCTTGCAGAGGTTGATTGGGGGAGAGGCGGTTGCATGGTCAGGGGGAGCTTGCAAACAGAGAAGATGCGCGGATTGCCTGCCGCGTCAGAAGGCTGAGGCGGGGGAAGCTTGCCGCCATCCCCTCCAAAGTGACGAAGAGAGAAGGTAGTGGCATGATTTGCAAATAAGAAATAGTATTAGGGGAATTTTGTCTTTTTTTAAACGGAAATCGTCAAATATAACGTACACCTCAGACGGAACATAACATAGGGTTATGTCATGTAAGAGTTAAGCATTACTCGGGGTTTCTCATGCAATTCACGATTATGCAGGGTTATGAATGTTATTGCGAAATTACTCAGGGTTATGGGTGTAAAAATCCCTTTATATTTTATTTCAATCTTGTAACCCTATAGGGGCATTCATGTACTTTCCCCTTTTCTGCTCCCTACGATTTCCTCTTTATATAAGAGACCCTAGACTCATTGAATAAGACAACGCTTCATTCTCTTCTTCACACCAACCTAACAGAATGTCGATTTGAGAAAGAATGAGACCCTATCTTCGCATGATCGTACACACTTGAGCGAATGGGTGGATGACACCATCGTACAAGCACAAGACAAGGAGGTTTTCCAGGTTCAGAATTTTTGGGGTTCAGTGGCACATGCAGAAAATCTGCAATCGAGAAAAAGCTAAAGAGGTGAACGTGCAAACTTCAGGCTCAATTGATGCGCCAATAATTGAGGAAGAGGAGGAATTGCAGTCAGAAGGTACGAATGAAGACGATGAAGAAGATGATGATGATCTTGATTTAGATGATGATAAAATTGATGAGGATGAAGACTAATCTCACTTGACATTGGAATTTTTTTGCCAAGCTAAGTGTTTGTAATTTGACATGTTGCATTTATTTTAAAATAATATTAACTCTTGAATTATAGTAAATACTTTGTTCTCAATAGCTTCTTTTATTTCTTCTTTCATTTCACTATTAATGTATTATATTATAGTATTGAAAATGCATAAATCTATGCAAATATATGATAATATGTATAAAAATTGATTTATATATTTAAAATAACTAAAAATTTCAAAACCAACTAAAAATTAACTAAATCTAATTAGCCGCTCGACTGCCAATTATCCTTAGTCAGTAAGTCAACCGACCAGGTATCGATTACCAACTTTTGCAATCTTAGTCTTCCTTGGTGCTTAAGGTTCATCATGATTACATCCAGGTACTTAATGTACACCAACCCTCGTATAGCTTCTGGCGAAGTTCAAACTATCACAAATGTGAAATGTGGGAGATTATGTGAACTCGGCTCGTTCGGAACTGAGAGTTCCGTAGTGCAAGAACTCTCGTTTGGTTGCCAGGGTACACCAGGGTACCCTGGCATACCCCTAGCTCCAATCCTGCATTCCTGGGTTGGGATTGCTTGTATTGACCCTAAAATTTCTTTGGTATAATATTTTTTAACCGTGCTCAAATAAACTTATTAACATAAAAAATATATTACAATCATTAAAAAAGTTAATACAACACATAATCAATGTCACATCACAACACAATTATCATTCTAACCCTCCAAACATCTACTATTCACAGGAGGATACCCCAACCCACCTCATCCCAGCCCAACCCAGTAACCAATCCTGACACCTCGACCACATATCGCTACCAGTTAAAGCGGTTGCTATTGTGTTTCAAATTGGTTTATCTGGCCATAAGTACTCAATCAGAACGCCACTTACAAAACGTACTGGTTTTCCACAAAAGGATAGAAATAAATTTTAGGAAAAAAAAAAGAACTTCTGCAGTTTTCCTACTAGAAGACCGAGCAAAGGTCGCTTATTTTGCATCAAGTGGAAAAAAAACAGCAGCGTACAGATGGGAGGATAAGATAAGAACTGAGAGTACCATCCGCAACGACGACATCCTCTTTCCTCTTCCGGGAACTCTGGTTCCGCCCATCTCCACACCTGTGCTGCGCGGGGGCGCACAGAGCATCGTACTCGCGTGCGACCACGGGGTCGAGGGTCCGGTATACTGAGCTCCACCACAGCTTCTGCTGCAGATCCGGATCGGGTGGCATCATGCCCTCCATCTCGGCCCTCGTGTAGCGACGCCGCCGAGGCTCGGCGACCACCTCCGCCATGTTCGTGTGGGCGCGAGGAGGGTGAGGGAGGGTTTAGAAGAAGGTCAGGGCGTTGGGTTGGGGTTGCCCGAGTCTCGAGTTGGCGCGCCGGTTGAGCTCGACTCTGTTACGGGAAGAGTTCTGCGGAGTGCGGATGAATTGTAGAAAAGGTCCCAAAGTACGGCTTTCAAAAACACTAGTATGGGATGGTTTACATCACAGCCTTTATAACTTTATTAATTGCATTGTAACTTTGTATTCTTCGTATTCTTCGTATTTGCCCAACGATCCCTGCAAATTTTCTAACTCTTGCACTACACCCTGGTTAACTCTTGGGAACGTGGTGCAAGATGGAGTAAGTTTGCGGGTTATGGGGTAAATGTGAAGGATACATGCTAGTTGTCTAATTGGTGAAGTAAATAGAGTATAAAGTTCCCCTTCAATATTATGTTTTTTCCATTGAAATGGTGATATTGACTAGGATTGTCGATTGAATCCAACACGTTAGCTTTTGGTTAAAATTATTCGGTATAAGTTCAGAAGCTTCAACTTTTTGAGTTGAAAGCTTGCGAACTAAATATGACACTAACATGTGTTTGTTTGATAAATGTTGGAGTTTGACAATAATATGATAATATGTACATGTGTTGAATATTTGCACACATGTAATAAGTTTAAGAGTTAATGAAATTATGATATTAATTATACTAATAGATGATATTTGTATCATGATAACTCACTTTTCTTTCTCGTTTATATAAATGCTCAACGAACTTTGTTATCAAACTCTAAATTAAATTGATTTTTAAAAGTGTGGTTTGAGTTAAATCATTAGCGAACTGCCACTATTGTACTGCAACTAGGATGCTCATTTTCCAAACAAACTCGAATCCAGATAGATGTTACCAGATCTATATCAAAATGATTAAACTCGAACCATCATACTTTATCATCCAACCAAACTCAAGCATATAAAATTTGGTTCCATTAGCATCCATGATGTTAACCTTAAAGTTATGCATTGTATCTTGTGGTCTAATAAGTATTATATGGTTAGATATGGCACTTTCTTTTAAGCCGTAAACCGTGAATGAACAATCCCAAGGTTGTTTTTGTCAATTTTATGGGAAATAAAATGTAAAAGGCCATTTTTTGTGTTTCTAAATTTTATCTAAATCCAAAATGTTGTTTTCTTTATTTGAACTATTTTGACATTTAACTAATATGTTAAAAAAAATCTTTTAGAAAAATTACCATTAGAAGTAATTAGATATGATTGATGAATCCATTACTCATATACTCAATACAAAGATCTTAGCAAATTCTTCATATTGATTCACCAAAGAAACCCCCTGAATTCAATTAATTAACTTTACTAAGTGTGCACGAAATTATGGTTAAAATCTACGAATAAATAAACCTTGAAAATCACCAAGCTTGTGATTATAATTTTATGTACAAAAACAAAGTATTTTGTCTTGATTATTTTTCATCTATTTAATTCAATTACTAACATGGCGTGAAGAAACAAAATTCATGAAATCATAAAATCAAAAGAAAATAAAAATGTCCGACTTTGTACATATTGTATATATTTTATCTTTGATATTTTTATTTTCACATTTTTCTTAACCTATAAAATCTATAAAAATTATATTAATCATGTATATTATATATATATTAAATTAAAATTGAATTAAAAATACAAAAAATACAAAACAAAAAAACGGGGATTAATTGGTAGAAAATACCCATACAAAAATTTTATTTTGCGTTAGCCATGTGATCCCGAGGCGAACCATTCCTACAATAAATGTTATTATAATATTTGATTTGTCAATAAAAGTTATTGATTCTTTTCACTCCCTTTCTAAGATTAAATGAATGAATGCACTATAAGGTCCCTCTGTACAATTAGGGTTATGTACCATGGCTATCTTAATGATTATACAGTTGTTGATTCAATGATTGAATCGTAGAGGTCGGTGCTTGGATGAATATATAATGAGTTAGATTGAGGACTCGTCAAGCACCAACAAATGATTGTTAAGAAGATGATCTCCAGCCTGAGTAGGGGATGGCAATCCTTTCTCATTAGGTTGATATCTGACCGACCTCTTGTTGCAGGTCCTCTACATAGAAATATAGATTCGGAGGTGTCAAATTAGTTATGTCAAAGAGTTGACTTAACGAGATCGAGATAACCAAAGTCCTACATCGCATACTGTCATGATATAGGTACACATCTTCTGACCAGACATGCATGGTCGTCGTGCTTTGAAAGCAAGACAAGAATTTGTAGGTATAATATATGCTTTTGGGAAAGCATGTGATTGATACCAGTTCCCAATGACTAAGATTGAGAAACTTGATGTTGAAACCCTAAACACGACAGTGTAAAATTGATCTATGTCTACGGGTTTATCATAGGTCTTCTGGTATGCAGGATGTTCAGGTGTTGGGAATGCCTGAGGGTGATGTGATCGTAAATGATTGTATAACCATGACGCTTCCATTCCAAGGGAGTGATGAAACATGTCTGGATTTTAGCGACTCATCTCAGTAGAGAAGTAATATGATCTTGGTCCAAGTGTTGGACATTGATCTGAATGAGGTTCAGATGCAATGAAAGATTAGATTTACGATCTTGATTTAATCAAGCATCTATGAGAGGTCCATGAGATATGGATTTGAGATATGATCTCAATATCCAAAGTCACTATATGTGGAACATACAATCGCCATGTCCTTGTCTTCAAGTATCTGCGGAGAAAGTGCACTATTCTCAAAAGGGTTCAAGAATAATTCCATAGTTGAATTATATCTAAGCATTGAGAAATGGATAATTAAATGTTATTTGATTATCATGAATAATGTGAATTTGATCCATATCATGAGAATGATGATCCAATGTAATTAAATGTGATTTAATTATTATGGATACGAATAATATAGATAGCACTATCCAATTATTCATAATATATTATAATTGTGATTTATAATGTATTAGGGAGAGCTTATTATGATTTATATTTTTCGATTAATTCTGGTGTGAATTGGATTCACATTGGACAATTAAATTGAAAATGTAAATCACATTTTATTTTGGGTTGTGAATGTGATTCACAAATTTCCAATGGCAAGATTGTAATATTCACAAAATAATTATGAATTATTTTTATAGAATTATTTACAACAATTATTGTTGTAACTATTGGAGATACATGGAATAATGCAATCTAAGAGATTACATGGGGATTGTCCCTTTCCTAATAGGAGAGGGGGACGACCGCCAATTCCTATAAGGAAAAGGTGGTTGTCCACTCCACCTTTATGGAAGGAGGCAATCTCCTTCCCAATATCTCCAAACTTGATTGATTTATTTTTAGGATTAAATTAAATTGATTTATCAATATATATTTAATCTAAATTAAATTAATTGTTGTTGTAATTTATAACAAAATCCTGGCCATTGAAAGAAGCACATATCAATCTCATCCATTGATTTTGTGTAATCCATAGATTGTGATCCATGGACTCCCAAACCCTATATAAGAAGAGGCACCCCTTGCCCTTCTAGGTTACAACAACCCTGGGATATCAAGCTCTCTCCCTCCTCCCATTCTCACACCCTCTCCCTCTCTCTATGCGGGTGGTCGTCCACCCGTACCCTTGAGGGAGACTCCACCGTCGTCGCATCACCATTGTGTTGTCGCCTCGACTGCTCTTGGTTCTCCATATTCTTTGGTGTGCTTCGCTCGTAAAGAAGACACTCGATATTGTGTGATGAGACCAGGAGTTCCCTTGATTAGATCAACATCTTGGATTGCGAGAAGCACACAGTTCATCCCTGCACTCGCAAGCATCTCCTCTGAGGATCGGACTTGAGATGAGAGGTCCCTTCTATTAGAGGCTTGATCGCAACCATGCTATGAGAGGTATTCATTTATCCATTATGTGGTTTAGATGAAGCGATCTAAGAAGTGTTCTTGGATCATGCGGTTTCATTGAATGAAAAAATTTAAATTTTGTTGCGTCGAATAACTAGTGCGACTGGTCGTTCTTGATCGTATACGATACGATCCCCACGCGCTTAAGGATTCTTCCATATCCTCCAAGTGGTGTCAGAGCTTTAGGTCGAAGGTTTTGGATACGATACATAAACCTAGAAAGACTTGGGTTCATTAGGGTTTGCAAAAATTTTATCACATTTCATTTTTCGTATCCCTGTTTAGTGAATATTTTCGGCCCTATTTAAATTGTTTAAACACGAAGTTATCACTTAGATTTTATTCCACATTAAATAAGGAAACCATGGGATTTGATTTGCGTGATTTGGAATCTGATTGCTCAAGTTATGATTATTTTAATGAACATGTGCATCCGTTGTTTTGGGGATGACGAATCTTGATGTAATTAAAGTGTTAGTTACTATTTTGAAATGCCTAAAAATGAGTTATAATCACTTGTGTTCTGTTGTAAATCAAATTAGCAAATTTTTGAAACTTATTTTGCATGATTTGAATTTAAATTGATTGAGATATACTAATTTTAGTAAGTGAGGGTCACTGCTAGAAATTAGACTCCTAATCAAGAACCATGTGATTGTCATTTAATAAGTTAGTGAAATTAATGGTTAATTTTGTGGAATTATTATGGATATATATTTGAGAAATATTTGATGATAATTATTTCCTTAGATGACATTGCCTTAACCAATAATTGATTAGATATGATCTAGATCACATTTGGTTGCACAATCTTCTTTCCAACCAACAAACTTGCTTGAATAGGATTGGGAAATTGTTTATAAAATTTCCTTATAATCAAAATGATTTTGATTATTACTATGTGGTATAACTTCGGTTGAAAAATCAATTATCATCTCAAGTATATAATGATCAATTTGGCATTATCCTAACCCGAGGTAGATATGGTGTCTAGTCAGGGAGCATTCGGGTAGCAGGTTGCACCGTGTGCGGTCTGTCCCACTCCCATCGGCATTGGCCATGACAACGGGTATGGAAGGGATAATGCTGGAGAGATCTTGATGTATTATCTAATTATTAAAATTCGAATTAATACGTACTTTGAGATCATACCATCTTTCCAAGTAACAATCAAGTTTGTTGAGTAAATTGGATTGATAATACTATGATGCGACATATCTACATTTTTGACAGAAATGCTTTCGAGTGGACCGTATCTCAAGATAATGGTGATCAGAATGATGGTGCATTAAGTTTAGATAATGGACATCGTTACAGATACATGACATCAAATTTGTCAGAAAATTTGAATGGCGCCTTCAGAGGAGCACGTGGTTTGCATGTCATATCGCCGATTCTAAAAATAGTTCAATGTGCTGCAAAAGCAACATGTCGAGATGAACACTTGCCATTGTATTATGATGAATCTGAGGGAAATGTTTGGTGACGTAAAACACACACAACTTATAATATAATGAGAGAATTTGTTCGTTGCAAGATGCAGGAGAGGACCTCTGTCAGAGAACATGTACTCAAAATATTTGGGTACCTTTCTGAATTGGAAACCCTAGGAGCTGACATGGATGCAAGTATGCAAGCTGACTTCATTCTGCTATCGCTCCCTAAGTCTTTCAACAACTTTGTTGTCACATTTCACATGAGCAAAGTTGATTATATTAACGATGGGTTATTGGCTGCATTAAAGTCTGATGAAGATGTAATGAGGAAGGATGGCCCCTCTGGCAGTGCAATGGTTGCATATGTTAAAGGAAAGCACGGTCGGAAGCAAGGTTTTCGGAAGGGCCCGCCCCATAAGAGAAAGAAGAAGAGTCAAGGCGTTGGCTCATCTTCCAGTGCATCCATGTTGATAGCGTCGAAGAAAACCAACGTTTGTCACCACTGCAAGAAGCGGGGGCTGATGAATCTCCATTTCATCACCTTTATTCTATCATCTTGGCCTTAAAAACCCCAGTAAATGTGTGTAAATACCCTTAATTCATGCATTTCAACATTCACACATTCTTGTATAAATAGTGTATAAAATACGGTATTTGATGCCAAAATTATGTAACAAAGAAAAGAAAAGAAAAGGAATAAAATATTGAATATATTTTACGACCCTAAACTCTGAGACCTTGACATCTCGATGACTACATCGACAAGGAATAAAGTAGGGGGAAATAAGGGTCCAATATACAATAAAATCCTTTTTATTTATTCATTTAGTATTCATTTTTGGGACTTATTTTATTTCCCACCTTTTTTACTTCAAATAAAGAAACATTGTACATGAAAGTTGTGGATAATAAAATATAGAAAAATACAAAATTGAGTTTACATAAAAATAATATACAGTGTACAAAATATATTCTGAATAAGAATCCAAAATCCCAACTTCCCAAACCCACATCTCTCAAATAAAAACTCAAAAGATCTCAAAATAACCTTTAATTGTATATAACTTTTAATAAGCTATTTAATTAAGTGATTTCATATGTTTTGGAGTTAATATGTGGAAGTTAGGTTTTGGACCCCTATTGTATAGTTTACCTGATTAAAATAATCATTTTATTTATTATTATTATTGTTACAATTTTATATTTTTATAATTTTGTAAATATTATTTATAATATATGTACATATTAAAACAAGAATAAAACAATGAAGAAAATACTAAAATAAAATACTTATATAAAATACGTAGGTAAAATACCCATATCTATATCTATATAATAAATATATCTATTTATTTAAGTGTATGTATTATATCAGAAAAATATAATAAAAATATATTTAAGTATCTAAAATTAAGTTATAAGTATATAACATAATAAACTAAATTAATAAAATTAAAAATAGAAAATAAAAAAACATAAATACATAGATAAATACACCTATATATAACTCTTAAAGTAACTTGTAATTGTATGCCTCTAAAAAATAAATAATAATCATAATAAAATACTTTATAAAATAATAATTATTTTTATTTTATAACCTAAAATTAATAAATCAATTATATTTTTATTGATTTTTTAAATAATTTCCAGGAGGTTTTTCCTGGTTAGTCCGCGTGGACCAACCATGTGGCTAGGGCGATTGACTGCGGGTCAACGGTCTGACCCCCCTCCCGTAGCGTGTCAGACATAGCAAGCAATCCTCTTCTCATTTTTTGGGGCACGTTCCTTGCACCATTTCACGACAGCCTCTTCACGACTTTTCCTCCTCGCATATCGAGGATTCATGCCGAGATGTTTCCTAGGGACGAGGGGTGCATCATCACTGTTGTTTCCTCGTCCTTTGGAGCTTCCAGTCCACCATGTACAAAAACCTCCTTCATCCTCTTTGGAATTTTGAACCTTTTTGCACCCGCCTTTGGCCATCTTCTTGGAGCTCCGGATTGAGCTAGGTGACAAGTAGCTCTCCAGCCCCTTAGAGGCGCGACTAGGCCCGTAAAGGAGTGTTTCCACCTCCTCCAACGGAGCGCCGTCGCTGAGAGCTTCTTCCTGGTTCTCCAATCAGTGAGGCTCTTTCTTCTTGCACTTTCAAGTAGTTTTAGCTCCCAGTATTATATCTCACATCTATTTTGCTCCTTTTTACATGATTAAAATTATCATTTTATTTATTTTTTATTTTAGTTACAATTTTATATTTTTATAATTTTGTAAATATTATTTATAATATATGTACATATTAAAACAAGAATAAAACAATGAAGAGAATACTAAAATAAAATACATAGGTAAAATATCTATATCTATATAATAAATATATATATCTATTTATTTAAGTGTATATATTATATCAGAAAAATATAATAAAAATATATTTAAGTATCTAAAATTAAGTTATAAGTTTATAAAATAATAAATTAAATTAATAAAATTAAAAATAGAAAATAAAAAAATACATAAATACATAGATAAATACACCTATATATAACTCTTAAAAAGTAACTTGTAATTGTATACCTCTAAAAATTAAATAATAATCATAATAAAATACTTTATAAATAATAAATATTTTTTATTTTATAACCTAAAATTATTAAATCAAGTAATTTTTATTGATTTATTAAATAATTTCTAGGAGGTTTTTCCTTGTTGGTCCATGGGGACCAAATAGGTGGCTAGGACGGTTGACCGCGGGTCAACGGTTTGACCCCCCCCCCCTCCTGTAGCGTGTCAGACATAACACGCAATCCTCTTCTCATTTGTTGGGGCCCGTTCCTTGCACCATTTCACGACAGCCTCTTCGCGACTTTTCTTTCTCGCATATCGAGGATTCATGCCGAGATGTTTCCTAGGGACGAGGGGCGCATCATCGTTGTTGTTTCCTCGTCCTTTGGAGCTTCCAGTCCACCATGTACAACAACCTCCTTCATCCTCTTTGGAATTTTGAACCTTTTTGCACCCGCCTTTGGCCATCTTCTTGGAGCTCCGGATTGAGCTAGGTGACAAGTAGCTAGGCCCGTCAAGGAGTGTTTCCACCTCCTCCGCCGGAGCGCCGTCGCTGAGAGCTTCTTCCTGGTTCTCCAGTCGGTGAGTATCTTTCTTCTTGCACTTTCAAGTAGTTGTAGCTCCCAGTATTATATCTCACATCTATTTTGCTCCTTTATTCCCATGCTTAGTCGTAGAACCGCTAGTTCGTAGTTCGCCGGAGCTGTCCTCCGGTGAACCCATTTCCTTGTTATCCAGTTGCCCCGACGCATCTGATTATCTCCCATCGCATCCCTTTCGCTTCGTGATCATCCCACACACCTACAAAACAATCGATCCTTGTTGGATCGAATCGCCTGATGCTCCTCCTCCTCGCCTTGCCGGAGTACCTCCGCCATGACCCTCTACACTCCCATACACCCGCTATAGGGTCGAGGCACTTTTCCCTCGACCCTCCAACCTTTTCTTGCACGTCCAGGAGCACAACACGCCACCTGGGAGCCATTTTGATTCTCGCCGAAGGTGCCTGGAGCCTTTAGGCATCCTTGACCTCGCAGGCGAGATCCGGCCCTCGTCGAAGTACTTTGGATCTCGCAGCCGCTAGAGGACCATCCCAGGAAGCGCTTGGGACATTTTGGAACTTCAGATCCAGTCGGAGGAGGAAGATCTAGACAGAGAAAGCTCGCATAGCCGCGAGTTCCTCCTTGTTCTTCCTCACCCTCCATCATATAGACCCCGTTCTTCATGGTCTCCTGCAGCCGTTGGATCCCCTCGTGCTACAACCCTCCCATCTGATCAGAGGGTCCAATCACAACCATCCACTTCGAACCGGCATCGCCTCCCGTGGTGGCACCACGTGTCAAGTGAGCGGTTCTCCGCCGTTTGAGCCGTGTCGCGTCATAGGTAATTTGTAGATCTACCCAGACCCTTTTTGTAGTTACTATTTAATGTTTAAACTTTCCTCGTCAGTTTAAATAATTTTGTAATAATTACAAATACCCCCTGAACATTAGTTTTATTGTAATCTAGTCCTCGGTCACGTCACCTCACATGCCGTACCACGTGAGCTACGGGCATTTTGCACGAGGATCCTCATGGGTATGTTTATTTCCATTTAGTCCATAAACTATTTTTTCAGTTATATATTTTTTTGGAAAATTGCATCAAGGCCCCTAGACTTTATGATATTTGTATTAATGCCCTTACTAGCATTGTATCTTCTCTTTATTTCTTGTATTTATTTCATATAGCTAAATTGCTCTAAAAAATCTAAAAAATAGTTTTAAGCTCCTATTGTATTGTACTTTTCGCTATAATTTTTATTTTGCATTTTGAAGCTCTTTATTTTTATAAAAAAAATAAAAACATCACTTTTTGATCCTTTTTGCAGTAGAAAATACATAAATATTATAAAACTTTTTTGAAAAATTACCAAAAAATTTTGTGTATTCATGCATATTTAACCTTCAGACTAAAAATCATCAAAAAATTCTAAAAGAAACCTTAAAAATAGAAAAAACCCAAAAAACCTTTATAAAGAATATAAAATTCTCAAAAAGTCCAAAAATTATTTATGTATTTTTCTTTATATTGTTATATTTATTTTAAAATTAATTTGGAACAATTTTGATACTGTTTGGTGTTTTAAATCTCCATTTTAATTTCAGTTATAAATTTCATCCCTATTTTAGGGTATTTTGGACTTTAAAAAAACACAAAAACAATAAAAAATATTAAAAACCTAAAAAGATTTTATTTCCTTATTTTTTACTATTTTAAATAATATTTATCGCTACCCTATCCTATATTGCTTATATACCTTTCATATAACTTTATATTTTTTAAAAGAAAAGAATTAAAAATATAAAAATATAAAAAGAAAATATAAAAACTAAAAATAAAAAATTAAAAAAACCCACAAAAATTACATATTGGCTAAGTGTTTGAGAGATAAATCGTGCCTTGATTTGTTTATCATTGCCTGCTCTACTCCCTTGCTTCATGTATTCGACCCCTACTTGCTTGCCATTATACATTCTTAGCAGGGTATAATAAATTTTAACTCTTGCTCTTAATTGCTCAATTATTTGTGTGGGTTAATTGTTGAAACAACGAGAAGGTTGGAGTAGTAGCCTCGACGATAGTGAGCTTGATTTGTCAGACCATTATTTAGCGACTCCCATCTTATCGTTTTTCAAATGGCGCCATTGCCGGGGAGCATCGACTTGTAGAGTAGATTTTATCTCTTTTATTTGCTTAACCATTTTTAATTATCTCTCTTTATATGATTATCAGTTTTGAACTGTCTGACATCTTTTCTCTTGTCTTCTTGCGAGGGACTGCAACCCGAGGAGGATCGCCAAGGTGATCCTATACAGCCTTGGGCCGAGGAGCCGACTATTCTTCCCTAGCCGTCAGGAGAGAGCAGGAGGAGCTTGAGAGAGAGAGAGAGAATATAATTTGGATTTTTACTTTTTGGTGAGAGAGATATTCATTTCTACTACTAAGTTGTAATAATATAGGTACCCATGACTTTAGACGCTCGGGCCCAATTTCCAAGTGTTTGTTCACTTGGGGGCTCACCGCATTTTTAGAGTTTCTATCGCTTTCTTTTATTTATTTCCCACAGTTTTGTATATTCTGACTTTTTTTTATTTTTTGTGGAATGAGCCCTTAGCTTATCGGCTTCCTCCCTATATTTATGTGGCTGAGTAGAGATCCAGGAAGGGTTACAAGGATCTTAAAAAGCACAGACTACATGTTACAAAGGAGGAGGACAAGTGCGGGATAATTTTTTGGCAGTACTCTCTCTCCTATAGGCGTAGCGTTCTAAGGACTCGTGCAAAGATCAATTGCCTGAAAATCAAATCTAAAAGCTATAAAGATAATCGTCGAACCTTCACAGCTCTACGGGTTGAGTTGGTGAACCCATTCCTTTGTATTTGATTGATTAGCTTTGTTAAGGTCGAGATCAAAAACATCACGCAATCGTGCAATTTTGCTTCCTTCCTCGCTGACCCTTGCTCACTGTGGGTCATTCTACTGTTTTGCATTCCTTTTATTTCTCGTTGACCTCCTTATCTTTCATCCACATCGATCTTCCTCTTCATCTTCGAGATGGCAACGAATGGATAGTTGAGTCGAGATCCCGTCGACACCCATATCAGTTCCAAACGCTCGCTTTCTCTAATAATTCAGGGTGATTCTCGAGAACCCGGTTCGAACTTCACGAACCGATCTCCATACTCCCCAATTCTTCAATTAACTGAGATCACTCTTGTCCCGAACTTTGCCCATTTTGGATGGCCATTGATTTCAATCCTTATATATCGCCATCCTTAACAAAGTTCTGTGTTGATCTTAACATAGAACATTTCTCTCCATCGGTTGCAACAATTCAGACTGATCGGTGTATTCTTCTGTGTGGAGGCCAAGATCTCGATTTTGAGCCAAAGATCCAAGCAGAATCTAAGATGGCCGGTGGCAGAGGAAAGGGACTACAACCCCAACCGCAAGAAGAAGTCAATTCAAGGGACGGACAATGCACCACGCAGAATGAGGTCAACAACCAACTGCTTGCATCAATACAAACAATCCAACAGTAGCTGACTAACCAAGCCCTAGACTAGACCGCCTTCCAAGACATGTTAAATGATCCGAGGAGGAAGGATGATGCAAGAGATGGCAGAAGAGAGGATGGACCAGATCCAGATCAAGAGTTCAATCAGGGAGGTGATGGAGATGAATTCTCAGTTGGTGGACCCAATTTTGAGGGAAGGGACAACAGACCACCGCTGTCGAAGCCCACCTTGAAGCAGATATACAATTTCGGAGCAGGATGTATCACAGAGTGGATGATAATTCCACAAATACATGCCTACTTCGAGCTGAAGCCGCAGTTTCTGTCCCTGCTCCCCACATTCCATGGGAACACTACAGAATAACCACATATCCACCCCAAGAAGTTCGGCCGCATTTGCGCCACCGCCCACTACCCCGGTATTCCATTAGGAGTAGTCAAGATGATTGCCTTTCCCTTCAGTCTACAGGACAAGGCCTTGTATTGGTTCGATCACTTAGGGAATGTAGTCACGACTTGGGAGGGGTTGAAGTCTGCATTTCTTCACAAATTCCACCCCCTCGGTCTTCTAAATCAGATGCACGCTTGCATCTCCAGTTTCTGTCAGCAACCCCACGAGACAATACATGAAGCGTGGGAATGATTCAAGGATCTATAGGAAAAATGTCCTCACCACGAGATTCCAAAGACTAGTTTTGTGCAACATTTTTTGGTGGACTGACACTAGAGAGCCAAAAGCTCGTTGATACCGTTTGCAGTGGCTCTCACTTCAACAAGGACAAGGACGTTGCCTGAAATATCTTCAAGGAAATGGTTGAAGGAGGAGTCGCTCAATCCTCGTCACGCGTTTACATGAAGATGCCAGCTACCATCAGCAAGCCTGTGAACATGGCTGCTCACGTCGAGGACAGGGATGAGAGCTCCAACCTTAGCATCATTGGGAGCCATCTATCCAAGGTTTATATCATCAAGAAGAGGTCACATGACCTCGAAAAATTATCAGTGATTGAGAAGAGGACCTAGAGCTTGGAAAAGCTCGACTTAATTTCCCAACATCTAGAGCAACTCATCCGTGCATTGAATGCCAATATGTGCAACACTGTGTATGCCACTGCCGAGACGTCCGCTGAGAAGAAGGAGCCTTCATCGAACCAAACACCTCAGCTGAGTCCACTACAACCACAACCTGTTTAGCACGTGTATTATATGTAGGTTCCGAAGCAGTCCCCACAACCCCAAACACAGATGGTTGTATATCAGCCAGAAACCCAGCTAGCTTATTTCGAGCAGTTCTCTCCACCTCCACCGCTGATTCAAGAAATCAATGGTGTCTGGAGTAATGAGGCACAACTGACCCGTCCTCAGGGACATTCCCTAGATTAGAACATGAGCAACAAGCCCTATCACTAGCAACAATAGGATGGAAGACCCTTCCAGCCCTCGTATCAGCAACAACCTCCTTATCAAGGTAATACCTAGAGGCAGAGCTACCAGCATGGTCACCAACAGCCCGGATATTGCAGTCAAGGGTGCCATCAACAGTCGGTTGCACAATATCCCCATCAGAACTCACAATATTCCTTCAATCCTCCTCCTCTCCAATTTTCTCAAGGGTACCAGTCACAATCTCATCAGTCATATCAGCATCAGAAACCCCAGCACGAGGAATCTTATGAGTTTGTACCGATAAATCCGGCCCTTGTCTGCCTTGAGAACTAATGAAAAATATAGTTGAGATGAACCAAAAGATCGACGATCTGACAGCTGCAAAAACAATCATTCCAGCTCAGGTTGAAGCTGACCCGAACAATCTCCGATGCAATGAGCATGTACCCGGTAGTGTCCAACACAATTCAGGTAAACTAAATTGATTTTCATCTAGTGCCATTACTCCCAAGAGAGGTAGGACACTCCAGCCATCGGTAACGATGAAGGGGAAGCATCTTGCATGTGACGGAGAATCATTAGTCCAGCCACCGCAAGGGTCGAACACCATTTTTGGAGCAACGCCATTAACAGAAAAATTACAAAAAATGAAGAAAATTCAAAAAACCAAAAAGACAACAACAAAATCGGTAGAGAACATCCAACATTGATGACGTCTGCACGTACCACAGAAGCAGTACTAGAGCAAAGAAGCCAAATACATGCAGCGGACCCAAAGCCTGCACACAACACCGAGCCTACATTTTTTGGTCCACAGATTGTAGATGTTTCTATACCTTTTTGCCATATACCTGTATAAAACGATAGAGACAATCTTTTGAATGATATTGTTTCAGATTATATAAACATTCCTATTCCATAAGCAGTGAAAAAACATAAAAAAATGAAAATTTTGAAAAATGCTTTGTCTGATCCTGCTATCATCGAAACAATTCAAAATTTGATCTTGAACATGCCTTTAATGAAGGCTCTTGAGTACATGTCTACTGTGAAGAGAGGATTGAAAGATGCATGTACGACCTAGTGCAGGCCTCATCCTCATAATTCCAGAAGAAAAGGTTTCAAGTCCGAAAAGCATATTCTTACAATGACCACATTCAATGCTATCAGCAACCTCCCGGACAAGAAGCCAGATAAGGGAGCACTGGTCGTTCGCTGTCAGATGTTCAACCAGGAGTTCGAACGCACCTTTCTCGACAGTAGGTCGTCTGTCAATTTAATGCCTACTTCACTACTCGCAGAATTTAGGTTAGGACCACTCCAACCTACGAAGATGATTCTGCAATTCGCGGACAAATCCATCAAGTGGCCCAATGGTATGTTGGAGGACATAATTGTCACGGTCCAGGGAATGCAGTTCTCTGTCGATTTTGTCATACTAGATATGGACGTCTCCACACCTTTGCTCCTTACCCAGATCATTCTTGGATGATCGTTTCTACGATCAGTCAATGCAATGGTGAATTATGGTACCGGAGAGATAACCTTCGGCTCCATCGACAACAAGATGAAGATAGAGAACGTATCCAATGCAAAACCAACGGAGGGAACATCTGCGACATCTACGAGGGTAATTAATCATTTTGAAGACTGTGACTTTCTGACAGAAATACAAGACACCAACCTCTTCATGGATGATAATGAGATCCATGAATTACTCTGCCCTGATGAAGAATCAGAGAACGCAGTCGACTTCCCCCTTGTCAACCAAGATGAGGTTCTGGTTGATACATTTGATGAGACCCCTATGGGGATGATGTGCCTTGAAGACCAATAATAGAGTATGGACGAATCCGACAGTGAAGAAGAAATTATTGAAAATTTTTGTGAACTTTTTAATATTGAGGCTGAACGGAGCATGGTAGACACCGATCAGATGAAATAATCACCACCTGCTATGCTAGCTGAAGTCACCATCGAGGCAGCTTCCATTCCACCCGAGCTAAAGCAACTACCCTCCAATATGAAATATGCCTTCCTTGCAGGTGAACCAAACATGTACTCGGCCGTCATCAATGTGCATCTGATCGGAGACCAAGAATCTCGTTTGATGGAGGTTGTTGAACGTAACCGTAAGGAAATAGGTTGGAAAACTTTGGATCTCCATGGGATCAATCCATCCTTGTGCTCGCATCGCATTTTCCTTAAAGAAGACAACAAACCCTCTCGAGAATTTCATAGAAGACTAAATCCGAACCTGCGCGAGATTGTCATGAAAGAAATTCAGAAATGGTGCGATGCATGATTCATATAGCCTATCTCCGACAACAAATGGGTGAGCCCTCTACATGTAGTGCCAGAGAAATCAGGGATCACCATCGTGAAAAATGACAAAGGAGAGGAGATCGTGACCAGAGTACCCACGTCTTGGCGAATGTGTGTGGATTATAGAAGATTCAACCTCGCCACCAAGAAGGATCACTTTCTGTTGCCTTTCATCGACTAGATTCTTGAGAGACTAGTCACGAAGAAATATTTCTTCTTCTTGAATGGATATTCTGGGTATAATCAAGTTGCTATAGCTCTTGAAGATCAAGAAAAGACCACGTTCACCTTTCCCTTTAGTACACACGCCTTCAGACGGATGCCGTTCAGGCTCTGCAATTCCCCAGCCACATTTCAGATGTGTATGCTGGCACTTTTCGCCGACATGGTGGGCAATTTTCTTGAGGACTTTATGGACGATTTCTCGTTCTATGGGGACTTGTTTGAACAATGCCTTGATTATTTAGACCGAGTATTACGGAGGTGCTATGAAGTAAATCTGGTGCTCTCGTGGGAAAAGAGCCTCTTTATGGTGACTGAGTGGATTGTGCTGGGTCATGTGGTATCTAAACGAGGCATGGAAGTTGACCCAATCAAGGTGGGGGTGATTTCTAAGCTAGAGCCACCAACAACCATCAAGCAGGTCAGGTCGTTCTTGGGGCCTGTCAGTTTTTACCGATGATTTATCAAAGATTTCAGTAAATTGGTCAGGCCATTGTCCGAGTTGCTAGGCAAGGAGATAATTTCATTGTGGATAATCGTATGCTCCTTGCCTTTAACCAGTTGAAAGAACTTATCACTCAGGCCCCTATCTTGCAGCCGCCGATTTGGACACAACCTTTTAAGATAATTACATATGCGTCAGGTTATGCCATCGGTGTTGTACTGGGACAAAGGAAAGATAATGTACCATTTGCGATTCACTACGCTAGTCGAATGCTCGATAAAACCCCAAGGAACTACACAGTCACTGAAAAGGAGTTGCTAGTGGTATTCTTTGCCTTTGAAAAGTTCAAATCCCATCTCCTCGAATACAAGGTTATCATTTACACATATCATTCTGTCATCCGATACTTACAACAGAAGAAGGACGCCAAACCACGTAGATCCTTCTCCTCCAAGAATTTGACCTTGAAATTCGAGATAAACCTGGAGTTAAGAATGTGGTGGTCGACCACTTATCTAGACTTCCCGAGTCTGAATCTCTTGAGCTAAACTTGCAACCGATCACAAACAAATTTCCATATGAGGTAATTTTGTCATTCACCTCGCTCCCCTAGTATGCTGATATTGTGAATTACCTTGTGCCCAAGAGAACTCCACAAGATTGACCGAAGCTGAAAGTAGACAAATTCTTATCTAAAATCCATTTTTACTAGTGGGAGGATCCATATCTACTTCGTGAGGGGGCAGATTGCATCTGGAGAAGGTGTATTCCTCAGGAGGAAGTTCCGAGTGTCCTCGTACATTATCATGACCAAGAATCTGGAGGACACCATTCAGGCAGGCGAACGCCGACCAAGGTTCTTCAGAGTGGCCTTTGGTGGCCTACATTATTCAAGGATGCAGAAGATTACGTCAAGTGTTGCACTGATTGCCAGAATATGGACAATACCATATGAATGAGAGTCATGATGCCTCTGAAGTTCATTCAGATATCAAACGTCTTCAACGTATGGGGCATCGACTTTATGGGCCCATTTCCAAATATCCAGGGCTATGAATATATTCTGCCTGCTGTTGACTATGTGAGTCGACGGGTGGAGGCTATTCGCACCCGAACCGCCGGCAGTCGGAGTGTTTGTCGATTCTCGAGAGATCACATCATTGCACGGTTTAGGATTCTCAAAATTCTATTATCAGATGGGGGTAGTAATTTCATAAACAGAGAGGTGAAGAAGCTAACTCAGGAATTCTGCATAGAACATCGTGTTTCTTCACCGTACCACCCATAGTCCAATGGCTTGGCTAAATGTTCAAACAGGGAGATAAAGACAATTCTATAGAAGCTTGTGTGTCCGGATCGTAAGAACTGGTCTTAGCTGCTTGATTTAGTTCTTTGGGCTTACAGAACTACGTAGAAGTCACCATTAGGAAAGTCTCCCTGCCGCCTTGTGTATGGCAAGCTATGCCATCAGCCCATTGAGGTGATACATAAATCTTTATGGGCCATTAACATCTGCAACTTGGATTATGAGAAAACCAGGAAGAACCGAAAAGTGGACCTGAATAGATTATTATAACTTAGATATTATGCATATGACAACAGCCTGATGTACAAGGAGAAGATTAAGAAGTGGCACGATAAGCACATCCACCGCAAATCCTTTGAGCAATGTCAGAAGGTGTGGTTGTTAGATGTGAAATTGAAGATCTTTCCGGGCAAACTAAAGAGCAAGTGGACTGGGCCGTTTACAGTGAAGCATGTGCGTGACAATGGAAGCATAATTATATCTGGATTGTCAGCTGATGCACAACCATTCGTGGTCAATGGACAACTTTTGAAGTCTTATCTTGAGTATGACAAATTCTTGTATGTCATTGACTCCGTTCAAGTGGTTTTATGAGAATGAATTGAATACTTCTGAAGCTACAGTCGAAGACAAAGCAAATCAAAATATTTTTGAATGACTTTTCTTTTTTTTCTTCCTCTTTTATTCCTTTCCTTCTCATTTTTCTCTTTCTACCGAAAAGGTATCACCCTTTTTGTCAGTTTTCTATACTTAGGACATACTTTGTCCTAAGCATAGGGGGTGTGCACCCTGATTTCTTTCATTTTTCGATCCTCTCCATTGTCTAATCTTCTTGTCTATACTTAGGGATATCTTACCCTAAGTATAGGGGGGGACAGTCTGAGTGCGATTTGTTTATTCCCACCCTTGACCCTCCCTATTTTGTGTACAATCTGTTATACTTAGGATTATTTGATCATAAGTATAGGGGGGACGGTCAACTTCTCATTTATCCGTTTCTTCATTCTTTCTTTCTTTAGACTTTTCCAGCCTGGATACTGACCTGTTTATCGCTTTGTTCCTCGAAGTACTGTCTCTTTTGTCAGTACATGGGCTAGTAGGGTCGTGTTATCTTGTGGATTCAGTCTAAGGTATTAAGCACATGGGAATTGCGATGGTAGGCCCATGTCTCATTGTACAACATCCGAGTAGGGCTGTGATACACTTGATTTATCATCTTAATTTATATTTATTATCCATTTAACTTAAAAATACACTTGATTGATTCTCAATTAACTCTAATTAATATTTCAAACCTTGTAAATAAATAACCTTAAGTATTCGTTCTTAATTATTTGTCTTTGTGTTTATATATTCATCTATATTATGTGATTATTTTATGTATATTTTAATCATAAGAAATCCTATAAAAAGTTAACTTAATAGTTTAAATAGTATTATGTATACTCATTATTATTATTTAAAATGCCATAAAAATAAAAGAATTAAAACAAGTATTTTTATACATAGAAACACACTTTAAAAATATTTTTATTATATTGCTTACTAGTTTTGTTCTCAAGTGCTACATGAAAGTTGTAAAGACGGTCAACTTCTCATTCATCCATTTCTTCATTCATTCATTCATTCTTTAGACTTTTCTATACTCAGTACGAGTTATGTCTTCTCTTTTTCTCTCTGATATATGAGGACATAGCTCAAGCTAAGTATAGGGGGCTCGTATATACTCCGTATATACTTTAGCCATAACTCGTATGTTCGTATTTTTAAATAATAAATATGGCTAAAAATATTAAAAACACTTAATAAAAAGATGTCTATTCTTCCTCAAATAATTTTTGTATTTACTGATTAATAAATCAGGTAGAAATATTTTTTTGCAAAATGTTGACAAATAGTTTGAAAATCTTTTTGAAAATTCTTTTGAAAACTATTTGGAAAATATTTTGTCCAATATTTTCAACCTTTGTAAAAATTATTTTGTTTGAAATTTTTATTTTCTGTAAAATAAAAATGTTTGAAAAACTATTTGCAAATAATTTTGAAAATGGTTGCAAACATATTTTGAATAATTTATATATACTATTTAAAAAACCTTTGCAAAATGATTTTCGAATGTGTATAAATGTTTGTAAAAATTCTTTGTAAAAATTATTTTGGACTATAGTTTTCCAAATTGTTTGAAAAATGTTTTTTAAATAAGTTTGAGGAATTTATACATCACCATAAAATTCTGTATATATATAATTATAAAATTGACCACTTACCCTTTGTAAAATCTTAAAAACCTAATTCTTGTAAATATAAGATGCATCCCTGTGTAAATATTTTTACCTATTTTTCATCCAAAATCTTTTGTTTTCAAAAATCACAAAAACGTTTGAAAAAACTAAAAATACCAAAAACATTTGCAAAATCTTTTTGAAAAATATAAAAATTGCATATGCATCATCCTTTTCAAAAAAATCCATAAGAAGTTCAAAATCTTTGAAAATTTAATCACAAAATATTTTCTGCATTTTTCATAGCATTTGCATAGCATTAGCATTTTTCAGATTGAGTTCGATAATTGAACAAGTCTAAGTAAAATCCGAAAATTGGAGCTTGGTTGGATCTTAAATCTACCTAATAACAGGAACCTTATAGGAGCTGGAATTGAGGTACTTCAGGTCTAGTGGACTTAATTATTTGACGATCATGAGACTTGGTTCAATGGATTCATGACTACCTAAGTAGAGTATTTCAGAGCACACACACGACTTTTGTTGATAATGACCTAACTTGGACACCTGCACCTTTCACATGGCTCAACTCAGTTGAAATGGTGAGGGGATTGGATTTACCTGTATGAGACGCACACAAGTGGAAACATTTGTCCTTGTATAGGGAGGGAAGGGCACCCCAACCCGTCCAGTGGCATTGATGTCTAAAGATCGGAGAGTGAGGGTTGCAATAATGCTTCAAAAGAGGGATAGTCTACTTGCTCAAGAGGAAAAACTCCTTATTCCAAAGGCCTGACTTAAGCTCCGAACTTTGATTTTATAAAGACAAGTTTGATAATTAAACTTAATCCAACTTCTTTCCTTTTCTTTTCTTTTGTTTTCATTTTCTGCACTTATTGCATAAGTGTTTGCTAGGGACTATCAAAGGCAAGTATAGGGGGTGATGAATCTCCATTTCATCACCTTTATTCTATCATTTTGGCTTTAAAAACCCTAGAAAATGTGTGTAAATACCCTTAATTCATGCATTTTACAATCATGCATTTCTTGTGTAAATAATTTATAAAATATGTCATTTTGGGAAGAATTGTTTGGGTTTTCAGACGAGAAGGGAGAGAGAAGCATAGTCCCAGAGGATCATGCAAGTAGTGCTTTATCTGTTTAAAGAAGAGAGTTCGGCTTCTCGATAGCAATTCTGATCTAGGGGAGGGCTGTGTTAGAGGTACCGGTCCATTCTGATATACACCAAGATGCCCGCGGGCCGAGTAGTCAATCGGTGGTCAAAGTTTGGGCAAGCTACACGGGAAATTAGAAGTCAAAGACAGAAAGGAGCCTAAGCCCTCGACATCTTGCTCCATCCTCAGGTCTTCCCGGGGAACCCGTCGGTTCTGATTGCCCCAGATATATAGTCCTCTTTCCTCTCCCTTCTTAGCACGTCCCCGCTCGCCCCGCTAGGTCTTCTTCCTCCAACAATATACTACCCATCTTCTATTAAGTTCAGTTATTAAGTTAAGTTAAGTCGCCTGATTAGCATTTTGCAAACCCCCCTCTGGTCTCCTTTCGAGGGTGCACAGATAGGCTCTTGCCAGTTGCTTTAGGGCTAAGATAAAGTGACAGAGAGAAGGTGGTTTCATTATCTAAAATGAAGAACATTTCCCACCAAAAGGATCAGTCCAATAATACCACTCACTGGTAAATAGCGCAGGACTTCTTCGTGAATCTCCTCCTTTTGAATATTGAACATCATAACCACGAAGGTTTTTAATGCCAAAATTATAGAATAAAGAAAAGAAAAGAAAAGGAATAAAATATTGAAAATATTTTATGACCCTAAACCTCGAGACCTAGGCATCTCGATGACCATGTCGACAAGGAATAAAGCAGGGGGAGATAAGGGTCCAATTTACAATAAAATCATTCTTTATTTATTAATTTAGTATTTATTTTTAGGACCTATTTTATTTCCCACTTTTTATACTTCAAATAAAGAAACCTTGTACATAAAATATATAAAAATACAAAATTGAGTTTACACACAAATAATCTATAGTGTATAAAATACTGTCTAAACAAGAACCCAAAATCCCAACTTCCCATACCCATATCTCTCAAATAAAAAATCAAAATATATCAAAATCACATTTTAATTATATATAACTTTTAATAATCTATTTAATGAAGGTGGTTTCATATTTTTGGAGTTAATATGTGAAAGCTAGGTTTTGGATCCCTATTGTATAGTTTGCCTGATTAAAATAACCATTTTATTTATTATTTTTATTATTTTTACAATTTTATATTTTTATAATTTTGTAAATATTATTTATAATATATGTACATATTAAAATAGTAATAAAATAATAAAAAATACTAAAATAATATACTTATATAAAATAAATAGGTAAAATACATATATATACCTATATAATAAATATATCTATTTATTTAAGTGTATATATTATGTCAAAAAATATAATAAAATATATTTAAGTATCTAAAATTATGTTATAAGCATATAAAATAATAAACTAAATTAATAAAATTAAAAATACAAAATAAAACATAAATACATAGATAAATATACCTATATATAACCCTTAAAAATTAACATGTAATTTGTTACATCTAAAAATAAATAAAAATCATAATAAAATACTTTATAAAATAATAAATATTTTTTATTTTATAACCTAAAATTGATAAAATCAATTATTATTTTTTATTAATTTTTAAATCATTTCCATGAGGTTTTTCCTGATTGGTTCACGTGGACCAACCAAGTGGCTAGGACAGTTGACTACGAGTCAACTATCTGACCCCCCTCCTGTAGCGTGTCAGACATAGCAAGCAACCCTCTTCTTGATTTTTTGGTTCCTTGCACCATTTCACGATGGGCTCATCATGACTTTCTTCCTCACATATCAAGGATTCACGTAGGGATGTTTCCTAGGGATGAGGGGCGTTGTACCACCGTTGTTTCCTCGTCCATAGGAGCTTTCAGTCCACCATGTACAAAAACCTCCTTCCTCCTCTTTGGAATTTTGAACCCTTTTGCACATGCCTTTGGCCCTCTTCTTGGAGCTCCGTATTGAGCTAGGTGACAAGTAGATCTCCAGTCCCTTGGAAGCGCAGCTAGGCTCGCCAATGAGTGTTTCCACCTCCTCCGCCGGAGTGCCGCCATTGAGAGCTTCTTCCTGGTTCTCCAGTTGGTGAGGCTCTTTCTTCTTTCACTTTCGAGTAGCTGTAGCTCCTAGTATTATATCTCACATCTATTTTGCTTCTTTATTCCCGTCCTTAATCGTAGAGCCACCAGTTCGTAGTTCGCCGGAGCCGTCCTCCGGCGAACCCGTTTACTTATTATCCAGTCTCCCTGTCACACCTGATTACTGCCCATTGCATCCCTTTCGCTTTGCGATCATCCCGTGCGCCTCCAAAACAACCGATCCTTTTTGGATCGAATCGCTCGATGCTCCTCCTCCTCGCCTTGCCGGAGTACCTCCACCATGACCCCCTACGCTCCCATACACCCGTTATAGGGTCGAGGCACTTTGCCGTCGACCCTCTAACCTTTTCTTGCAGGTCTAGGAGCACAACACGCCATTGGGAGCCATTTTGATTCTTGCCGGAGGTACCTTGAGCCTCTAGGCTTCATCGACCTCGCAGGCGAGCTCTGGCACTCGCCGGAGTGCTTTGGAGCTCCCAGCCGCTAGAGGACAATCCCATGAAGCGCTTGGGCCATTTTGGAGCTTCAGATCCGGTCAACAAAGGAAGATCTGGACGGGGAAAGCTCGCATCGCCGTGAGTTCCTCCATGTTCTTCCTCACCCTCCGTCTACCATCAGATAGGCCACGTTCTTCCAAGTCTCCTGCAGCCGTTAGATCCCCTCGCTCTATAACCCTCTGATCTGATCAGAGGGCCTAATCACAACCATCTGCTGCGAACCATCATCCCCTCCCGTGGTGGTGCCACGTGTCAAGTGAGCGATTCTCCGCTATTTGATCCGCGCCGCGCTGTGGGTAATTTGCAGATCTACCTAGACCCTTTTTGTATTTACTATTTAATGTTTAAACTTTCCTCACCAGTTTTATATAATTTTGTTATATTTGCAAACATCCCCCTGAACTTTAGTTTTATTACAATCTAGTCCTCGGTCACGTCACCTCGCGTGACGCACCACATGAGGTGTGGGCATTTTGCATGAGGACCCTCACGGGCTTGTTTATTTCCATTTAGTCCAGAAACTATTTTATTTAGTTATATATTTTTGGGAAAATTGCATCAAGGCCCCTGAACTTTATGATATTTACATTAATGCCCGTGGCAACATTGTATTTTCTCTTTGTTTCTTGTATTTATTTCATATAGCTATATTGCTCTAAAAATCCAAAAAATAGATGTAAGATCCTGTTGTATTGTACTTTCTTGTCATAATGTTTGTTTTTCATTTTGAAGCTCTTTATTGTTTATTAAAAAATAAAAAACATCCCTTTTTGACCATGTCTGCACTAGAAAATACATAAAAATTATAAAAATGTTTTGAAAAATTACCAAAAAATATATTTTATGTATTCATGCATTTTAACCTTAAGATAAAAAACGTCATTTATTATAAAAGAAAAGTCAAAAAATAGAAAAACCCTAAAAACCTTTATAAAATATATAAAACTCTCAAAAAGTCCAAAAATTATGTTTTTTGTTCTATATTTTTCTTTATATTATTATATTTTTCTAAAAATTAATTTGGAGCAGTTTTGTTACTATTTGGTATTTTTAATCTCCATTTTAATTCCGGTTATTAATTTCATCCTTATTTTAGGGTATTTTGGACTTTAAAAATATATAAAAATTAGTAAAAAAAATCTTAAAAAGCACGAAAATAATAAAAATTATTAAAAACCAAAAAATATTTTATTTCCTTATTTTGACTATTTTTATTAATATTTGTCGCTACCCTGGCCTATATTGTATATATATATCCTTTATATAGCTTTATATATATATATTAAAAGAAAAGGAATTGAAAAAATATATAAAAATATAAAAATAAAGTATAAAAATATAAAATTAAAAATTAAAATACAAAATATAAAATTCAAAAAATAAAATAAAAATTAAAAAAATAAAAAAAAATAAAAAACCTAAAAAAATTGCAGCTTGGCTAAGTGTTTGAGTGATAAATCGTGCCTTGATTTTTTTATCATTACCTGCTCTACTCCCTTACTTCATGTGTTCGACCCTACTTGCTTGCCATTATACATTTTTTGTAGGTTATAATAAATTTTAACTCTTGCTCTTAATTGCTTAATTATTTGTGTAGGTTAATTGTTGAAACAACGAGAAGGTTGGAGTAGTAGCCTCAACGACAGTGAGCCTGATTTGTCAGGCCTTTATTTAGAGACTCACATCTTATCATTTTTAGGAGCTCTGGAGGCATAACTGTCTGAAATACCTGAAGTCTGCTAATAAAGGTAAAGCCCCTGCTGGTATGAAATCTACTTTCATCGTTGAAACTAATTTTTCGTTGGACGAGAAGGAAGTTGAGTTGTTGAGTCTGATGCTCATGTTCATGTATGCAATTTTTTGCATCTATTTCATGAAACTAAGAATCTCGATGAAGGGGAGATAGTCATCCATCTGATGCAAGTGTTGCAGCAGTCGCCGTCGGGACCTGTTGACTATCACTATCTAGTGGAAGAGTCCTAGTACTTAAATAGTGTCTTTATGTACCTGAAGCCAGAAGAATTTTAATATCTATATCTAAGCTTGTTATAAGTGGATATTCATTCCTTTTCTATGATAAACTAGTCATAAATCATTATCATAAATATCTTGCAGATGACATTTTGACTTCGTGTGGACTCTATGAATTATGCATTAATGAACATGTCATGAATGTTACAGCCACTAATAAAAACTCTAAAAGATCCAGGGAGATGGAAATCATTCGAATATGATTTGACATCAAAGGCTTGGTCATTTATATATTGATAAGATCAATAGATTGATAAAAGATGGACCCTTAGATTTTCTGCAGGTTCAATCTTTGCTTACCTGTGAACAATGTATTCGAGGTAAAATGACTAGGGTACCTTTTCGTAATAGGGTTACATGATGCGATGGTATTCTTGATCTTATACATAACGATGTATGTAGTCCCTTCAGTACCGCGACTCGAAATGGATATCAATATTATTTGATGTTTGTTGATGACCATTCATGATACATGTTTATCTTCCTACTACGTCATAAATCCGAAACTTTTGAAAAGTTCAAAGAGTTCAAGGATTTGGTTGAGAACCAAACTGATAGGAAGACCAAACGTATTCGATCTGACTAAGGTAGAGAGTACCTATCAGATGAATTCAAGGAATACCTTAAAGAGAATGGAATTGTCTCCAATCTCACTCCTCCTGGAACCCCCCAACTTAATGATGTTGTTGAAAGACGCAACAGGACTATCATAAAGATGGTCCGTTCAATGATGAGCAAAGCACATTTACCACTTAGTTTCTGATGATATGCAGGAGAGACTGTCATATACATCCTAAATAAGATTCCTAGCAAGTATGTGCCTAAGACTCCTCATGAGCTGTGGTATGGAACCAAACCAGTATTAAACACTTGAGGGTTTGGGGTTGCTCGGTCCATGCAAAGAACGTGGATTCAAGTAAGCTAGAATCTCGCTCTCGTGAGTATTACTTCATTGGGTATGTTAAAAGTGGTATTGGATACCAGCTTTATGATCCTGAGACTCAGAAAGTTTTCATATCTAGAGATGTAAAATTTCTAAAGGATGACTTCCTTAAGGGTCAAGACATAAACGAAGTAGAGGAACTCATTGGATCCCCTGAGGATTCTGAGCTTCCTGAACCAGAAACTGAAGAGATAAATACAGATGAAACGCCCATACCTCTTCGAAGGAGTTCGAGGGTGGTTGCACCACCTGAAAGGTATGGATTCCATGTGTCAGGTGAAACTGACAATGATCCTTCTTCATTTGATGAAGTACTCGCGGATCATGAGATGGATAGATGAATGCTAGCAATGAAGTCAGAGATTGACTCCATGCATAAGAATGGTGTATGGACCCTAGAGGATCCACCTAAAGGGGTAAAACCCAGTGGGTGTAAATGGATCTTCAAGAGAAAGAGGGGACCTAATGGGAAAGTAGAGACCTTCAAGGCACGGCTCGTGGCCAAAGGCTACACAGAGAGAGAAGGCATAGACTACGATGAGACGTTCTCTTTGTAGCCATGCTTAAATCCATCAGGTCACTGCTAGCTATAGTTGCATATCTTGACTACGAGATCTGGTAGATGGACATCAAGATGACTTTCCTCAACGAATTCCTCGAGGAGGATATGTACATGGAGCAACCCCAAGGCTTCATAATCGAGGAAGGTAAAATATGCAAGCTGAAGAAATCCATCTATGAGATCAAACAAGCTTCTCGTAGTTGGAACATCAAGTTTGACGAAACCATAAAGAGTTATGATTTTGTACAGAATCCTGATGAACCGTGTGTGTATAAGAAGCTTAGTGGGAGCACCATTGTGTTCATCATGCTTTACGTAGATGACATCCTTATCATCGGGAATGATACAAGGATGATGACCAGTGTTAAGATTTGGCTATTCCATACATTCGAGATGAAAGATCTTGGAGAAGCCTCTTACATCTTGGGTCTGAAGCTGTTCAGAAACCGAGAAAAGGGGATATTAGGATTATCACAACATGGATACACTAAGAAAATTCTTGAACGTTTCTGTATGGAGAGTTCCAAGAAAGGTGTCCTCCCCTTAAGACATGATTTACACCTATCTAAAGGGATGGCTCCTCAAAATATTGAGGAAAAGAAAGCTATGGTTGGATGCCCATGTGTATCAGCTGTAGGAAGCTTAATGTACTCCATGATGAGTACTGGGCCAGATATCTGCCATGCAGTGGGAGTAGTAAGTCGTTACCAATCCTGCTATGGAGAACAACACTGAAATGCAGTAAAGAATATTTCAAGTATCTAAGACAGACACAAGATTACATCTTGGTCTATGGAGATGACGATCTCCAAGTCTTAGGATATACAGATCCAGACTTCCATTTGAATATTGATGATCGAAAGTCGACATCAGGGTTCGTGTTCCTGTTGAACGGTGGTGCTGTGATCTAGAGAAGCAAGAAGCATGACACTACAACAGATTCAACAACAGAAGTCGTATACATTGCTGCATCAGATGCTGCAAAGGAGTCGGTATGGTTGCACAAGTTCATCATGGATACATTGTCGTAGTTTCCTATAATACTCCCATCCCGTTACTCTGCGATAACACGGAAGCCATTGCCCATGCGAAGGAATCTAGATGGCATCAAAAGAGAAAGCACGTGGAAAGGAAATACCATGTCATTTGGGAGATTCAAAAAGTGTGGTGATATCATCATCACCTAGGTGGCCTCTATCGAAAACATTGTTGATCCTCTTACCAAACCTTTGACACAGAAGATTTTTGACTAACGTGTAATGAGTATGGGTTTAAGGATTGTACCTGAATGGTTCTGAGGGCTAGTGGGAGATTGTTGGCCATGTGAGCCCGAGGCGGACCATTCCTACAATAAAATGTTATTTGTAATATTTGATTTATCAATAAAAGTTATTGATTCTTTTTACTCCCTTTATGAGATTAAATGAATGAATGCACTATATGGTCCCTCTGTACAATTAGGGTTATGTACCATGATCATCATAATACAACTGTTGATTCAATGAATTGAATCATAGAGGTTGATGCTTGGATGAATATCTAATGAGTTAGATTGAGGACTCATCAAGCACCGACAAAGGATTGTTAAGAAGATGATCTCCAGCCCGAGTAGGAGATGTCAATCCTTTCTCATTAGGTTGATATCTGACCGACCTCTTGATGCAGGTACTATGCATAGGAATAGAGATTTGGATGTGTCAAATTTATTTAAGTCAAAGAGTTCGAACTTAACGAGATCGAGATAACCACAGTCCTATATCGCATATTGTTACGATCCTAGGCACACATCATCTGACCAGAGATAGATGTGTTACTATATGTCTAAGTATGTACATTTGGCAGACCAATAGGTTGATGACCTAACCAAGGTCTATACACTAGTGAGATGATGTGCATATGAGGGCATATGAGTGATACGATCTCTCAATGGGATCATACATGTTCACTTGTGAACCGGAAGACATGAGCTCACTCGTGAGGTATTGGGACTGATTAAGTTCTATGCATGGTTGTCGTACTTTGAAAGCATGACAAGAATTTGTAGGTATAATATATGCTTTGGGAAAGCATATGATTGATACTAATTCCCAACGACCAAGATTGAGAAAACTTGATGATGAAACCCTAAAGATGATAGTGTAAAATTGATCTATGTCTTCGGGTTTATCATAGGTCTTCTAGTATGCAGGATGTTTAGGTGTTGGGAATGTCTGAGGGTGATGTGATCATAAACGATTGTATAACCATGACACTTCCATTCCAAGGGAGTGATGAAACATGTCTGGATTTTAGCGACTCCTCTCAGTAGAGAAGTATCTGATATTGGTCTAAGTGTTGGCCATTGATCTGAATGAGATTTAGATGCAATGAGAAGATTAGATTTATGGTCTTGATTTAATCAAGCATCATGAGAGATCCATGAGATCTGGATTTGAGATATGATCTCAATTTCCAAAGTCACTATATGTGGAACATACAATCGTCATGTTTTATCTCCCAAGTATCCACGGAGAAAGTGCATTATTCTTGAAAGGGTTCAAGAATAATTCCATAGTTGAATTATATCTAAGCATTGAGAAATGGATAATTAAATGTGATTTAATTATCACGAATAATGTGAATTTGATTCATATTATGAGAATGATGATCCAATGTAATTAAACATGATTTAATTATTATGGATAAGAATAATGTGGATAATACTGTCCAATTATTCATAATATATTATAAATGTGATTTATAATGTATTAGAGAGAGCTTATTATGATTTATATTTGTTGAATAATTATTGGTGTGAATTGGATTCACATTGGATAATTAATTGAAAATAATAAATCACATTTTATTTTGGGTTGTGAATGTGATTCACAAATTTGCAATGGTTCGATTGCAATATTCACAAAATAATTATGAATTATTTTTTGTATAATTATTTACAACCAATTATTTTTGTAAATATTGGAGATACATGGAATAATGTAATCTAAGAGATTACATGGGGATTGTCCCTTCCTAATAGGAGAGGGCGACGGCCACCAATTCCTATAAGTTAAAGGTGGCCTCCCACTCAACCTTTATGGAAGGATGCAATCAAGAGGATAATACGAGGAACTTTGCAGGAATACGTGGGTACAAGAGTAATTAAAAAAAAGTCAGGGAGATAAGTACTATTGAAGAACTTGAAAAGACATGAGTGTAAAATTTCTTAATTATTTTTTTACTACTAAGAATCCCTCAGGATATAATGAATTTGCAGATAAAAAACAATCAAAAAATTTAAACATTACGTAAGGTTTAAAAAAGGGTAAAATGTGGCTGCCCTCATGGGGGGAGCTAACTTGGCTCCCCTGCCCCATTTCGCCCGATTTTTTATTTTTTTTTTCGAAAATTTCTTCCATGGATTTTCATTAATATATCCCTATTTATGTTATTAAAATTTTGTGTGAAACAGAGACTCCTATGACCTCCATCCAGATGGGGTCGATTGTAGCAATTCTGTTACCGTTAAAAAATAACTGTATGGATGGAGGTTCTAGGAGTCTTTGTTTCTCATGAAATTTCAATGACATAATATAAGGATATAATGATGAAATTCCATGAAAGAATGTAAAAAAAATAAAAAACCGGATGAATGAGACAGAGGGAGCCAAGTTAGCTCCCCCAAGGGAGGCCACCCCATTTAACTCTTAAAAAAAATACAGTAGCCGGTAGAAAATGTTCCCACCATTACGACATAAATGTGATGAAATCTAAACCGCGGAATTTAATAGATAAGAAAAAATTAACAAAGATGCAAAGACTACGAAAATATATGTGCATATAAAAACATATATCTTCTAGTTAAATGCATAACAACAAACATAACATATACAAATGTAGATTATGTCATTTTGTCCATCTCTGCTTAGGTTATGGTGACTCGTTCTATTTACAGAGTGAACTTAGAGAGGGGAAGGTTTAGTTTACAGTGGCTCGCTCTGTTTATAGATAGAAACCTAGCATAGTAGGCAAGCAGTGACGGTGATTACGAACATTCTTTCTTGTTAGGACATAGGGGGCATTTGGCTAGGGGGTTACCCTCCACTTTGGATGGGTTACCCTAAAACCCATATTTCTAATCTACTAGTAGGTTCACTCTCTCTCTCCACCAAAAAAAATATATTATACCATCATATCATCTAAAAATCATAAAAAACTCAACTTCTACTCATTATTTCAAACTTCAATACAATCATATCACACCAACTATCCACTTTTTCAAATGCCAATACAATCATATCATAATAACTACCCGCTTTTTCAAATTTCAATACAATCACATCACACAAACCCTCCCAACCCTTAACCCACCAACCAAACACCAAAACACAAAAACGGGTTATCCTCCCCTAGATAACCTACGAACCAAACATACCTATGTGACTCTCAAGATGTGGTTCTCAAAATGGGTCCATGAGATTAGACTTTTGGTCTACTAATACTCAAATATCATAGTAGTCCTGCACACCCTCCTAGGATTGCCGTCAATATCACGGACTATTAAAACAAGGCAATAATAGTAATGAGATGAGTTTAGGGGCACATATACTGCATGTCACATCCATCTTGTCCACTTCTAGGTACACACAAATATAGGGTCATTTGGAATCCAACTGACAATCTAAATTTTTTTTAGTGATAGTCAAGAAAACAAAGTTTTGGAAAAAAATCGTAGCATCATAGGACGATCACCGATTTCTATGAAGTTTTTTGAATGATGGTTCTAGAATAGGCAGTGATTAACAATTGAGGGCACCCTCTATACCTAAAAATAAATAAAATTCCATTTTAATTTATTAATATTTTTGTTTTCAACATGATATATATATACTATTTTTGCATGATTAAGTCATAATAAAATCAAAATTAGATGTCATTGGGGGAAAGTTCACTTTAATTTTGTATTGAAAGCCAACACCTTCTCAACCCTAATCAGTTGTCTTCCCATCTCGTCGACCTCTTCCCTTCCTTAATCTAGTATTCAACAACACCTTTTGACAGTTAAAAAGAAGTTACTTGCATACCAGTATACCATGGTTCCCAGCCAACCAAGATCCTCAAAATCTTCGTTAATGAATTATGTAGAACCTTAATCTAGTATTCAACAACACCTTTTGACAGTTAAAAAGAAGTTACTTGCATACCAGTATACCATGGTTCCCAGCCAACCAAGATCCTCAAAATCTTCGTTAATGAATTATGTAGAACATTCTTCTCTTGAGTACCATTAACAAAGTTTAAATTGTTGGCTATTCCACCAATTAGTAATCCAAGATTCCAAAAATTCATTAAATAATAGAGATATCCACCAAGGTAAAAAATACTATAGATACAAGATAAGGAAGAAAAGATAATACCTTCTCTCTTTTTTTTCACTTTTCATCTATGGCATGTTATTTTTTTGGTTCTTGGAATCACCTACAACATTATTTGGAATAACTTGAAAATCCAACCACTTCAAAAACTTTCCTAACCCATTTCCCTAACTCATTTCTCATACCTCTATTGAAGCAAAAAGATGGGCGAGGGTCATTTGAGTCAAGTCAACAAAATCATGCTTTGTCATGGGTTTCCCTCGAACTAAGCAATCATGTGCTGAAGATTCTGAGATATGATTAGAAGATTGGTTGTTTAGTAAGATATTGTTTTGAAGAAGTTTGTAGCTCTCAAGAGGTATCATTCCCTAATTTGATGACTCACATAGTTTTGGATTATATGAACTAATAAATCCATCAAATGAAATGAAATAATAATGAAGTATTCAAAAAAGTGATATGAGTGTATATATATATATATTCTAGAGTCACAAATGTCATAAATAAAAAATGGTCCAATTACTTACAAAATAAAAAATTAAGAAGTTTTAAGGAACGAAGGGCATAATATGGTTAAAAAATTATTAGAGACATGTTAGTAGGCCTATGTTGTCGAGAATCATGTTATATGGAGAAGCAAAAAATAAAGAGTTGTTGCCATGTCTAATGCAAAGTCAGAATAGTGGTCGGACGATGGTAGGTAAGACGAGAATGACTTTCGCACGTAGAAGCCCATGCTAACCTTGCTCTGAGCTCTTACTCTCATTATTATTCGTGCTTGGTTTTTTAAATACATAGCAAATATCATTGCAATATTGTTAGCAACGAATCGTATGGCATTTTCCCCTATCATCATTACTAAATTACTAACTAGTAGTACACATTTTTAATTAAGAAATCAACATTAATTATCTCTATATAAAACTTTAACAATGAATATGATAATCTTGTGAATTACAAGAATAAAAGACAACTTTGCAACAAATATTATTCGTTGATATCATATTTAACATCTGCATATATGTAGCATCGAAGATGTTGTAGTCGTACGCTTCTTCTTCTCAATATATATATATATATATTTATTATGGCTTATTCATTATCATAAACTAATTTTATTCTAGTCGAATGCTTCTTCCTTTCATAAAATTCTATTGAATAAATTATACAGAAGTCCATGAATTATACATCAATTTCAATATCGTACATGTACTTTAAAAGATAACAATGTGGTACCTGATCTTTAAGATTTGTCTCAATGCAATCCTTGGCTGTTGAAATTTAGTTGATCGTTTCGTCTTTCTGACCTTAAATCACAATTGCTCAAAACCACATTGAGACAAATGTTAAAGATTGGGTACTACAATGTTAACTATTAAAGTATATATACAACATTGAATTATGTGTATAATTCAAGGACTTTTGTGTAATTTACTCAATTCTATTTTACATCAAAAGGCAATTCGTAGCTCAAAACTACATTGAGACAAATATTAAAGATCATGTACCACATTGTTAACTTGTAAAGTTCATATACAACATAAATTGAATGTATAATTCAAAGACTTGTGTAATTTACTCAATTCTATTTTACCATCAAAAGTCAATTCGTAGACAAGAACTTAGACCAGCATGGGGTCCTCTCATCATCATTGCCGCACAGAGCACACGTAAGCCCAATGACACCATATCTATGTTCTCACATGCCGTTGCACTTGTCTTGCCTACCCATCCATTCTTACAAGCAGCGGTATCCCACCTCCACCACCCCTTCGCTGCCATGTGATTACTTGTAATGGCAAGATTTTTTTGGAAAAATCCCAATAATCTTGCCATTATACCATAATTATCTTTTTATTGCTCCATTGAATGATATTTAATATTCCATTCATTTGTCTCATTGGTTGCCTTAAAATCCCATCACCTTTCCATTCTCACATCATTTTTTGGCCATCAACGCGAGCCTTGAGAGAGGGAGGGGAGAGAGAGAGAGAGGAAGAGGGAGATAGATCTCACAGAAGATCGATCTTCGTCGTAGGAGATGGCGACATCGAATCAGAGAAGGAGAGTGCAGAAACGTGACCAGAAGGAACCACAACGACCGCACTAGGGAGAGCTACGTGTTGGATCAAAGGTATGTATCGGTCTAGGTTTTCGTATAAATATTGATTACATTAAAATAGATTTCTCGTATGTATCGGCTTTATGTTATTACGTACATACATAGTTTTAATCTAGAATGGACCATTGATTGTATGTATCGACTCAGGATTTTACGTATCAACAGAATTCATATCCAAATTACAATCTTTATGTGTATGTGTTGATTCTATAGGATAATATGTAATTGTAGTCGTTTGATTTGAGATAAGGCATGCCAAAGTATGTATCTGATCCGTTGAATCTTATGTGTCAAACCGGGAATTAAAGCCGCGTAGATGTAAATATCAAGTTTCTAGTATTTGATATCATAGTGAACACACATTCCTAAGGGAGCATACGAGTACGTGCCATTATATTTCGGATTGCATGTTAAGATATCGGGAAACCAACCTTCGGTATGATGAAAATAATATTTCCGCTTAGATTTTGTTCTGTCCATAATGAATATTATATATATTAGAGGTTTGGAATATTAGATCATAAATGAGGTTTCATGCCAAATTTTTGTAAAACCTACCGAAAAATACTTACCGTAAATTTCCTTTAACCGGGAATGTGATTATCCAAGCCTTAAAAGCCCCAACATGATAAATTGAAATTATTCGGATGTTTTGATTGATATTAATGTTTCTAGAATAGTTACGTAATTGACGTGATTCCAATGGTGCCTTCGAAAATAAAAAAAGATCATTAGGTTAATATATGTATGTGATTTCTTCCCATAACTATAAATAGTAAAATGTATGAGTGTATATGACAAGAATGCATGTAATGCACATGCATGATTTATATGCTAAAGTTCTACACACGTATTACAAAAGGAGATGATCCTAAAGATTTATAATAAAATGATTATAACGAGTACATATTATTATGTATATAATGGGTTCGTGAAAGCTAATAAGATTAACACAATAAAAAAAATTCTCACACAGTTGTCCATGAATATTAGGCTCAGGCGGACTCATATATACGGATAAGTAACTGAGGTATGCGTATTCATGGTTATATTATGTCCATCTACTTAATATTGCAACAAATGTTTACATTCATAAATACTTGCATAGTCATGTCAAGTTAACATCAAAATAGTTCCTCTGCTACTATATAATATTACGTATCTTCTTATTGCACTCCCCTAGCCTATAGAAATGAATTAGATACTATATCAATATCCTTCTTAAATATATACATGGTTGAATCAATATGTTCAAGATTATAAGTTAAAGAAATTGAAGGCACGGACCTATAAAGAGTCACATGGTCGACCGCAAGGGGTCGTATTAGCCGCAAGGGACAACGCCGCAAGGGGCATATGGTTCCAAAGAAACCCATGGAGGCAAAAGCTAAGTCCTCTACAATTGTACCCTACACTGTCATGGTAATGGTGCAAGGGGCAGCGCCGCAAGGGGGCGTATGATTGCAGGGAACCATAGAGGCAAAAGCTAAGTCCTCTATAGTCAAGGACAGATTTACGGGAGGGGGCAAGGAGGGCAAGTACCCCCCCTAAATTTGGGATTACATAATATTTGTTTATATAATTTTTTTTCTTATGGATTTTAAGGTAAAAGTAATCATAAATATTTCAAAATTTTAAGGCCTCATTTGGATTTTTTGAGGGTAAAACTCGTACATGCCCCTAATTTCTTTTGAAAAAGTTGAATAATTTTTACCAATAGGTAATATGCCTCTTAACATAAAAATTCCTACCAAAAAACTAATAGATTTTACCTCAAATCAACTTATATTGGATAATTTCTTCAATCGATCAACTTATAATAGATCCCTGCCCTAATCTTATCGGTTATCCATTTTTTAGAATCGAACTATAGAATGAATCGATCTTTCATCCAATCTCATTATCACTTATACAGGTACGTTGTCTAATTCGCAATCTAAAAAATTAATTTTAAAAAAATCATTTATTGTCAAGTCTCATTATCAAGTAAAATTGAATAAAAAAAATAATTGTTAAAAAAATAAGTTCAAAATTTGCTATTGTTACAAAATGAACAAGTTCAAAATTGATGAAAAATATACGTGAAAAACTAAAATATAATTTGTTCGTAACAATTTATTGTTATATAATGAATATGATTGTACTATAATTGATAGACATATTTTTTTTAATGCTCGTGCCCCCTCCTCAAAAATGTCCAGGCTCCGTTCCTGTCTACAGTTGTAGCTACACTGTCATGGACCGCAAGTGCCAGCGGTTGAAAACGTATAACAAGGTACATATATGAAAGTCATGCAAATAAATGATTTATAAAGGTAAACCACTACAAGTATGTAAGGAAATGATTTATAAAAGTTAAATCATTACATGTATGAAATAGAGGTTTTATAAACAGTAAACCATTATAAGTATGGAAAGGAACTGATTTATAAAGATAAATCATTACAAGTTAAGAAATAAATGGTTTATAATGGTAAACCCATTACAAGTATGAAAAGAAATGATTTATAAAGATGAATCATTAAAAGATATGGAAAAAAAGTTTATAACATGTTATGTAAGAAAGTGGTTTAATTAAAGATAAAACCAGTATATTGTTATGCAAGAAAATGGTTTATGTGAGAATGAACCATTACATGTTATAGAAGAACTGGTTTAAAAAAGTTAAAGCATCAAAGTCATAGGGGTTAATATGCGAAACGATTTATATGATTTTAGAAGTACTTAATTTGCTATGTATTTTATGAAAATAAGCCCTACAAGTTGAAAGAAAATGATTGTCATATCTACTGATGCAATTTACATATTTATACATGCATACCCACACTACACAAAATTGAGCTATAGTGACGGTTTTTTCAAAATCCGCCAATAAATTTAGCCGTTGTTAAATATATAACAACGATATTATTCATCGTGAAAGACTTTTCGTATTCAAATCAGCAACGAATATCATATCTGTCGTTATATCATTAGCAACGGTCCATATAACGACGCTTATCCGTTGCTATTTTTCAAAATACCAATTAATCGTCGCTATTTTTTTAGTCAAAATTAGCGACGATTAAATAGAAGCTTGAAAAATAGCAACGAATAAGCGTCGCTATGTGGACCGTTGCTAATGATATAACGGACATATATGATATTCGTTGCTAATTTCGAGTACGAAAAAATCATTTCGCAATGAATAATATCGTCGTTATATATTTAACAACGACTAATATAGTGACAGATTTTGAAAAAAACTGTCACTATAGCTCAATTTTTTTGTAGTGCCATGCTTCTGAAAGAAGCCGAATAACACATGATAGGGTTCGAACTTAGACATGCATGGAAATAACTAGGCACGTAATGATGCGTATCCGTGAAAATCCCAAGTACATGTTTTATAACGGATCAAGGGATTGTGAAAATACCCATGCATGGACCCCGATACATACTGGGCATTAGACTCACACAAATATGTGTTTATTTATTTCAGGTGAAGAGCAAGTTTGATTAAGCACTCTAGTCCATGCGACAACCCTCAACGAGACATTCGGTGTGGTATGGATACACTACAAGAAAAGTGACCTAAGGCAACAAATAATTTAATATTTGTTGACATATCTTCCGTAGTTAAATATATAACAACGAATATTATTTGTTGCTTACTTTCTTAATTTTCGCAACGAATATGGTATTCGTTGCTATATTCCTCGCAACGAATCATATAACAACGATTATTCGTTGTCATTTTCTTATAATCGTTGCTAAATTTGACAACGATTAGTGTGAATTTTAATGAATAATTCAACGGAAAAATCGTTGTTATATCGACCTTTAACAACGATATGATATTCGTTGCTATTACAAGTACAAAAGATGATTTGGCAATGAATAATATTCGTTTGTTATATCTTTAACATCGGAAGACATGTCAACGAATATTCAAATTATTCGATATCGTAGGTTCAATTTCCTGTAGTGATATTACAAGTTATATGGTGGATATCTGTATGTCCACTGGAATAGAGAACCGTATTGTGATTATTTAGTTTTCCTTTTGCAAGTATACCCTCATTGATGTTGTAATAATGGAACTCTCGGTTGAATTGGATTTTTGGATCCTTTGAGAATGATTTTTTTGTATGCTCATTGATTACCGTGCATAATTCGATAACGGTTCGGTCATGCGAATTTTAAGTGCACGCTTCCGAGCCACAAACTCCCACCGCAGTGCTGTTCTGCAAACCAAGCAGAGAAACCCAACGATGCTCTATTCCACCGTATATATTTAGGCGCATCTCTCTGTTTTTACTTTTACTACTGCAAACCACTGTCGTAATTAGCATTTCAGGTGACGCCACTAGAAAGGTAACCATGATTTATAGTTTTTTTAAACTGTAAAGCTATTATAATTTGAAGTTTCAATGGGTTCTAGGGAGTACATTATCATATTCGTCGGGTTGTGAAGTACAGGTCCATTTTTTAATCTATATAGAGCAGTGAGTCAGCTTGAATTCATTGACTTCTTAGTTTAAGGTGATTGAAAATATTTTTTTTTTAAAAGTGAGGTTCATACACTATCTAAAAAAATATTTTTTTTAAAAGTGACCCTTACGTTTTATTTTTAAACAAAGTATTATTTTTTTAAAAGGATACAATTTGTATCCCCATTATCCCACAGTATTTATAGCCTTCTAAAGATGGACGATATTTGTGTTTTGGAGTCAACATGAGGGATAGTATTTGAAATTCTATCCCTCCACAAATCAATCTTTCCCACCATAAAACAATAACTAGAATTTATCTTACAATTTTATCTAATATTAATTAGTGTGTATCCAACCGAAACCAAGAATATCAAATAACTACTATTTATTTCTCATTATCCCACAAATCCTATCCCTGTAGATGGATAAAAATGAGAGACAAAACAGCTTAATCCCTCCTTATCAGGTATGATGTATCACGCTACTGAACGGGCCAAAAAGTAAAGAACATGGGTCGGGCTAACTCAAATACAAACTTGGAATGGATTATGGGTAATGAATTTACTCTCGAGTTAAACCCATTAACCAAATGGATTAACACCGATGACCAGCGATCCTCTCCTGCTTTATTTACTATGTGTCCTTTTTCAGGGGAACAGTGGGAGGTGAAATAAGGAATAAGGGTAAATTTTCCTCTTTCTTGTTCTTTTATGTTGGTGGAATTATTGTGGAATGAGGGATTCATTTTCATTCATCATTTGTTTTGTTATTGTTGATATTTTGATGAATCCGTGATTCACCACTCTAATTAGCTGAAATAGATCTTCATCCCGAGAAATTAGATTCATTCACTTGTTAATATCATAAAATTAGCTTTCATGCACTTGTAATAATTTGCATAAATTAGCATTCATTTTTGTATTCATGATCATCTATGCATTTTTAACTAATATCACTATTTTTTAATTAATTCATGGTAGCTCCAATTGACATGAAACTGACTTCATTGTGTACATATAACTAATCTTAATCAAAGAAAATCCTAAAAAATACTAAAGTGAACATATTTGAAGTAAACTCCAACCCTAATTTCAGGACAAAAAATTCACAAACACTGATATCTCTCTCATACAGTGTCCAAATTCACTCTATTGGACTTTCGAGTTAACGTACATTCAAATATCCACAAATCAAAATTAAATTCAAAAGAATCAAAATCTATTTGTGAAAATTGGATTTTGAGGCCTAACAACACATTGTACATTTTTATTTATTTTAGACCTATCATTTCATGTACATATTTCAATCTTTTTAAATTTATTTCTTTTTTATTTCTTTAATTCATTTCATATTTTAACTAATTACATAAAAATCAAAATCCAAAAATCAGAAATGTAATTAAAAAGGCCAATTCTGTCTTGAGCACACTAAACCATTCATATGTATATACCTTGCATTTTCTAACTATTCATAACTCATTAAAAATATTAAAAAATTTACATTTAGTGTCCATTACCTTATTTTAGATCATGGTTGATTTTTATATATGTTAATCATTCACAAGAAACCAATAAAAATTACAAACTAAAAAAAATATTTTATACATAAATATCACCAAAAAGTCGTATCATTTATTTCTCATTCCATTTGCATTCAAGTCCTTCACGAACAATGTAGGTTGCATTTAGAAAAATATTTTTAGTGTTGGTCATTTCCACATTTGAGTCAATTTGTTATTTTTTATCTATTTCTCTTTTATTTCTTGCATTAGTCAACAATTTAGTCAACTGTTGTGCCACGTGGCATCGTCTGATTAGTCTACCCAAGCCCAATCAATGTCCCCTCGTTTGTCCTGTAGCGCACCTCTTCTGAGTCATTGGATCGACCTCGATCCAACGATCATAATTATCTCTCCTTCCCCTCTCTTCATCCCTACCCCTCTCACATGATACTCTTACTGGTAATACCCCAACTCCCGAGGTACGGAAATAGCATGCGATATCGGTATCACACACCTGTGTGGTTTGATGGCCACCACAGGAAGTTCTGGAGGAGTTCCACCTTAGCATACAAAAAGCAAAGGATGCGGTTTACCGTACAAAGGTTCGGAGCGGGTTCCCCTTAGCACAATACAAGTGTTCAGTGACACCTTGATAGACAATGTTTGCAAACATCCTATGTAGGAGCATGGGTGATTAACCCAAAATAGATGGTCTTAAGTTCCACACAAGGCGGGAAACTCAGTCACTGAGTCGACCACACGAGATCCCGGATTAAGTAACAAACAACCCACAACAGATAAATCAAGCAACGAACGTAAATGTGCGGAAGTTAAAATTTATTACAACTCTACAATGAATGTGTATAGTGTGCAAGCAAGTAGAGTGTCGAACACAGGGACAAGCATGATAGATCAGATGACAATGCACAAAAATATGAATGTGATGTATTTGCCTACATGCTATTTTAGTGGGTTTTTAATTTTATATTTTTTTAAAATTTTTGATTTTATGGTTTTTATATTTTGATTTTTATTTTTCTGATTTTTAATTTTCCTTTTTATATTATATATATTTTTAAATTTTCTTTTCTTTTAATTTATAAAATAGAATATATATACAATATAAGAAAAGAAGAGATAATGTATTTATAAAAGAGGTAAAATAGTCAAAATTCGGGAAATGAAATCTTTTTGGGCTTTTATATTTTTTGATGTTTTTATGTTTTTCTTAGATTTTTTCTATTTTTTTGATTTTTTAAGGCAAAAAATACTGAAAACAGTGAGCAAAATAAAAGGCTGAAACTAAAAATGAGGATGAAAAATATCAAATAGAGTCCAAAAATTCCTAAAATAAATTTTAAAGTAAAGGCAATAAAATAGAGAAAATTCAGATACAAAAATTATATTTTTAGGATTTTTGTGGATTTTTTAAGATTTTAGGGGTTTTATAATTTTTAGGAGTTTTATTTTGCATTTTCATGATTTTTGGATTGAAGTTAAAAGACACTAAAATACACATAATATATTTTTTTTGGAATTTTTTGAAGAGTTTTTATATTTTTTAGGTATTTTCTAATGCAGATAGTAATGAAAATGCTTGTTTTTGATTTTTTATAAATATCAAAATGCAATAAAATGCAAAATAAAAATAGGGCATAAAAGATCAATAAAACATGAAGCTATGCAATTTTTTTTGAGATTTTTTGGGATTTTATAGATGCATGAAATAGTTAAAGGAAACAAAAAGAAAATACATTACTGGCAGGGGCATATTTGTAATTATCCAGAAGTCTAGGGGGCTTAATGCAATTTTTCCAGAAAATTATAACTAATTAAAAATATTTACGGACTAAATGTAAATAGCCAAGAACCCATGGCCGTCTTTGCAAAAATGCCAGGCATGCACCTACGAGTAGTTATCAAATATCTGAGGGGTTGTAATGTAAATTATCCAAAAAGTTTATAACTATATTAAAATGCTTTGGTACCAAAATGAAATACAAATAATCCCATGGGTGTTTCTGCAAAATTGCTAGAGTCACGTGCACGGGGCACGTGACCTGGCATGGACTAAAAGATAATATTACAAAAACCTGGGGAGGGGGGGGCAGCATGCAAATTCTACGAAATAAATTAACTGCTGAGAAAAGTTTAAATATTAAATCTTAAATACAAAATTTGGCGGGGGAAAACACCAAAATACCCACGCCCGGGATCCGACGGCTGATATGAATAACTTATGCCACGTGTCCGCACGAGATCCCACGATACCCCTTCGTTTTGACGGTCGAGATTAGATGCTCCCTTGACGATCGGACGGCTGGCACGAACGAGATCCAACGGCTATTGTTTCTTTCGGAGCCCCTCGTCGATCGGACGGTGGGGAGCAAGGCAGGAGGAACGGGGAAGAATGTCGTGTCCGGCGAACTTCAATCTCTCCCCCTCGCAACCCGGGCGATGGATGGTGGTTTGGCGAGGCACAAAGCGCTCCGGGCGAGGAGATCTGTCCGCTGGAGACTTCAAAAAGATGCGGGCTGCACTAGAGCGTGCCGGAGGCGGTGGAGGAGCGAAGCACCTCCAGGTACCCCGACGAACCCTCAAAAGGCTCCAGGCGCACTCGAGCATGCACGGACCTGCACAAAAAGGATTAAACCATCGAGGGCAAAGTGCCTCGACGATTGGGGGAGCAAATGGTGCGGGGAATAGCGAGAACGATGCTTGCCAGAACAAGCTCCGGCGAGGTGGTGGAGATGTCGATTCGATGGGAAAATCACGAAACCAAGGGTGGATTAGGTTCCTACATCTAAGGCTAGTAAAATGACACAAAAAATAAACAAAAAGGCAAACCTCAAGCCGCGAAACGATGAGGTGGACCTCACAGCGACGCACCGGAGATGGGGGTGGAACTCGGCCCTCCTGACCTCGTCATACCTCACACGGGAGTGCTGGAGGCTCCCCTGTCACCGGAGTCAATCCAGAGCACTCCCGAAGATCTAAACGTGGCCATGAAAGGGTTCAAAAATCTAAGGAAAGGTTGGGGGGTCTTTTGAATAGATGGCTCTGGCGGCTCAAAGAACGAGGCATGGAGATCGATATAGCGTCCCAACACCCAATATGAACCTAGGGCGTGAATCCTCGATGAGCGATGATGAAAAGTCATGAAGGGTGTATCATGAGATCATGCAAGGATTCACCTCGAAAAAACCACGAAAATGGGTCAAAAACCACTTCTGACACAGCCCAGACGTTGGGCCGAGAGCTGACCAAAGGTCAACTTCTGCCGCCTCCTGGTTGGTCCATATGGACCAACCAGAAAAAAGTCTGGGGAATAAAGATTGTAAAATTAATTAAAAATAATAAATGATTTTATTAAATTAAACTTATAAAATAAAAATGTTTATTATTTTCTAAAGTATTTTTATTATAATTTTTATTTATTTTTTCGAGATTAAAAATTACAACTTTCCTTTTATAGCTTATATACAGGTATATTCATCTATGTATTTTAATATTTTATTTTTATTTTATATATTTAATTTATTTACTTTGGTTTATTATTTTATATATTTATAAAATATTTTTATACACTTAAATATATTTTTATTTCATTTTTCTGATGTATTTTGTACACTTAATAAAATAGAAGTAGAAATTACATAGGTATCTTTACATGTACTATACCTGTGTATTATATACAAGTATTTTATTTTTGTGTTTTATTTGTGTTTTTATTCCTGTTTTAATATACACATTCATTATAAATAATATTTACAAAATTATAAAAATATAAAATTATAAAAACAATGAATAATTAATAAAACGAATATTTTAATCTGTACAAGTATACAATAGGGGTCCAAAACTCAACTTTCAAACCGTAACCTCGAAAAATATGAAACCACCTTCATTAAATAGCTTATTGAAAATTATATACAATTAAAGGTGATTTTGATACATTTCAAGTTTTTATTTGAGAGGTACAGGTCTGGGAAGTCGGGATTTTGGAATCTTATTCAGATCATAACTTTTTGTTTGTACAATATTTTCGAGTGAACTCAATTTTGTATTTTTTATTTAATCATCTATAACTTTCACGTTCAAAGTTTCTTTATTTGAAGTATAAAGTGGAACTAAAAATAGGTCCCAAAATGAATAAAGAATGAATTAAATAAAAGGTATTTTTATTGTATTTTGGCCCTTATCTCCCCCTACTTTATTCCTTGTCGACCTAGCCATCAATATGCTTGGGTCTCGGGGTTTTGGGTCATAAAATATTTACAATATTTTATTCTTTTTTTTCTTTTCTTTATTCTATAATTTTGGCTTTAAAAACCATATTTTACACACTTTTTACACACATATGCATGAATGCTAAAATGCGGGAATTAAGGATATTTACATGCATTTGCCAGGGTTTTTGAGGCCAAAATGATAGAATAAAGATGGTGAAATGTGGATTCGTCATCCCCCTATACTTGCCTTTGCTAATCCCTAGCAAACACTTATGCCATAAGTGCAGAAAAGAAAAACAAAGAAAAGAAAAAGAAGAAAAATGGATTTAGTTTAATGATCAAACTAGTCTTCGCAAAATCAAAGTTTGGAGCTTAAGTCAGACCTTTGGAATTTTAGTGCGGGCGGAACCTTAATGGGAATCAGATTTGAAATCCAACACCCTTCGAGAATCCCAAAACTCTGCTCAAGTCCCCTCAATAGCCAGGTCAGAAATATTTCAACTCATATGCAAACCCTTACGACTATGAATCTGACTCGTACAATGTAAGTGATAGTGGCTCTCCTCAACTAGAATGACAAAGAGTCTGACTTCTCCAGTACGACAACTCAATGATTCCCCAATCCAATAACTCCTTCCTCGAGGAGCGGGGTATTCCCTTCTAAGTTCAAGTGGCAACCAACTCAAGAGGAGAGGGTGAAGAGAAGAATGGACGGTAGCCAGTGTAGCTATCTATCCTTGGATGCAAGACCAGTGTAGTCAAGTCATCCAGCTGCAGACTCACATAATTTGACTTTGAAACTCAAGTTTGCTTATTGGTTATACAACATATGTACACTCTGGCAGGCATTTTATTTTTGTACAAGCCTGTCCATTTTTTTGGAGTTTTTTTGAAATACTATTTACATCAGCATTTACATAGGGAGTTTTTTCCTCTTGAACCAGTAGACTATCCCTCTTTTGAAGCTTTATTGCAACCCACACTCTTCTGTCTTTAGAATTCCTCATCACTGGACGGGTTGGGTGCACTTCCCTCCCTAGAGGAGGACAAGTGTTTCCACTTGTGTGCGTCTCATACCGACAAATCCAACCCCCTCACCACTATAACTGAGTTGAGCCAAGTGAAAGGTGCAAGTGTCCAAGTTAGGTCATTATCAATAAGAGTCGTGTGTGTGCTCCGAAATACTCTACTTAGGCAGTCAAGAATCCATTGAACCAAGTTTCATGATCCTTAAAGAATTAAGTCAACTAGACCTGAAATACCTCAATTCCATCTCCTATAAGGTTCCTGTTATTAGGTAGATTTTAAGGTCCAATCAAGCTCCAATCTTTGGATTTTATTTAGACTTGTTCAACTATCAAACTCAATCCGAAAAATGCTAATGCCATGCAAATGTTATGCAGAATGCAGAAAATATTTTTATGATGCAATTTTCAAAGATTTTGAACTTTTTATGGATTTTTGTAAAAGATGATGCATATGCATTTTTTTGTATTTTTCAAAAAGATTTTTCAAATGTTTTTGGCATTTTAATTTTGCAAATATTTTTGGGATCTTTGAAAACAAAAGATTTTTGGATAAAAACTAGGTTCAAATATTTACACGGGGATGCATCTTACATTTACAAGAAGTAGATTTTAAGAATTTACAGGGTAAGTGGTCAATTTTATAAATAAATAAATATATATATAGTGAGTTTTGGTGTGATGTATCTATTCCTCAAACTTATTTGAAAAGGTTTTTCAAACAATTTTGAAAAATATAGTCCAAAAAATTTTTTACACACAATTTTTACAGACATGTACACACATTTGAAAATCATTTTGCAAAGGTTTTTCAAACAGTATAGACAGATTTTTCAAAATATTTTTGCAACCATTTTTCAAACCATTTGCAAATCGTTTTTCAAACATTTTATTTCACACAAAGAAAATAAATTTTACAAACAAAACATTTTTACAAAGGTTGAAAATCTTGAACAAAATATTTTCCAAATAGTTTTCAAAATATTTTTCAATGAGATTTTCAAACTATTTTTCAAACATTTTGCAAAAAAATATTTTCTCCTACATTATTAATCAGTAAATACAAAAAGAATTTGAGGAATGATAAAATCTTTTTATTAAGTGTTTTCAATGAAATTTTGGCCATATTTATTAATTAAAAAGATGAAAGTACAAATTATGGCTAAAGTGTATACACAGTATATACGACCCCCTATACTTAGCTTGAGCTATGTCCTCATAGATCAGAGAGAAAAGAGAAGACATAACTCGTACCGAGTATAGGAAAATCTAAAGAATAAACGAATGAAGGAAGAAATGAATGAATCAATGAGAAGTCGACCGTCCCCCCTATACTTAGAATTAAATAATCTTAAGTATAGCAGACTGTACACAAAGCAGGGATGGTTGAGGGTGGGAATGAACAGATCGTACTCAGACTGTCTCCCCCTATACTTAGGGTAAGATATCCCTAAGTATAGACAAGAAGAGGAGACAATAGAGAGGATCGAATCAAATGAAAACTCGGGGTGCACACCCCCTATATTTAGGACAAAGTGCGTCCTAGGTATAGAAGACTGACACAAAGGGGCGACACTCTTTCTGATAGAAAAAGGAAATAGAAAAGGAAAAGAAGAAAAGAATAGAAGAAAAGAACTATGAAGAAGATAGGATAGATGAGGATGTGCACATCACTCCCCCTATACTTAGGGTAAAAGAAGCCCTAAGCATAAGCGACGAGCCGAAAATTCAGCCCTTTAATAGTGTAGGATTAACACTCAGTGGTCATTGCAGTTGGGATGAATTCGGTCCGTCAAAAAACATCTAATTGATATATCAAATGGTTGTATTTATAATTTGCTTGGGCAAGACCAAGGTCGAACTCAGGGACACATGCCTCTCTCATAATTATTTGGGTTCAAATCAATTTAACTAAGTGTTAGATAAATGTAGGTAAAAAACACATATGAAGATGAGACAACAACATGCATTGAGTAATCATGAAACATGCATTTTTTACTTGATTTTTAATCATGCAAAGAGATGCGATGAAATGCAACACAAAAATATGACCGAATTACAAGAATACTTGAGCCATTTAATCATACGTCAAATCAAGGTCAAATGATAAAGTTATTTTCATTCATATAAAAATAATGTATGAGAAGCATTGAAATGAAGACACTGAGCTATTGAAATAATACATAGAAATTCCTAGTGTCAAATCTGAAATACAAGCATGCCATCAAGAAGACAATGAAGAGAGCTTCAAAACGCCACTGAAATCGATTCAATCGGAGCTAGGATGCTCAAGATATGCACGAGTGAAGCCAGGGGCATAAATGCAAGAAAACATGAAAAATAAATAGCAAACAGGTCCATGGGAGGGACTAAAATGCAAATAAAAGAAAGTTCGGGACCTTCCGTGTAAATAACCTACACGCACGGGGGTATTTTTGCAATTATTAAAACCCGCAAGGGTATAAATGCAAAATACCCCGATACACGAGGTCGGCACGTGAGCTCTGGATCTGATTGTAATTTTCAAAAGTTATGAGGGGAGCCGATGCAAATAGCCCAGCCCCACATGCCTGAGGCACATGGGTCCAGGCTCGGGTGAGGGCGAGGCTTGGCGCAGGTTCGGACGACCGTAGCAGGTGGGTCGGGCCATGTGGTGGCTCGAGGAGGCCTCAGGCGAGGCTCGGTCCCACCAAGCCTTCACGCTCTGGGAGGACCACGTGGCTGCTCTTGAACCATTAGATCTCCGCCAGAGGGCGAGATCCAACGGTGCATGCATCTCCTCCTTCCTTGTAGATGGGCGACACGATTGGAGCTCCGGCGTGCAGCCTGGAACACCGCCACACCTCTCCATGCTCGGTGATGTTCGGGGTAGAATGCTGGATGCATGGCGATGAAGATCAGAGCTCAAGGAAGCTGCAAGAGGGCCTTGAGCTCGATGGCAATGAGTGATCATCGGAGACAGAGCTCTAGAACTTGGCTCCGCCTGAGGTCCATCTAGTGAAGTCTTTAGACCTGCAAGATTGGTTAGCTGATAGCCGAGGCATGTGTGCGTGCTGGCTGAGGTGAACAGAGGGTTGAGGTGCGAATAATTTGAGCCCTTGGTGGGTTCTCCTCTGCCTCCGGTGGAGGAAAAAGCATGTGATGGTGGAGGGTTTTGATGGATGGGGAGAATGATCGGAGTGGTTGGCGAAGATGTCTGAAGGTGGACGGAACTCGTGGGGGGATTAGGTGAAGGTGGAGGTGTCAAAGAGAGCCTAATTAATTAGAAGAAGAAGGAAGAATTTACAAGGGGGCATTTTAGATACTTACCTGAGCAGCTGGGCGAAGGAAGTGGTCTAGGATGAGCTCCGAGGGGAGCTCGGGTCATCGCTGGACTCCGGCGACCCCTCGGAGCAGCTTGGAGGAGGCTGAGCCACCGCAGACCTGGCCGTGAAGGCCAGGGGTCGACACCGGAGGCATCCGTCGTTGTGGCTCCTCAATCAGCCCTCCCCTTGTCACGGGGAGAGAGAGGGGGGCTGAGCGGAGCCCCTCGTAAAGGTGGACGACTGTGACAGTGGCCGGAGGAGGGGTATTTGAAGGTAGAGAGGTCGGGGTAAAGGTGATGGAGTCGCGAGTTTAGTGGGTAGATGCTGACCGGAGGAGAGGAGGGCAGACGTGGCTAGGTGTTGCGCGAGGGTAGGGGATGTGAGGGCTACGTGGGCTTGGTGTTAGGTCGTGGAGATGGAGTGAGATGGAGCGGCTAAAATTAGAAGGGGAAGGTGGTCAGCAAGGCGCGGGGCTCGGACGGAGGTTGCGGGAGGTGGAAGATGAGGCCTGGACCGTTGGATCGCGAGATCCAACGGCCCTGGTGGAGGCGCGTTTGAGCGGTTTGGATTAGATCTAGGGCGATTTGATCGAAGGGCATACGATCCGCCACGTGGTGAAAGGGTAAAGCGACGCTCATGGATGGCTGTGATGGAATCCAATGCTTGATCGAAGGGCTGAAGATGCAAGGAATGCAAGCGGCCGTGATTGAGGATCAAAAGTGCATCGAGCGGTTAATAAAGTCGACACATGGTGAGTAGAGAATGAGACGGAAGTGAATGGATGTGATGAAGTCTGAAATTCGATCGAATGGCTAGGTAAGGGGCGGGAATGAGCGGCCGAGATTGAAGAGGCGGTAGGCGATCTAACAGTGGGAAGTGGAGGCGTGTGGCATACAGGGAGACGGGCCGCGTGGCGCAACTAGAGGGCGCCACGTGGTCCAATCAGTTTATTGCGATAAAGAATTGAAAAAATGAAGGGGAAATTGACCGAATTTGGAAAAACTCAAAACATGAAAGTTGTAGATATCGATGAGATCTACAAGTTTCATGTACCAAAAATGAAGAAGAGGTCAAATAAAGACAGAAAGTAATTTGAGAGCATTTTTAAGGCTAAAAACACCACGATTTTTAATTATGCCATTTTTTGTGTTTTTAATTTATTCAATGACTCTGATAATTACAGGGAATTGTCTGGTTTTTATTGACAATTAGTCTAAGATAGGGGGTTAATTTCAGTGAAATAGAGACATGAAACATGGTTTAATCAACCCTTTATACTTAAACTATGCTCGTCCCCAAGCATCAAAGAAAATAAATGAGCTGGATTAACCCCCTTGTGCATGTGTGTACAGGATTTGATCTGTTCAAGTCTTCTTAAATTTAGAGATACAAAATCTTAGATCTCAACTCAGCCTTAATCAAGAGGTATCCAATTCCTCTAGTTATCTAGACTCTCTCTGATATACATATAAACTAAGGATATGACATTTAGTGTTGACTGCGTTCACGAGAGTCGAGTAAAAACATCACCCAAGGTCTTGGCCCAAGAAATTCTCCTAAGGACCCAATCCTCAACACTAGGGAATAAATCAAATCTTGCGTCCAGTCCACCATCTCTTTAGTTGTTAGACTTGAAAATGTAGATGGAAGGCCAGTGATGGAGGGCATATGATTATGCCATTTCTTCTCTCCCTCTCATTGGAGTAAGGATTCTCTCTAGTGCCTTATTACGCAACACATTTTTTTGGTGTTGATCAGTGCGTCCGTCTAGAGAAGTTGGAGCCGTCTGCACTTGTTTTCCTGGGAATACACCAGGGTGTGTCTTTTTTGAGTACCTATCGTACCTTGTACACCCAGACTTGTAGCATTTACAATGCAGAGCCCTTTTTTGGTGCAAGCTCGACTCCTGGTCCTAATAGCGGTGGTCCAAGTGGACACTTTGAAATGGTTGGGAGCGCTCGCCTTTGGTAGAAGCTCTTTGATATTTGACTTTGTATGGAATGAGAGCTTTTCTTTGACATTTCATTGCTTTGTAGTATTTTTTTGGCTAGCTCCACTGCTTTTACCAAGAGTTGGCGCACACTGATCAATATTTTTTTGTTTATTTCACACCCTGGCACTTAGGTCAATGTGAAGAGATTAGTATAAGAACCAAGTTCTCATACTGGCTAAAGTTGCTGACACTCAGGTTTCGTGAAGCCTTCAAAGATTTTATCCCATCCTCGAGCATCATTAGATCAAGTCCAGACTCAAATCCCCCAGCCCAATCCCTCAAGTGAAGAGAACTCATCTCATCGAAACCGCAGTCGTGCATGTGATGTGCTGATCATATTCTTATGGTCGGAGACCAAGCATGAAATATAGCACGCAAATCTAGAAGCCTAGGGGAATGTGGATGATTAAGTCTAAGACCCTGATGGCTAAGGCTGGTTAACCTAATATTTCAAGACCTCATAAGTCAAGCTTTCTTGAACATTTCAGATCCTCGGTGGAAGTGTGAATTTAGAGGATTTAATCCAACTCCTTCATTCAAAAACTTTTTTTTGAAGACTTTAAAAGACAACATGACTGCCTAAACTCAAATGAGTAGATGCATCTGCGTTCAGCCAGTATAGGTATAAGTACAGGTCGGATCCCGTTGCTTGAGGGCGGAGCCTTACGCGATGTCCTCTAAACCACCTACTCTGCTAAGGGTGAACCCTCACTGAACGCGACTACTTATTTGGGCTTAGTAGTCACTTAATGACTCTTAAAGGATTTTGATTTTTTTTCTTATTTTTATGAAATTTTAATAGAGGTTAGAACACATGTTAAACTCAGCTTCCCTTGAAATCAAAAAGAACTTTCAATACCAAGTCACACACATAAAGATTTTCAAAACATTTTCAAAAGATTTTTTTTCAAAATAAGAGAAACTCATTTTTTCATATCAATTTCAAAAATATTTTTCTATAAAAAAGTGTAACAGAGTAAAAAAAGCCTTGAAAATAAATTTGTCCACTAAAAGTTTTTTAAAAATTTCGAAATTTTCAGATTTTAGCTAAAGTACACATCCTATACTTAAACTTTACTATGTCCTCACAACACTAGATGATACAAGTCCATAGGTCCATTTAAATATAGAAAAATATACGGGAACTAAGGAGGGCTCCCCCTATACTTAGGTCAGAAATAACCTAAGTATTGAGGCAAAGAAAGATGAGTAGAGAAAATCGTGGGGACTCAGGTCCTCCCTATACTTTGGCTGAGAGGATCCTAAGTATAAAGATTGAGACTTGATGCGGGGAGAGACCTGAGGTGAACGAAGAAGACGGATGGATATACAAATGAGTGGATGAATCTTTGGAGATCAATGTAGTATCTAAGGCTCAGGGGAGGATGTCAGAGGAAACAAGGCTCAAACAAGCATGTAAAAACCCTTTGGTTCACCGACTCACACATGAAACCAACATGTGTTGGTTTATTATCTTGTCATTTTTATTGGTGATTAAAACTTTCTATTTTACGCAAAAGAAAATGTCAAATAGAATCAATTGCGTAAACGGGGGGGTTACTCTCCCAAAACATGATTTTACTCCATTTTTAGGTTGACTTACAATTAACAGTCCCAATTATTTTGCTTAAGGTTATCACGGAATTAAGGTGAGCACATAAACCAAGCAATCATCGTCTACCACTCATTCCCATTTTCCATTAACCTAGGTGACCAAGCTAGAAGGGGAAATAAAAAATAAACCATGTAATCGATAAAAACCATGATCTAGACTAAGCGAGAAAACATGCAGTGCCTTGGCGAAAATACGCGAAAACTTGGACTCTTTTGAAAACCAAAATGATATGTATGCAAGTCGATCAAAAACTGCACCTAACATGCTTCTATTAGCGGGGAAAAAATATATTTTAATTTGGCTAAGTGAAGCGATATTTATGTGCATCTATATTAGAAGTGTGTCCTACCTACGAGCACGCACGTAAAATAATAAGGTGAAAAAAGCTCGAAGAGCCGCATGCCTAATCCTAGGTCGACACTCAAGTGGAGACGATCCCCACACAACCACATATAATTTGTTCATTTACAATCATGTGTCTTCGATAGAAGGCCGCTGTAAATACGATTATTACAAGCGATGAAATTATATGCAAAATAACATTTTTTTCCTTTCTTTTTGACTTGCTCCAAGAATGCTTTTGCGGCTCCTCGCAGCAGGGAAGCACCTGCTCCTCGCCTCCTTGAACATCAAGGTCCCTGTCACAAAAGCAAAGGTTAGATATCAATCGAAAAGAAATTTTTTTATAATGCAAGACAAATGGACAAATTGACCTACGTAAAAGAAACACTTAATTAAGTATATAAAAATCCAAACAAGACAAAAGATGAGTCGTGTCCCCGGCAACGGTGCCATTTGACGAGGCACAAATCCAGCCCTTTAAAAGCGTGGATTTAACACTCAGATCGTCATTGCAGTCCGGTTGAATTCGGTCCGTCAAAAACCATCTAATTTAATATGTCAATAAAATGAAATGGTCGTATTTATAATTTGCTTGGGCAAGCCCAAGGTCAAACTCAAGGACTTGCGTCTCTCTCGTAATTATTTGGGCTTAAATCAATTTAACTAAGTGTTAGATAAATGTAGGTCACAAACGCATGTGAAGACGAGACAACAACATGCATTAAGTAATCATGAAACATGCATTTTTTACTTGATTTTTAATCATGCAAAGATATGCGATTAAATGCAACACAAAAATATGCCCGAATTACAAGAATACTTAAGCCGTTTTATCATAGGTCAAATCAGGGTCAAATGATGAAGCTATTTTCATTCATATAAAAATAAGACATGAGAAGCATTGAAATGAAGACACTGAGCTATTGAAATAATACATAGAAATTCCTAGTGTCAAATCTGAAATACAAGCATGCCATCAAAAAGACAATGAAGAGAGCTTCAAAACACCACAGAAATCGACTCATCGGAGCTAGGATGCTCAAGATATGCACGAGTGAAGCCAAGGCATAAATGCAAGAAAAACATGAAAAAATAAATAGCAAACAGATCCCTGGGAGGGACTAAAATGCAAATAAAAGAAAGTTTGGGACCTTCCCTGTAAATAACTCACACGCACGGGGGTATTTTTGCAATTATTAAAACTTGTGAGGATATAAATGCAAAATACCCTTGATGCACGAGGTCGGCACGTAAGCTATGGACCTGATTGTAATTTTCAAAAGTTATGAGGGACGTTGATGCAAATAGCCCAACCCCACGTTCCTGAGGCATGTGGGTCCAGGCTCAGGTGAGGGCAAGGCTCGGCGCAGGTTCGGACGGTCGTAGCAGGTGGCTCGGGCCACGTGGTGGCTCGAGGAGGCCTCATGCAAGGCTCGGTCCCACCAAGCCTCTGCGCTCCGGGAGGACAACGTGGCTGCTCCTGAACCATTAGATCTCTGTCGGAGGGCGAGATCCAACGGTGCCTGTAGCTCCTCCTTCCTTGCAGATGGGCGGCGCGATTGGAGCTCCGGATTGCGGCCTGGAGCTTCGCCGCACCTCTCCACGCTCGGTGAAGTTCGGGGAAGAATGTTGGATGCCTGGCAATGAAGATCAAGGCTCATGGAGGCTGCAGGAGGGCCTGGAGCTTGATGGCGACGAGTGATCATCAGAGACGGAGCTCTAGAACTTGGCTCCGCCTGAGGTCCGGCCAGTGAAGTCTTTAGACCTACAAGATTGGTTAGGTGATACCCGAGGTGTGTGTGCGTATGGGATGATGTGAACAGAGGGTTGAGGGGCGAAGAATCGGAGCCCTTGGTGGGTTCTCCTCCGCCTCCGGCGGAGGAAAAAGCATGGGATGGTGGAGGGTTCTGATGGATGGGGAGAATGATCGTAGGGGTTGGCGAAGATGTCTGAAGGTGGGCGGAACTCGTAGGGGGATCAGGTGAAGGTGAAGGTGTCGGAGAGAGCCTAATTAATTAGAAGAATAAGGAAGAATTTACAAGGGGGCATTTTAGATACTTACCTGAGCAGCTAGGCGAAGGAAGTGGTCTAAGTTGAGCTCTGAGGGGAGCTCGGGTCATCGCTGGACTCCGACGACCCCTCGAAGCAGCTTGGCGGAGGTTGAGCCACCGCTGACCTGGCCGTGAAGGCCAGGGGTCGACACCAGAGGCATCCGTCATTGTGGCTCCTCGATCAGCCCTCCCCCTGTCACGGGGAGGAAGAGAGGGGCTGGGTAGAGCCCCTCGTAAAGGTGGACGACTGTGACAGTGACCGGAGGAGGGGTATTTAAAGGTGGAGAGGTTGGGGTACAGGTGATGGAGTCGTGGGTTTCGTGGGTAGATGATGACCGGAGGAGAGAAGGGCAGACGTGGCTAGGTGTTGCGCGAGGGTAGGGGATGTGAGGGCTACGCGGGCCTGGTGTTAGGTCGTGGAGATGGAGTGAGATGGAGCGGCTAAAATTAGAAGGGGGAAGGTGGTCAACAAGGTGCGGGGCTCGGGCGGAGGTTGCGGGAGGTAGAAGACGAGGCCTGGACCATTGGATCGCGAGATCCAACGGCCCTGGTGGAGGCACGTTTGGACGATTTGGATTAGATCTAGGGCGATTCGATCGAAGGGCATACAACCCTCCACGTGGCGAAAGGGTAGAGCGGCGCTCATGGATGGATGTGATGGAATCCAGTGTTTGATCGAAGGGCTGAAGATGCGAGGAATGCAAACGACCGTTATTGAGGATCAAAAGTGCATCGAGCAGTTAATAAAGTCGACACGTGGCGTGTGGAGAATGAGGCAGAAGTGGATGGATATGATGAAGTCTAAAATTTGATCGAATGGCTAGGAAAGGGCGGGAATGAGCCGTCTAGATTGAAGAGGCAGTAGGCGATCTAACAGTGGAAAGTGGAGGCATGTGGCGCACAGGGAGACGGGCCGCGTGGCGCAACCATAGGGCGCCACGTGGCCCAATCAGTTTATTGCGATAAAGAATTGAAGAAATGAAGGGGAAATTGACCGAATTTGGAAAACTCAAAACATGAAAGTTGTAGATCTTGATGAGATCTACAAGTTTCATGTTGATCAAAAATGGAGAGAGGTCAAATAAAGACAGAAAATAATTTGAGAGCATTTTTTAAGGCTAAAAACACCATGATTTTTAATTATGCCATTTTTGTGTTTTTAATTTATTCAATGACTCTGATAATTACAGGGAATTGTATGGTTTTTATTGACACCTATTCTAAGATAGGAGGTTAATTTCAGTGAATTAGAGACATGAAACATGGTTTCATCAATAGGCAACAACAAGAGTAACGAAACGGAATGACGAACGAACACTCGGCTCATCGACCCTTCCTATACTTAGGACAAAGTACGTCCTAAGCAAGTCCCACACGAGAATGGGGTAGATGAGCAATACGGTAGAGGGATGGAGGTGAACAAAAGAGAATGTACAACAGAGATGGATGTACACAAGATCAAGAAGGCGGAAAGTGAACCTTCTTGCGAGACCGCTGAGGAATGGATCTATTGTAGTGCAAGTCAATATCAGGATCCATGGTGGACGAAGCCGATCAGGGTTGACCTGGTATAGGTCCTTAATGGTGTCAAATCAAAAAGGAACGAACTGGTCAATGGAAGTAGTATGGCTAGGTTCTCCCTTGGGGGTCTCACCGATATCGAAGTGAAATGGGGCGAACTCATCATCATCGGAAGAAGTGTAGTCAGAGTCATCCTGCGAGGTCTCGTCCATGTCAAAACCAAAAAGCACGAACTCATCAGTGGAAGTAGTCAAACTCTGTTCGTCCTCTATAATCTCAACCGGATCATATTTTTCATCAAAAGGTTCGAATTTCTGAATAAAATAGATAAGATCAAAATCAGCCTCAATCTCAATCTCATTTGAGTGACCAGGAACAGACTTATCAGTGGAAGTAGTCAAACCAGATCCGTCCTGTCTAGTCTTGGTGTCTGCCCTCCGCTCTATGGTATCAATAACGTAAATCCCGCGGATTTCATCAACACATCGCCACACACCAGAAGGAGGAACTTCAAGGTCTATGCTTTCCGTGTCTTCCCCCCTTCGGAGGATTTCTCGGGTCTCATCAATGGTCATAAAGCAAACTTCTCTAATCGTCAGATAGGTCATAGGACTTGGAGTCAGCTAGAATCGGTGAAGGCGCATCAGGTGCAGGTCTCTGCTCGGTAGTGGATGCGGTGGTGATCACCTTGCTCTCGTCAACAGGATGGAAGCGAATCTCTCCTGATCCATAGTCAATAACGACCCTCGCAGAGGCGAGGAATGGTCATCCCAGGATGATTGGAGAGGGCTCCCCGGTGGAGGTCTCCATGGGTAATACGACAAAATCAACATTGTAGCTCATGCCCTGAATCGAAATGACGTTGTTTTCTAGTATACCCTTCGGCCTCTTTATTGATCCATCAGCAAACTGAACGATCATCCTGATTTTCTTGATAGGCCCTAAGTGAAGAGACTGTACCAGCGATAAGGTTAATATGCTAATCGAAGCACCGTCGTCTAGGAGAGTGTGATCACAAGTGAAGTTAGAGATGGTGCAACTGATGAAGGGGGTAGCTGTGTTCCTTCTCATAGGAATGGGATGGTGTGTGATGGCGTGGGCAGTGGCCATGGACAGAATGTGACGCTCAGATCTGCTCCTCCGCGTTCTCTTCTTGGGAAGAGGAGCAGATAAATCGGTCATGGCCTACTGAAGCGGGGCACTGATAATCTCATGAATGGTGTCCACCACTTCTGGTTCAGTCAATAATTTTTAAAATTTTTGGACCTCCTCCATACAAGGGAGAAGGTCGGAATCAACATCTACACGAGACATGCCAAGAGCAGTCTGTACAGCGGCATCCTCGAGATGAAAGGTGGGACAAGGTGTGAGAAGTTGTGTGGTCAAGGGATCTGGCAGGTGGGCCCTCTCCTCACAGTCTGAATCAACCAAGTGTCTCCCGAACTCTTTTTGTATTTTTAAAATTTTCTTATTTTTTTGTATTTTTGGTGATTGCAAGCTCTCATGGAAATCCTCGAGTGAACCCATATCATCAAATGGTGGAATATCATGGTCGCTCTTATTTGTACTAGCGAGGTGGTCAATCCTCTGTCTCATATGATCCATCATTTGGGTCAAGTGCTCAAGGGTGGACTCCATGAAAGGTGACTCCAATAGCTCAGTCTCGAGTGGATGTGAAAGTGGAGAATACAGAGGTGGTGGTGGATGTGGGTAGAAATCCAAGGTCTGATACTGTGGCTGCAACGGATATGTACAGAAATCAGAAAAAATAGGAGGATCCTCCTTATAAATGGGAGGTGGACTGACTGGAGTGAACGAGGGAGCCGCAAAGTTCGGATAGAAAACGCTCCAGGGGTCCATCTTGAAAACAAAAAGAAATGATGGGGAGAGCGCGAAGGTCAAATCAAGAGAGTGAGAAAAAGGTACAAGTGCGTAGAAGTGATCTAGAGTGCACACAAGCAATCACAAGCGAAACTCACACAAAACAAACCCTCAATTAACCTACTCAACTTGGTATAGACCGATAAAGTCGGTCTTTTTATCTTTTCTATTTTAGAGTTAGGTGAGAAGTCCAAAAGTTGCACAAACACTTAGGGGACTGAAATGGGATTTTGGCACTAATCCTTAGTGTGTGCGCGAGCAAGTAAAAGCAAAGACAATGAGGGGATTACTCGCCCCAAGACAATATTTTTCTTTTTGGTTGATTTTAGGGTCAAGTAATGTTAGCAGTCCCTATTTTATTAGTTATCACTTTTTTTGGATTTTTAATGAGAATGCACGAGCCTATCGAGGAGTCAATTCCTTTGAGCATCTAGGTTATCAAAATCAGAGGAAGAGGCGGAAAAGCAATGCAAGCGGTAAACGATGATGAATGCTAAAGTATAAATACTCACCTTGACCCCAACACTCTACATGCAAGGATGCTCAGCAGTATTGAAATCTATCTATATGCAAATGCAAGCCGATGAAATCACCCTAAGATGAGCAGCTGCTATTAGCGTGAAGCACGATTTTCAAAATTTTACTAAGACCAAACATTCTCTATAGGAGCATGCAATGGTGATTAGTGTGTTTGGACCTACTCTATCGCCAAGCAATTCCTACAACTTAGGGCTCAATCACACAAAAGAAATAAAATAAAACCGGTAAACAAGATAAAAAATGCGAAGAAAATGCGAGAAAATCGCGGTGAGCCCCCAAGTGTATAAACACTTAGAAATTAGGCCCGAGTGTCCAGAGTTCAGGGTACATGTATTATTACAAGTTAGAGTCTCTCTCTCACTTAAAATTACACAAATACATATAGAAAAATGCTAAAAAATATGAGTGTCTTCTCAAGTCCTCCCTGCCTCCTTTGATGTTAGGTCAGAAATCTCCTGCCACCATCACGTGAGTACCTAGACGCCCAGGGTAGAGCGCTTCCCTCGATCCGCGGTTCCTCGCACAAAGTCCACAAGAGAGGGTAATTAGACAAGTCAAATAATGATATCAAATACATGAGCAAATAATGAATGCAAAACTATAGACAAGTAATCACAATCAAGCAAAAAGCCGATCTATGCGTTGTTGCTCCCCGACAACGGCACCATTTGATTAACAGAAATTGAAGGTCTTAAGTTCCATACAAGGCGGTAACTCAGTCGCTGAGTCGACCACACGAGATCCGGATGTCAACAAATAACCCAAAATAGATAAATCAAGCAATGAACGTAAATGTGCAGAGTTAAAATTTATTATAACTCTACAATGAATGTGTACAATGTGCAAGCAAGTAGAGTGTCGAACACATGGAACAAGCAGGATAAATAGGGTGACAATGCAAAAAAATGTGAATGTGATGTACTTGCCTACAAGTGTTATTTTTGTGGGTTTTTAATTTTATATTTTTTAAAAATTTTTGATTTTATATTTTTATATTTTGATTTCATTTTTTTGATTTTAAATTTCCTTTTTATATTTTATATATTTTTTAATTTCCTTTTTCATTTAATTTATAAAATAGAATATATATACAATATAAGAAAAGAAAGAGATAATGTATTTATAAAAAGAGGTAAAAATAGTCAACATTTAGGAAATTAAATATTTTTGGGCTTTTTATATTTTTCTGATGTTTTTATATTTTTCTTAGATTTTTCCTAATTTTTGGGTATTTTTTAAGGCAAACATACTGAAATCAGTGAGTAAAATAAAAGGATGAAACTAAAATGAGGATGAAAAATATCAAACAGAGTCCAAAATTCCTCAAATTAATTTTAAAGTAAAGACAATAAACCAGAGAAAATTCAGATACAAAAATTTTATTTTTAGGATTTTTGTGGAATTTTTAAGATTTTTATGAAGATTTTAGGGGTTTTCTAATTTTTAGGAGTTTTCTTTTGCCTTTTTTCATGATATTTGAAATAGTTAAAGGATACTAAAATACACAGAATATAGTTTTTTTGGAATTTTTCGATGAGTTTTTATATTTTTTAGGTATTTTCTCATACAGACAGCAATGAAAATGCTTATTTTTGTTTTTTTTATAAATACCAATAAAAATGCAAAATAAAAATAGGACGTGGAAGACCAACAAAACAGGAAGCTATGCAATTTTTTAGGAAATTTTGGGATTTTATAGATACATGAAAAAATTAAAGGAAATAAAAAGAAAATACATTACTAGCAGGGGCATATTTATAATTATCCAGAAGTCTAGGGGGCTGAATGCAATTTTTCCACTAATTAAAAATATTTACAAACTAAATGTAAATAGCCAAGAACCCAGGGTTGTCTTTACAAAAATGCCAGGCACACACGTTGATGCTACGTGACGTGGCAGGGACCTACGCGTAGATACCAAATATTTGGGGGGTTGCAATGTAAATTGTCCAAAAAAGTTTATAACTATATTAAAATGTTTTAGTACCAAAACGAAATACAAACAATCCCAGGGGTGTTTCTGCAAAATTGCCAGAGTCACGTGCACGGGGCACGTGACCTGGCATGGACTAAAAGATAATATTACAAAAACCTGGGGGCAGCATGCAAATGCTATGAAATAAATTATCTATCATGAAAAGTTTAAATATTAAATCTTAAATACAAAATTTGGCAGGGGAAAACACACAAAATACCCACGCCCGGGATCCGACGGCTGATATGAATAACTTATGCCACGTGTCCGCACGAGATCCCACGATACCCCTTCGTTTTGACGACCGAGATTAGATGTTGTCTTGACGATCGGACGGCTGGCACGAATGAGATCCAACGACTGCTATTTCGTCTGGAGCCCCTCGTCGATCGGACGGTGGGGAGCGAGGCAGGATGAATTGGGAAGAACGTCGGGGACGACGAACTTCAATCTCTCCCCCCTCGCAACCTCGACGGTGGATGGTGGTTCGGCGAGGCACAAAACGCTCCTAGCAAGGAGATCTGTCCGCTGGAGGCTTCAAAAAGATACGGGCTGCACCAGAGCGCGCCAGAGGCGGTGGAGGAGCGAAGTACCTCTAGGTACCCCGGTGATCCCTCAAAATGGCTCCAGGCACACTCGAGCATGCACAGACCTGCACAAAAAGTATTAAACCATCGAGGGCAAAGTGCCTCGTCGGTTGGGGAGCAAATGGTGCGGGGAATAGCGAGAACGATGCTTGCCGGAGCAAGCTCCGGCGAGGTGGTGGAGATGACGATTCGATGGGAAAATCATGAAACCAAGGGTGGATTAGGTTCCTAGAGCTAAGGCTAGTAAAATGACATAAAAAATAAACAAAAAGGCAAACCTCAAGCTGTGAAACGATGAGGTGGGCCTCACGACGGCGCGCCGGAGATGGGGGTGGAACTCGGCCCTCCTGACCTCGCCGTACCTCACACGGGAATGTTGGAGGCTCCCCTGTCACCGGAGTCAATCCAAAGCACTCTCGTAGGTCTAAACGTGGCCAAGAAAGGGTTCAAAAATCTAAGGAAAGGTTGGGGGGGGGGTCTTTTGAATAGATGGATCTGACAGCTCAAAGAACGAGGCATGGAGATCGATGCAGCGTCCCAACGCCCAATATGAACCTAGGGCGAGAATCCTCGATGCGCGATGATGAAAAGTCATGACGGGTGTATCATGAGATCATGCAAGGATTCGCCTCGAAAAAACCGCGAAAATGGGTCAAAAACCACTTCTTACACAACCCAGACGTTGGGGAGAGAGTTGACCAAAGATCAAATTCTGCCGCCTCCTGGTTGGTCCATGTGGACCAACCAGGAAAAAGTCCGGGGAAAAAGATTGTAAAATAAATAAAAAATAATAAATGCTTTTATTAAATTAAACTTAAAAAAATAAAAAATGTTTAATTTTTTATAAAGTAATTTATTATAATTTTTATTTATTTTTTCAAATTCAAAATTACAACTTTCCTTTTATAGCTTATACACAGGTATATTCATCTATGTATTTTAATATTTTATTTTATTTTGTATATTTAATTTATTTACTTTGGTTTATTATTTTATATATTTATAAAATATTTTTATACACTTTAATATATTTTTATTTCATTTTTCTGATGCATTTTGTACACTTAATAAAATAGGAGTAGAAATTACATAGGTATCTTTACAGATATTATACCTATGTATTATATACAAGTATTTTATTTTTGTGTTTTATTTGTGTTTTTATTCCTTTTTTAATACACACATTCATTATAAATAATATTTACAAAATTATAAAAATATAAAATTATAAAAATAATGAATAATTAATAAAATGAATATTTTAATTTGTACAAGTATACAATAGGGGTCCAAAACTCAACTTTGAAACCGTAAACCCGAAAAATATGAAACCACTTTCATTAAATAGCTTATTGAAAATTATATAATTAAAGGTGATTTTGATACATTTTGAGTTTTTATTTGAGAGATACAAGTCCGGGAAGTTGGGATTTTGGAATCTTATTCAGATCATAACTTTTTGTCTGCATAATATTTTTGAGTGAACTCAATTTTGTATTTTTATTTATTTAATCATCTATAACTTTCATGTTCAAAGTTTCTTTATTTGAAGTATAAAAAGTGGAACTAAAAATAGGTCCCAAAATGAATAAAGAATGAAAAAAATAAAAGGTATTTTTATTGTATTTTGGCCCTTATCTCCCCCTACTTTATTCCTTGTCGACCTAGTCATCAAGATTTCTAGGTCTCGGGGTTTCGGGTCATAAAATATTTACAATATTTTATTCTTATTCTTTTCTTTTCTTTATTCTATAATTTTGGCTTTAAAAACTGTATTTTACTTACTTTTTACACACATATGCATGAATGCTAACATGCATGAATTAAGGGTACTTACATACATTTGCCAGGGTTTTTGAGGCCAAAATGATAGAATAAAGATGATGAAATGTGGATTCATCAATGGGGCCCACTGATGTTGTGGCATGATAAATGACGTGCTGATGAGGCAAACAACATGGTATGTTGATGGAGCGGGTGACATAGCATTGGTTGCAGAAGATGAAGGGATTGCGAGGAAGATGAAGAGCCAATGCATGTGAAGAGTCATCTCTGAAGACGAAGGATCTCCACAGAAGATGAAGAGTCCTTTCATTCATTGCACATGTAATAATGGTGTCCCTTTGTATACCCTTGTCTTGTGTATATAAGGAGGGGTAGAGCTCATCTGTAACGAACACATTTAGAGTGAGTCGATTGCTAATAACAAAGAGAGTTTAGTGTCATTGCTCTTGTGTCCTTGAGTGCTTAAGTGCTTGTGTTGTGTATTCAAGCAGAGTGGTTATTCGACATGTTGGTGTATGTCTACACACATCGAGGAAGGATGGTTGGATTGCGAGAAGCTAACATCGCACATGTTAGTCTCAAAAATAGAAGTTAAATTATACCCCTATGACAACTGGTATCAGAGCTGAGAGATGGCGCCCCACACAAGAGATCACATTGCTTCCTTGGAGGGAGTCGTGATGGAGATCTAGTCCATACTAGGTACTCTTGCCCAATGCTTGTCTTGTCTGGAGAACGACGCATGCATGGGATCGTCATGAGTCAACGACGAGAGTCTACGTTAGGCTGATGTGATGAGAGCACTTGGGGAGAAGCTAGAGGAGCTTGAATCCCTGGTGAAATAACTACATGAGGAAATCTCCATCGTTAAGAAAGCAGTTGCGAATGTGGGCGGATCCAGCGATATGTAAAGGCCAAAGGTCCCAGAGCCCAAGTCCTTCTCAAGTACGCAGTGTGCCAAAAACTTAGAAAATTACTTGCGGGATATGGAGGTGTACTTCAAAGCTGTCAAGACTCATGAGGCGGAGAAGGTATCCTTGGCGGCGATGTAACTGTTCGAACATGCGAATCTATGGTGGAGGGGTCATGCATCTGAATGAAGACCAGACATATCGTCTTGGGATGAGTTGGTGAAGGAACTAAAGGAGAAGTTGTACCCACCAATACTACTTGGGTAGTGGGGGAAGCCCTTCGAAGGCTGAAGTAGATGAGAACCGTACATGAGTACGTGAGGAACTTCTCGTCACTACTGCTGGATATCAAATGTATGTCTAAAGAAGACAAACTTTTCAATTTCATGGTGGGTCTCCAAAACTGGGCTCAATTGGAGCTTAGGAGGCAAGGGGTGAAGAACTTCCATACGACCATCGATGCTGCGGATGCGTTGGTCGAATACGAAGTCCAACCCACCGCAAAAAAGAAGGAGATCGAGAAGGCTAAGAACAAGCATAAAGGAAAAACAAGGGATAGTTCAAGAAGTTCGGCAAGACCGAGACTTCAAGGGAGGTAGCAGAATCCTCTAAGAAGGCCGAGCAACCCAAGGGGAAGGGTTGCTTCATATGCAGTGGGTCACATCGGACGCGGAAGTGCCCGAAGTAAGAGAAGTTGAACTCCATGACCGTGGAGGATAACTCAGACGAAGAGGCATGCATGATGAACCTCAAGTTGATGTGCAACGTTCTCTTGTGTCCGCTGAAGTTGGGAAAAGAGGCAAAAATGGAGTATGAAGATCCAGAGCTAGAGTACCTCGATGTCGTGGTACACAAGAAGACCCTTTCATCCATGATAGATACTAGAGCAACACACAACTTTCTCTCCAGCAAAGAGTTCAGGAGTTTGGGAGTTCCCTTGGAGAAGAGCTAGTATCGCGTGAAGCTTGCCAACTCCGAGTCACTACATATCGAAGGTATGGCAAACTGCACTGTTCAGTTGGGTAAATGGTAGGGAAAGGTATGCTTCCTCATGGTACCTCTTTATAACTTCCAAGTCATTATGGAAGTCTAGTTCCTAAAGAAAGCGAAGGTGTATGTAGATCCTCATCCGGGAGGAGTTTTTTTGTGGCTGAAGCCCACAGATAGCCCCTGCTTCATTAAGGATATCAAGAAGAAAGGACATGCTAGAGGCATGTCTCCGATGAAAGTTTGCAATGGGCCGATGAAAGGGAAGATGACGTACTTGACTACTGTACGTGTTGAAGAAAATGGACAGGAAATACAGCCTTGCCCCAAGACAGTAAAGAAGATGTTAGGCGAGTTCAAGGACGTGATGCCAAAGGAGCTTCCAAAGGAGCTTCCAATGAAGTGAGACGTGGATCACACCATCGAGCTATTGCTAGGTACGGTGCCCCCTGCACTTGCACCATGGAAGATGCCCCCTGCATATTTAGAGGAGTTGCGGAGACAACTCAAGGAGCTGGTGGATGCTGGTCTGATGCATCCAAGCAAGGCCCCATATGGAGCATCAGTTCAAGAAGAAGAAATATGAGAGCTTGCGGATGTGTGTGGACAACCGCATGCTGAACAAGGTGACAGTGAAGAACAAGTACCCTGACCCCAATGTCGAAGACCTGTTCGATCACTTGGACCAAGCCAAATACTTTTCGAAGATGGATCTCAAGTCGAGATACTACCAGGTTCGCATCAAGGAGGGAGACGAACGAAGATAGCGTGTGTTAGACATTATGGTTCTTTTACGTTATTTGTAATGTCGTTTAGGTTGACTAATGCCTCATCTACTTTCTGTACCCTGATGAATGATGTCTTCCATGAGTATATCGAATCGTTTGTTGTAGTGTAATTGGTTGACATAGTGGTGTACAACAGGACCTTGGAGGAGCATGTCAAGCATCCACGGATGGTGCTTGAGAAGCTGAGGCAGAACCGGTGGTACTTGAAACTGGAGAAGTGTGCCTTTGGTCAGGAGACCATCTCCTTCCTCGGGCATATCATTTACAGAGGAACGATACACATGGGCCCAAGATGACATGGACGATTGAAGAGTGGGCAACCCCCGCAAAGGCTACGGAGCTACGATCCTTCCTTGGATTGTTGAACAACTACAGGAAGTTCATCAAGGGATATTCTAAGAAGGTGGGGCCCCTAACGGACCTGCTTCGGAAGGATCAGCCTTGGAGATGGACACGTGAATGCTAGGAGGCATTCTAGAAGCTGAAGAGGATAGTGGTGGAAGAACCAATTCTATGACTTCCAGGCTTTGAGAAGTCATTCGAAGTGCACACTGATGCGTCCAATTATGCACTTGGAGGTGTAATGGAGCAAGATGGGCACTTATGGCGTATGAGAGACACAAGCTGAATCCAACAGAGAGAAGATACTCCGTGCATGAGAAGGAAATTACAGAAGTGGTCTATTATCTGAGGACATGGCGCTACTACCTCCTCAGATCGAAGTTCGTGGTGCAGACATACAATGTGGCAACGAGCTGCTTTGCTACACAGAAGAAGCTAACTCCCAAGAAGGCATGATGGGAAGACATTCTTGTCGAATTCGACTTCGAGCTTCGCTACAGGACTGGGCAGACCAACCAAGTAGCAGACGCTCTCTCGAAGAAGAGCCGAAGGTTGCGGCGACCGCATCGATCACCCGCATGTCTGGAGACATGCTCGAGCGCATTCGGGAATGAACACGTGAGGATCTGATTACTTCACGCTTGGTGCAATGCCTGAATGATGTAGAAGTACGAAGATTCTTGATAGAGGAAGGAGTCCTCTATGCCAAGGGCAGGAAGCCCTATGTCCCCTCAAGCGACGGCTTGAGGAAAAAGATACTGAAGGAAGCACACGACGCATAGTGGGCTGGTTATACAGGGGTGGAGTGCACGCTGGCACATCTCTCCTTAAGCTACTTCTTGCCAAATATGGAGGAATACATAGAAGTCTATGTGCTTACTTGCCTTGTATGCCAATAAGATAAGACAAAGAGGAAGAAGACGGCATGACTGCTGGAACCCCTGCCCATTCCTTCACATCCATGGGAGAGCGTCTCCATGGACTTCATCTTTGGGTTCCCGAAGGTGGATGGGAATAATGTGGTGATGATGGTAGTTGATCACTTCTCCAAGTACGTGATCTTCGTACCAACACCCCAAGAGTGCACAACAGAGACCACAACGAAGCTCATATTGTAGAACGTAGTGAAGTATTGGGCATACCGATGGACATCGTGAGTGACCGTGATGCATGATTCACAAGTCGATTTTGGATGAACTTATTTGAGATGTTGGGATCTGATCTCAAATTCTCTACCAGCAACTACCCACAGACAGATGGTCAGACGGGGCAGATCAATGCCTTGCTAGAAGAGTACTTATGGTATTATGTGACGTCCAATCAACATAATTGGGTGAGTTTGTTGGACATTGCCCAATTCTGCTACAATCTATAGCAGACCTCCACCACAGGCCAAAGTCCATATGAGATCGTAATGAGTAGGCAACCAATGACACTGTATGAAGTGGCTAAGCATAATAGCCAAGTATGGTGTCCTGTCGCACACCGATTTACGATGGAGAGGCATGATCGATGGGAGGAGGCGAAGTATGCGTTGGCTTATGTTCAACGCATGATGAAGGAGGCGACTAACAAGAGCAGTAGGTCGATCGACTTCCTGGTTGGGGAGAATGTGTTGTTGAAGCTAACGCCCTAAATTTGGAAGAAAATAACGAGGAAGAAAACACACAAGGGTCTCATTCCTCGTTACGATGGAACCTTTGAGATAGTTTGATGCGTGGGACCGCTCGCTTATCAACTACGTCTTCAAGAGAGACTGAAGATGCATTTCGTGTTCCATGTCAGCTTCTTAAAGAAGTACCATGAGGACAGAAGAGATGGCACCAGGAGGGCATCAAAACGTTCCCCTCCTAATGTCCAGATTCCACACACGATGATAGCTGAAAAGATTCTTGACAGGCACGTTGAGGGCCAGAGCAAGAAGAACCAGAGGTTCTTCTTCATTGTCAAATAGAAGGGACTCCTAAGGGAGGCAAGCTGAGAACGTCATACAACCATGTGGCAGTTCGAGGACCTCATCGAGGATTTCTTGAAGACACAGGATCAATTGTGGATGCCTGATGGATCAGGTGGGGGAGGCATGTAACACCTCCAACTCCTGAGGTACGGGAATAGTGTGTGATATTAGTATCACATGCATGTATGGTTCGGTGGCCACACAAGGAAGTTTTGGAGGACTTCACATTAGCATACAAACAATTAAGGATTGGGTTTACCGTATGAAGGTTTGGAGTGGGTTCCCCTTGGCACAACACAAGTGTTCAATGGCACTTGATAGAGCAGAGGTGCAACATCCTATGTAGGAGCGTGGGGCCCACTAATGATGTGGCGTGATGAGATGGCATGCTGATGAGACAGATGACATGACATGCTAACGGAGCATATGGCGTGGCATCAGTTATAGAAGACGAAGGGATTGCACGGAAGATGAAGAGCCAAGGCATGCGAAGAGTCATCTCGGAAGACGAAGAGTCCTTGCATTCATTTTACATGTAATAATGGTATCCCTTCTATACCCCCAGCTTGTGTATATAAAGAGGGGTAGAGCTCATTTGTAAAGAACACACTTAGAGTGAGTCTCTTGCTAATAACAAAGAGAGTTTAGTGCCATTGCTCTTGTGTCCTTGTGTGCTTGAGTGTGTGTGTTGAGTATTCGACTGGTGTGGTTATTCGGCGTGCTGGTGTACATCTACACGCATCGGGGAAGGCTGGTTAGCTTGCGAGAAGCTAACGCCACACATGTTAGCCTCAAAAATCGAAGTTGAGATTATACCCACGTGACACTTACCACTGTTAGATCAGGCACGATCCAACAACGACTATAGGGTCTCCCCCTTCCTTTCAATCACCGTCGCTGTGCATCTGTGCCTCCACTCTCGCTATGCCCTCGTTGATACACTGCCTTGCTCCGGTTGTCGCCTCCGTTCTCCAATCCCTGGCCAACCACGACTCTAACCACCAATATGACCCTAATCTTATCCCTTTTTACCCGTTGACCCAAACCTCCGCCCTCTACAGCAGACCCTGTCACCCTCACCCTCTACCCCTTCCAACAGTTGACGACTGCCAATCCTTATCACTTAAAACCATAGCCTAATTAACTATTACCCCCTCGTTTCTTAATTGGCTCCATCTCCAACTCCTTTCCCTATTTAATCCCTCTCTGATCATCTTCTATAGCTATTCGTCGCTGCTATCATCTTCAAATGAGAGAGGAGAGTGGGTTTGAAGGAGAGGCATGTGATAGGGTCTGCTCCTCTGGTGAAAACCTCTCATTGGTGTGATCCATAGGTGTTCCTCTCCTGTATTGCTACTTTGACGATCGAGCAGCGAAGCTTCGAAGGTCTTCGACGCCTTCTTGAAGCAATGACCGGAGGAGGATTCAACGCCTCCATCTATAGGTGAAACCCACGACCACCTTCACCATCTTATTTGTTTGTCTTCTTTCTCGCCCAAATATCATCACCACAATCGTAGACAACGATTACCTCCACTTTGGATACACCCTCGTTTCTCCTCTTCCTTTGCAACCCTTTGTCGACTCCATTTTGCCTCCATCGCTCATCATCAGAGCCCATCGCCGAGCCCTCTTCTTAGTCCAACACACTCCAGGTCAAGCCTTAGCGGCTCGAACCATCTTGGCATATGAAGGAACAAGTCAGAGTCCCATATCCTCCATTGGCTTCTACCTTGACGACCATCGGTCATGTGTCTGCCCTCCCTCATAAGAAGACTCGATCATCGGAGGAAGAACATCAAAGGAGAAGAACCCCCATGTCCAAGCCACAAATCCCATTTGATCAAGAACATGAATCATCCAGCCCATTCAAGAATGCCTAATTACGAGCCGTTAAATTGAGGAGATCTAACGATCCAGATCGACCCCTGAACTATGGTCTAAGCCTCGTGCCTCGAGTCACCTTTAAGTAGTCAGAGAACATCACATGGAGGGTGCCACCCAAGCCTCCGTTGACCAAACCTGACGCATGTTCTATGCACACTCTCGGTAGGAGATATGCAGAAGACCCCCACCTCTTCTAAGAAATTACAAATATACCCTGTGTGGGGATAAATTGCAAGGAAGCCCTTTTGCTCTCATAAATTGTACCTTAGTCCCCAAGAAGGTCTATTCCCATAGATTTTGATTATTTTATTTACAAACATGTCCCTAGAACTTTGTTTACTTATATCTTGAGAGATATTTATCGGATTTTGGTGTTCCTATTGTCATTTCAAATCGTATTTGATACTCTTTCATATAGAATACTCAATCCTCTGTCTGGTTGACATTAACTAAAGTTGAGGTATTCTTTCTTGATATTGAGCACATTTTTTCTGAGCCACTGATTCTTTATTGCTCGATAGTTTGTGAATCATCTTGGGAAAGTATTTTGGGAATTTATCTAACCTTAATTAAATGATTATTTCAGATATTAGCTAAGAGGGAGGCACTAATTGATTGTCTTGGCTTGCTCCTGCACCTATCATCTATTATTGCATTGCATTGTAGGTATGTTTCATTTAAAAATTATAAAAATATAACATTTATTTATTTCTGGCCACAAAGCATATAATTATTTCATGCATTAAAATAATTTTTAAAATTCATGCATAATATTTCTTTCATTGATTAATGACATTTTGCATATTTAAAAACCAATAAAAATATGAAAAATACAAAAACACTAGAAAAAATTATCCTTGAAAACTAATTTTGAAATTATTTGAGATTTAATTCTAGACCCTCATATTGCTTCCCCGAGTTCGACTTGGTACTTACCCAAGTAAAATAAAATAATCTGACCACATTGAGACTTGATCTTCCATATCACTTCTTTGTGAGATCATTTTTTATGGATTCTAGAATTTCCCGATTACAATAGAAAAAATGCCAGATTAAAAAGGGTGATTCCAGATGCTTGTCAAATGGCGTCGTTGTTAGGGAGGTATATGATTTAGGATTTTTTTTAAATAATTTAAATTTTAGGTTTTCCATCCCCGAGTAGTATGAGCCCCGATTTTCTTATGTATGTTTTCTCCATTTATTTTTCATCAATTTTATTCATTTTATTCATTATATATATTTCCTGTGAATATTTCTAACATTTGTTTTTTTATCATTTTCGTTTGAGGCACCCAGTGGACTTGGAGTGGCTTTCTCTGAGGCCGAAGCAACTCAGAACAACCTGAGGCAGGTGATTTTGTGGATCGAGCCCGTTGATATGACACATAGAATTTTTTATTTTATTTGGAGAGAGAGTAACTTTATTTATTTTTGTAATTAATTTTTATCAATTGCATATTTTCTGCAGTTGTCATTTGAAGACTTGCGTGTGTAGTCGGACACTGGATACTTGGCCTATAGGGCCCCTATTTTGTGGTGATCGACGTAGTCCTAAGATTGCACTACGGCTATTAAAGCTACTAGGTTTACTTTTTTGTACTCGTAGGACTAGGTCCACATAGTCACATTAATTAGATGCACTAGATCGGATTTCACTTAGCCAAATTAATTTGTTCTATCACTCGCTAATAGAAATTCCCGTTTTAGGAGCGATTTCTCGTGTATGCATTAGAAATACCTGAATAGGGAAATTTCAATTATGTTTAACATCATACACATAGATTTTGAGGAAGCACTATAAGTATCGCTAACTTTGTATTCATCATCGTGCATCCCGTTGCATGGCTTTTATGATTCTCCCTCGATTTTCACTCATCTAGGATTTAAAGGAAATTGGAATACCCATGTAGACATACTTCATTCTCCACTCAAATTCAAGTGATAATCAAATTAAAACAAATAGGTTGCTAAACAAGGTGGCTAAAAATTGTTTGGAATAAAATTGAACATCATTGAGTGTGGGAGAGCAACCCCATCCTTGTACACATGTACATACCTCTAAACTATGGTTGGGTGAGGACGTAGCCATATGGTTAGAGACAAAAACCCTGGACATGCGCTCTAAGTCTTCAGATCTGACTCTTGGGGGTTCAGGAGTTGCAAGCGCTCACCTCCGACTATAGGCATTTTGGGTGTAGCTGTCTACTATCTCCTTTAGCAGTGTGATATAACCCTACAATCCGATGATGAATATGTGATTCATCACTCTAAAAGATAAAAATAGAGCTTCGTTCTCAAGTAATTAATTGAATTTAATCAATTATATTGTATTATTAGCATTCGTGCATGTGCATATAATATCAGACCATTCAACGCTATGATGCCTCTTTAAAAGAAGGATGCAAAGGCACATCTTCTAAGGTGGATTTTGCTTCTCCACGATTTTTACTTGGACATCAAAGATAAAACTAGAAAAAAGAATGTAGTAGTTGATCATCTCTCTCGTATCAAGACTCTTGATGCTTTGGACGATACACTGATTCGAGACCCCTTCTCTGACGAGTCGAGTTTTGTTATCGACTCGCTCCCATGGTACGGCAATATAGTGGACTATCTTATCTCCGAGAAAGTACCAGAAGATTAACCCAAGAGCAGCATAGACCGACTCAAGTTGTATTCGAGATACTATCATTGGGAGGATCTGATCCTTTTCTTTGAGGGATCGGATTGTGTCTGGAGGAGGTGTATTCCTCGAGAGGAATGCCACAATGTCCTTACTCACTATCATACCCTTGAGTCAGGAGGACACCACTCTGCAAATAGGACCACGTGGAAGGTACTGCAGTGTGGCTTATATCGACTAACTTTGTTTCATGACGCTCTCACCTTCGTGAAATCGTGCCCAGTATGCCAACAAATGGGAGGAACTATTGGTTCCAAAGATGAGATGCCGATGAAGCCCATCATAATTTGTGATGTCTTCGATGCTTGGGGCATCGACTTCATGGGCCCATTCCCGGTTAGCCACAGATTCGGATACATACTTCTCGCAATTGATTATTTTTCGAGGTGGCTGGAGGTTATCCCAACCCGAGCTGCAGATCTGTAAGTTTGTGGGAGTGCATATTATTTTAGGTTTAAGGTCCCCAAAGTATTGATATCAGATGGGGGTAGCCATTTTGTAAATAGAGAAGTCAAGAAACTTGTGAACGATTACGACATCGAGCACCGTGTCGCTAGTCCTTACCACCCACAGACCATGACATGACAAAGGTGTCGAATAGGGAGGTTAAGACCATATTGCAGAAGCTTGTCCGTCGAGACAAGAATGACTAGTCCCACCTCTTGGACCAAGTCCATTCAGTTTACAAGATAACTTACAAGACGTTGTTAGGAACCTCCCCATTTAGAATCATATTTGGAAACCCATGTCATTTGCCCACATAATTAATAAATCAAAATGAGCAATTAAGAAGGTTAACTATAACACACACATAGGACATAAACATTGAAAGATGGATCTGAACGAACTTGTGGAAATCAGAAACTGAGCATACGACAATATTTTAGTGTACAAGGACAAGGTTAAGCATTGGCATGAAGATTTATCAGAGGGTAAATTACAAGTTGGGTCCCCATCTATGGGTCCTATCTCAGAATGGGTCCCGATCTTTAAATTGTAACGATTTGGGTCCCGGGACCATTTAGGAAATGGAAATTTTGGGGTACATGACGAATATGCCCTTGTTGGCAAGGGAATGGGGGTTGGGTTCCAACTTTTAAACAAGGGCATGCTTGTCACTAGCCCTAAAAGTTCCTTACATTAATGGTCCTGGGACCCAAATCGTTACAATTTAAAGATCGGGACCCATTCTAGGATCGGACCCATAGATGGGGACCCAAATTGTAATTTACCCAAAACGCTATGGTTGTTCAATGCAAAGCTAAAGATTTTTCAAGGGAAGCTCAAGTCCAAGTGGACAAGCCTGTATCTAGTTCGTGTTGTGCAACACGGTGGATATGTTAAGATCTCAGATCTTGTAGATGGATCACAAACATTTTTGATGAATGAACAACTACTAAAGAACTTTGTCAAACCAAATGAGCAGTTAGTCCATGTTGAGGAGATTGTTTTCATGCGTGGGACAGATTTAGAAGACACACACCTGACCATGTATGAATCCTTGTGACATTGATCTCTAGCTATCAACAGCATCACAAAGATTCACAATCACTACCTTTTTGTACATTCTCCAGATCCCATCGGTCCCCACTCTCGCACTTCCTTGCTTAGGCTGACTAGAGACTAAGTATAGGAGGGCCGAAGCTTGTTGTATATTCCCTATTTCTTCTTCTTCATTTTCTATTGACCTCGATCGTCCTATTTGTGCTCTTCTTCCGCACTTAGGTTGATTAGAGCTGAAGTATGGGGGGAGGGGCTGGTAGACTTATATACTTATTTTCTTTTCACTCTCCTTCGCTTAGTACGAGTTATGTCTCATCCTCACTTTTTGTGCTCTGAGGACATAGCACACGCTAAGTATAGTGGGTGTGTATATATTACATATATACTTTACCCATAGCTTATACTTTCATGTATTTTATGTATATAATATTCAATCAATACTGGATGGGTGACCACTTTGTAAAAGTTGTACAAATTTTGTGTAAAATATATGTAAAATGCATGTAAAATTATATAATGCGTATACGGTATACCAATCATAAAACTTGTAAAATATGTATACTTTGTATAAGTTTGTGTAAATAATACTCTTTTTGTAAAATTCTTATAAATAATACTTATGTTGTAAAATTAGGTGTATAAAAATTTTTATCAAATAAGAAAATGTCTTCTCATTCATTTGTGCATAAAAAATATGTGCACTTCATGCATTTGCATTTCTGCATTTCATTAGCATATCTTGCATATGCAAAGTGGAAAGTCAGCAGAATCTGGATCGAATCATGAGTAAAAACTGAGGGTGGAAATCAGACCTTAATATACTTAATTTTTAGAGGAACTTCACTGAGAAGTATGATTTTAGAAACTTCAGTTCATAGACTTAATTCTCCAAGTGTCACAAGACAATGTGTAGACTTTGACTCTTAGTATCTAACCCAGTCGCCTCATTCTGAGTAGATTATTAGATAGGAAACTGATATGTACTCTACACCACACACTTAGCTCAACTTAGATGAGGTGTTGGAAGAATGTACGTCTTTTTCTTTGTTGGTGTAGACATCTAAATATCGTAGTATCATGTCGAAGTAAAGCTTCAGATGAGTGATGGATCGCTACCACAATTCTTTTTAAGACCCCAAAACATGGGCATAACAAAAGATTCTATATCTGTCGAGAACAAAGGATCAATGCAGAGCAACTATAAATCCTACCAAAAAACCAATTCCAAAAATAATATCATTTGATCGCAATGATCCGAGATTCAGATAGCCTGCAGATATTGGTGGAGACTTGGCTACAATGATCAAGCTTCACAGGAGATGTGACTACACCGAGCACACTCTAGTCCTTTTTCCCTTCTTCTAGACTTCTCCCTCTACTCATTGTGAACTAGCATGTACTTGAACTTAGAAGGAAATACCTGAATCCCTGAGGATGATCTATCAGAGGAGGACATTGTACGGTAGTTCGTCATCTTAGATGGGAAGAGCTAACACCCTTAACACACAAGAGACAAATATTCAATGTTCATGTTCATGTGGGATACTTTCGGAGGGGGTTGATCTAAGATGACTTCTGAGTTAGACTTGGACAACGATTTGTACAACCTAGAGACTATTGTTTTTAAAACCCTAATTCTCGTAAGGAATTCCACCACATTATTAATCGAAATGTCAAGTCGAGCTCCATTTTCACCGTTTGTTCATGACCTTGGTAAGGAACCCAATCTCATTTCACTTATGCATTCAATTCTATTGCTCGGGGATGAGAAAGGTTTAAACATAGGGGTGTTGGTGTATCTGGATGTGATTGGGGCATAAGTAGGCGAAAGTCGAAGGTCGTTGGGTTATGAGACTCCTTGAGATTAGGTTTGTTGCGATAAAGGGACCAGATAAGATCGAGGATACGAGGATGACAATAAGGAGTAGGTGGGTTCGCATTTGGTTTGGGATTTAGCAGTTAGACTCGTGGGGAGGAAGTCGATCTGCTGGAGATTAGGTTTTGGCGATGGGTTCCCGAGGATTGGGGAATTGGTGGTTGGTGATCAGATTAGGTTTCAGACGATTAAGGTTTCCATTTCTAGGAGAGAGAGGCGGTGATGGGTTGAGGTAGTTGGCCAGAGTTGTTGCGGAGTTGGATGACGTAGCAGAGATCGGGAGGAGCGAGGCACAATGATGGACGTGGTGAGCAGAGGTTGGGGGTAACCTACAGTCACCATTGGATCGTGGAGATCCAATAATGGAGGGGGGTTGTACATGCGATGCACATGAGGGAAGAGGTTGTAGACTGAATTAATAGTGGTCGTTGGATCGTTGTTGAACCAACGACGAAGAAGAACGATGCTAGAAGACAAAACCAATTCACATGGCCAGGGGCGGGTCAACTTGAGGGCTGAGGTGGCTCCAGTACCCATGCAACACGTGGCCTAGTTGACAAAACTTTGATTGTGCATAAATTAAAAGAAAATAGAATATAAAATAATGAATGTTCTTGAATGCAGAAATGCTCAACATGAAAAGTGTTAATCAAAGTGCGATCTATAATGTTCATGAAGGACTCATATGCAAACGAAGTGATTTGTGCAAGATGTAATTTTTTGGTGATATTTTATGTATATAAAATGCCATTTTTAAGTTTTGTAATTTTTATTTTATTTTATTTTATTTTATAGAAAAATGAATTCATATGAAAATCAAATATGATGTAAACTAATGAAAGGGACTCAAATGTCATTTTTTGGATTTTTGTGAATTAATAATAATTAGAAAATGTAGGATATATACAGATGAATTAGTCAGTGTGCTCAGGTTAGAACTATCTTTTTCTTTATTTTTCTATTTTTTGGACTTTTATTTTTATGTAATTCGTTAAAACATGATACGAAATAAAGAAATGAAAAAGAAATAAATCAAAAAGAGTGAATATGTATATAAAATAATAGGTCAAAATCAATAAAAAAGTACAATATGTAGTTTGATCCCAAAACTCAATTTTCACAAATGAACTCCGATTCTTTTGAATCTGGTCTTGATTTATAAACTATTGAATATACATTAATTCAAAAGTGAGCAGAGTAAAATTGGAAATCGTATAAGAGAGATATCAACGTTTGCAGCTTTTTATCCTAAAATTAGGGTTTGGATTTTATTTCAAATATGTGCAAGTTACCTTTTTTTAGTATTTTTCATGTATTAAGGTTAGTGATATGTATACAATGGAGTTATTTTCATGTCAATTTGATTTATCATGAATTAAATAAAAATGTATGAAATTAGGAGAAAATTTACAGATGGATACGAATGCAAACATGAAAATTTATGCAAATTATTTACAAGTGCACGAATGCTAGTTTTATGATATTAACATATGAATGAACCTAATTTCTCAAGATGAAGCTCTATTTCCAGCTTATTAGAGGGATGAATCACATATCCGTCAACCCCTACTTAAAAACTCGTTCATCCTCGAGCAACTAAAAATGAAGTGGTGAAATGAGTTTGGGTTCCATATCAAGGTCATGTACAAAAGGTGAAAATGGAACTAGACCCGACTTTTGGATTAATATTTGGCGGAACTCCTATGGGAATTGGGATTTTAAAATCAGCATCCTCCAAGTTCTACACATCATTGTAACATGTTTAACCAGAGGTTTTCTTAGATCATCCTCCTCTCAAAGCATACCCCATGAACGTTGAACAACTGTCTCTTGTGTGTGAAGGGTGTTATCTCTTCCCATTCGAAATGTTGGACTACCACGCAAAACTCTCGTCCAATAACTCATCCTCTAGGAGTTTTGTATTTCCTTCTAAGTTCATTGGTTCACACCGAATATGGGGGAAGAAGCTTTTAGAAGAATGAGAGAAGAACTGGAGGGTGACCAGTGTAGTCACATTTCCTGTGAAGTTTGGCCACTGTAACCAAGTCTCCACCAAGATATGCTTGCTATCTGAAGCTTGGACCTTTGTGGTCAATGATATATTTGGTAGTTGGCTTCTGTTGGTATGAATTTTGGTTGCTCTGCATCGATCCTTTTGTACCCCGACAGATATAGAATCTTTTGTTCCACCCATATTTTGGGGTCTTAGAAAAAATGTGCTAGCAGTCCATTCCTCATCCGAAGCTTTATTTCAAAATACACTCTTGTCGATAGATGTTCATGCTACCAAAAAAGAGTCTCACACATTCTTACATCACCCTGTCTCAGTTGAGCTAATTGGATAGTGCGAGAGTACATATTAATTCCCTATTCAAAATTCGTACTCAGAATGAGGCGACCAAGTTAGACACTAAGGGTCGAAGTCTAAACATTGTCATGCGGAACTTGGAGAATTAAGTATAGGACATGAATCTTCTAAAATTTCATTATTTAGTGAAGTTCCTCTGAAAACTAAGTGGATTAAGGCCAAGTCAAGACCACTCTCAGTTTCTGTTCACAGCTCAGTTCAGAACCCAAGGGCTTTTCACCAATGTAGATGCATGAAATGTTGAATGAAGTGCATACGCATTAAGTGCAAACATTTTTTCCTTTTCGTTCCTTTTCTTTTTTTGATATGTTATATGCATATTATACATATTTACTAGTGTTGATTATATTTTACACAATTTTACAGGTTTTACAAGAATTACCTACACCCCAAGTTAGTTTTATATACAGAAAATATAATACCATATAGTACAATGCACTACAATGTATGTATACATATGCAACTCACCACCTTATGCTTAGTGTATGCTAAGAATAGAAGGATGCAAAAGAAATGAGAGAGATAGAAGCCCCCCACACTTACGCTCTTGGTCAGCCTAAGTATAGAAGAGAGAAAAAATGGGATGGTTGAGGGTAAGAGGAGAGAAGATGGGTATAAACGGGGTGGGCATCAGTCCCCCCCTAGTTAGGCTTTGGCCTAAGTATAGAAGATGTGCAAAGGGAATCAATGGGATTGGTAGAGATTGTACATAGGTTCATGGAGGTTTTCAACAAACCTTCTTTCGGACATGTGGTGGGAGGGAATATGGATATGAAGAAAGAAGATTCCCGGCCATCATCGGAGTCATTCTCAGAAGAGTAATAGTATTAGATGGAGGCTCTCTAACTAATTTTTCTCTGCAGTTGTTTACTCACATGGTCAACCAACTCGACCTCGGATGATGAATAGTCTCGTGAAGAAATATCCGTCTGGTTATATCTTATTGCATCAATCCGTGTACAATACCACAGGGAGGAGTCCTCAGAATAATTCATGTATATCGTTATGTACTTAGTCGGTTTACTAGAACCTGATCAAGAATAAGAGAAGGACCATAGTACTTCTTCCCTCCACTAGCAACTAGATTAGAGGACATGGCCTTTATAAACTTAGTATGTGATGTTATGGCCATGTGTTCTTCATCGGATGAGTCACCATGTATATTGCACATATCTTGTAAGGTCAGTACATGTTTCGGGTATATGATAGTGCTTTGAGTTGGTTTAGGCTTTATCGGTTCAGGAGTCGGATCACAGTAATAATCAATGAAGTCCGAAATGACCGTGTCCAGTTTTGGTGAATTGGACGTGTCTAGGTCAGAATTATTCACCTTGGTAGCAACATTGGTCCTTGCCTCAAGAATCTCTCCTAGGTTGTGTATGTAGTCTGTGGAGGGGTCTGTTCTTATGAAGTGTTTAATTTTGTGGTCTCCTGTTTGTCACAACTATCAGATTCTTGTTCTATTGTCTCAAGGTGATGTGTATCCTCGAGATTTTGATCATTGTGATCCTAGTTCGGAAATTTCATTTCCCGAGTCTCACAATCAAAAGTCGCTCTAGCGGAGGCTAAGAACAACTTTCCCAAAATAACGAGAAACTCAGACAACTCTCCTTTGTGCTCAATTTCCAAGACAATGAAGCCCACTATGTGTTTCGCACCTTGGAAGTTTGTGACGACGAGAACAATTCCTTTCGATCTTTTGGTGGATCGATCTAGAAATTGAACAACCACTCTAGTCTTCTTGAGCAGATGACGTTTGAGTCAGTCAAACATGGACTTCGGGAGGATGTTAAAGGTGGAGTTGTCGTCAATCCGAACATGAGTAAACTCGATGTTTTCAATTTCACAAGTGATCCTAGTCAATTGTTTGACTCTGTGACTTTTGCTCTTTTTAGTCATTACCATTGAACTGGCCATAATGATTAAATAATATTCAGTTATAGATCGCTTTTTGCCCATCGTCTTAGGTGATAATCGACTTTTCACAAATCTCTGAAGATCGAGTACATACTCTATGTTCTTGATTAATGGAAGCTCTGAGATCAGACTTTTATAAAATGCTTCCATTTTGATGTTGTCCAGTATCTTTTATTTTTTTGATTTCTTGTTTTTTTGATATTTTCATTATAGTCAGTGGACTGGTCAGATGCATGTGATGTTTGAATTTGAAAATGTTGCACATTATTTGTCTCGGGTTCCCTTTGTGTGGTCTTCATTTCTCCTTGGTTTTCCATCATTTCTTTTACCATATGGATGGCATTATTAAGTTGTTCAGTCAAAGCATCATCTCTCTTATTATTCCAAGCTATGTCATCCTCTATCGTGTCATGACTTGGAGATGAATATCATGCAGTGACTCTGGAATGCAATCCTGAGCCGAGTAATAGTCAGTCTATATGGTCGTGGTCAGGTCATGAGTCCTATTTCCTTGACTCTGAATCTTGAATGGTTGGTCAAAGGAAAATTGGTTGTACTCGAGAAGAGAGTCATCCAGTGTAGGATATAGTTCAAACAATGAAATGTCAATTATAACATGCAATCATGTTTCTCTTTTAAATTTGATTACGCTCATGTCCATCATCGAATTCGCTCGCTCCATTTGGTCCACATAATAATCATTCGGTTTGCGAGTGGTTCATATCTCATGTATTCAATCGAAGGAGCGGTGTGGTGGAATGAGGGTGAAGTGTGTGAGGGTGGAGAGAATGATGGCTGGGGAAGAACCACCTAAAAGAGTGGATTCTTATGAAATGAGAACGAGGACGGTGGGTATAAGATCGTGTAAGTGCCACCCGTAGAGTCTAGATATGAATACCAATATTCTGACATCTTCGTAAAAGAGGGTGGAGAATGAATTACGAACCTCGATATGTGTATGCAAGTGCAACGAACTTTGAATGCACATAATCCAATACACAATGCAAATTTCAAAATTCACCAACTTAACACAATGAAGGCCGCAAAGGTCCGACTGATTATCTTTTCAAATTTAAATTGATGACAAATCAATCTTGGAATTTGTTATACACAAGTGTGTAGCTATACCGCCCAGGTGTGGTTCTACTAGTCTTCAATCAAAGGAGTGATCTGCCAGAGTTATAGGGTTATATCACACCCCTAAAAGAGATAGTAGACTGACACACCCAAAACATCGACTATGGTCATAGGCGAGCGCTTGCAGCTCCCAAACCCGTAATAGTCGGATATGGAGACTTAGGAAGCATGTGTAGGGTTTTGTGCTCTAAATTTGTGCTCTAAACTTACGGCTACGTTCTCACCCACTCATAATTTGGAGGTCTGTAACTATGCACAAGGATAGAGTTGCTCTCCCAGAAATAAAGATTTTCAGTTTTATCTAGTTTTAATTAGTCAATAATATTTAGCAATCTCCTTATTTTAATTTGGTTATCGCTTTAATTTGTGTGAATATCGAGACACATCTACACGAGGATTATAATTTCTTTTAATTCCTATATGAGTGAAAACTGATGGAGAATCGAAAAGGCCATGCAGCGGGAAATGCGACGATGAATGCAAAATCAGAAATACTTACACTGCCTCCTAACAATCTTCATGCATGATGCTAAACATAAATTAAATTTCCCTAACAAATATGTCTACTGCATGCACAGAAAGCCACAACTAGAACATGAATTTCTATTAGTAGGTGAAAGAATAATATAATTTGCCTAAATAAAATCCGATCTTGTACATCTAATTAATGTGACTATGTGGACCTAGTCCTACGAGCACAAAAAATAAACATAGCAGCTCTAATAATCTTTGTGTAGTCCTAGATCTACGTCAAGCATCACAAATAATAGGGGTCTGATAGGCCAAGTGTCCAGTCTAGGCACAAGCGCGAGTCTTCAAATGAAGACCGCTGGAAATTAATAACTATTACAAATTAATTACAAAAAAATAAATAAAACACTCTCTCTCTAAAATAAAACAAAATTTCTCTGCGCCTCGTCAGTGGATTCGGTCCACAGAATTGCCCACCTTCGATTGCTCCAAGTTGCTTCAACCTTCGAGAAAGCTGCTCCAAGTCCACTGGGTGCCTCATATGAAAAATAATAAATTAAATGTTAGAGAATAAATATATAAAAAAAATAAAAGAAATAAAAATATTGAGAAATAAAATGAGAAATATGCACAAGAAAATTGGGTGTCAGACTACTCGGGGATGGAAAACAACAACCTAAATTATCTTAAAATTAATCTTAAACTGTATACCTCCCTAGAAACAACGCCATTTGACGAGCCCCAGAATCATCATTGTTAATCTATCATTTTCGCTATAGTCGGACAGTTCTAGAGTCGTCAAAAAATTGACTACACAGAGAAGTGATAAGGAAAATTAATTCTCAATGTGGTCAAGTTATTTATTTTACAAGGGTAAGTCCCAAGGCTGACACAGGGAGGTAATACGAGGGTTTAAAATTAATTTCTAAATAATCTAGAGAATTAGGTTTTCAAAGAAGAAAGATTGTTTAGGTTTTTTATTTTTCATATATTTATTGATGTTAAATAAGAGATGTAATTAATTGCTAAAAGAAATATGATATATGAATTTTCAAAATAATTTTAATGTAGAGAAAATAATGATATGCTATGTGGTGAAAGAAATAAATAAATGCAAATTTTTATGATTTTTTAAATGATGGACAAAATGATGCAAGATGAATGCAGGGTAAATGATGCAGGAACAAGCCAAGAGCCAAGCCAATCAATGAGAAATCAATTCAAGAGCCCTTCCCTTAATTAGGTTCAAAGATAATATGATCAATTAATCCCACAAGAATCCCCCTCCCATTTTTGCAATTACTCATCGAGGAAGAGAGATCAATGTAAATGAATAAATGTGCTCAATGTGAATAAACTCTTCAAATAAATTGTTGTCCAAGAGTGTCTCAAAATGAATGATTAATTGTTCTGAATGACATATAATAATTAAGGTCCAAAATGGTTTCAAGAATGTCATAATCTGACCACAAATGTTCAAGATATGAATTAATCAAGTTCTAGAGACTTAAATATACAAAAATAAATAGAATCCTATCAAATATACCCTTCGGAGGGGTTGATGCACAATTTGTAATCCCTCTTGGGTCTCCTGTACAATTTACCCCAGGTGGGGGTATGGTTGTGATGGTCACGGATCCCCCCTCTTTAATAGTCGATGAATGTAGTATAGGATGCAGAAAGCAATTCGTCAAAAATCACAAATTGTGAATATCATGGAACAATTTTTACTTGGTAAGTATACTAAGCTCGAACACAGGGAACGATGATTTTTAGTTGTGATGTTTTAAATTAATTTAAGTGATTAATTAATTATTAAGTTAATCTCTAAGTCAGACAATAAAATGAAAAAAAATGCAATGTAGAGAAGCAGAATAAGTAAAAAAGACAATGAAGCATGTGATATGTGATTTATAATTTCAACTCGAAAAAGATGATCAGTTAATTCCTTAAAAGAAATCACATATCAAGGATGGATTAAAGAAATATTTATCGTTTGATTCTTAGGATACATACTAAAAGATTAATCCATGAATAATTATGCAAATAATGAGCTTACTTGAATTTTATTTAAGAAAATTCGACCTCGAAATTCCCTAAGAATTACTTCTAAAAAATAATAAACTTTAATTACACCAAATATCAGAGTAATAGATTAATTCCTCCTCCTTGAATAAGTCCCTGTAGAGATTAAATCCTAAATTAACAATTATAAAAAATTACAAGAGAATGAATTAAATATCCTCAATCGCAGCGCTGCAGAATACATCAATATTTTTCTCAATATGAAATAGCACAAAACTATCAAAAATAGCCTACATTGATTAAAATAGATCCTCAAATAATAATCGACTTAAGTCAAGTCTAATATGTCCACAACATATATGAGATGAAAGGGCACATAAATAGTTTCAAAATGCCATATTGTGCGCAAAAATTAGAGTTCAAATGACTGAGATATCACAACTACAACAACAACAAAGCCTTTTCCCACAATTAAGTAGGGTCGGCTACATGGATTCTTCGCCTCCATTCAGATCTATCTTGGGTCAATCTCGGACATATATCCAAAAAGCTAAGATCCCTTCGTATAGTCTCTTTCCAACACTTCTTGGGCCGTCCTCGCCCTCTCTTAGCAGGCTCAACATCCCAACACTCACATCTCCTAACCGGTGCATCAGTCGACCTTCTTTGCAAATGACCAAACCATCTTAAGCGGTTTTCTCGCATCTTATCCTCGATCGGAGCTACACCAACTTTCTTTCTAATTGCATCATTCCGAATCCGATCTTTACGTGTATGTCCACACATCCATCTTAGCATTTTCATTTCTGCTACAGCCATTCTCTGCACATGTCTATGGTTCACAGGCCAACATTCAGAACCATAAAGCATAACAGGTCTCACGGCTGCTTTGTAAAACTTTCCTTTAATTTTTAAAGGAATTTTCTTATCACAAAGAACAGCGGAGGCTCCTCTCCACTTTAGCCAGCCTGCATTTATTCTATTAGTAACATCTCCATCAATTTCCCCATCATGTTGCAAAATAGATCCCAGATATCTAAAAGAATCTCTCTTCTGGATGTTATCGTCACCAATCTTCACCTCGATTCCTTCACCATTGCTTCCATCAAAGGTGCATTCCATATATTCCGTCTTAGCCCTGCTTATACGAAAGCCTTTAGTCTCCAATGCATGTCTCCAAACCTCAAGCTTCTCATTTACTCCATCTCTAGTCTCGTCAATCAGCACAATATCATCAGCAAATAACATACACCAAGTTAACTCATCCTGAATGTGACTAGTCAACTCGTCCATAATCAAAGTAAAAAGAAATGGACTCAAAGCTGAACCTTGATGTAAACCAATGTTGATATCAAAATAGTCAGTCTTCCCCGTCGGGGTCCTTACACAAGATAAAGCCCTATCATACATATCCTTTATGAGATTAATGTATAGGACAAGTATTTGTCTCTTCTCCAAAACTCTCCATAGTATCTCTCGTGGGACGGAATCATAAGCCTTCTCCAAATCAATAAAGATCATATGGATATTCTTCCTTTTAGCTCTATAAATCTCCATTGTTCTCCTCAGCAAATGGTTGGCTTCAATAGTTGAGCGACCTGGCATGAATCCGAATTGGTTTTCTTTTACTTGGGAAACTTGCCTCAACCTTCTTTCGATCACACGTTCCCAAATTTTCATAGTGTGACTCATCAGCTTGATACCTCTGTAATTTGAACAATTTTGAATGTCTCCTTTGTTCTTATAAAGAGGCACCACGATACTCCTCCTCCAATCTTCAGGCATTTTCTTGCTTCGCCAAATAACATTGAATAGATTCGTAAGCCAAGTCAAACCACGCTCACCTAAAACTTTCCATACTTCTACAGGGATGTCATCCGGTCCAGCACCTTTCCAGGTCTCATAACCTTCAAAGCCTCCTCTACTTCTTTTCTTTGTATTCGTCTATAGCATGCACGATTCAAGTAACTTTCACTACTAGCTAGATCACCCAAAGTGATCTCTCTACTTCCTTCTCCAATGAAAAGTTTATGGAAGTACTGCTCCCATCTAGTCTCTATATCCTTCTGAGTAACAAGCACGTGACCTTCCTCGTCCTTAATGCATCTCACTTGAGAAAGGTCTTTGGTCTTTCTTTCTCTTGCTTTGGCCAACCTGAATATATCCTTCTGGCCCTCCTTAGAGTTGAGATTTTTATACAAAACCTCATAAGCTTTTGACTTAGCTTCGCTTACAGCCTTCTTTGCTTCCTTCTTCGCTATTTTATAGTCTGTGACAGTTTCCTCTGTTCTATCCTTAGACATAGCTTTAAAGCAAGCTCTTTTAATTTTTAGCTTCTCTTGCACCCCTTCACTCCACCACCAAGCCTCCTTTTGACCCGGAGCTCCTCCTTTTGACTCGCCTAGCATCTCTTTAGCTACCTTTCGAATACAAGATGCTACTGCCTCCCACATCTCGTTTGCACTACCGCTACAATCCCAAGATAAGTCTTCTAAAACCTTCTCCCTGAAGCTTGATTGCTTCAGCGGAAGATTCCACCACCTAGTTCTAGTGATCTTAGGAACCTTCCTTTTCTTTACCAGCCCTTTTATTTGTAAATCCAAGACTAACAAGCGATGTTGGGTTGTCAAACTCTCTCCAGGGATTACTTTGCAATCTTTGCAACACAACCGATCTCTTCTCCTCAACGCAAAGTAATCTATCTGTGATCTAGTTGAGCCACTCTTATAAGTAGATAAATGCTCCTCCCTCTTCTTGAAAAGAGTGTTTGCTATGAAAAGATCATATGCCGTTACAAAATCCAGAATGACTTTTCCCTCTTCGTTTCTATCCCCAAAACCATGTCCTCCATGCACACTTGCATACCCTGAAACCTCTTTTCCCACATGTCCATTAAGATCTCCACCTATGCAAACCATCTCTCTTTGTGGGATTCCTTGTAAAATCTTATCCAGATCCTCCCAAAAAGCTTGTTTAGTCCTTTCATCTAAACCAATTTGCGGTGCATAAACTGAGATGATATTCAGAATTTCTTCTTCAAGCACCAACTTTAGCAAAATAATACGATCCCCAAATCTTTGCACCTCAACCACACAATCCTTCAAATCTTTATGAACAACCACTCCAACACCGTTTCTGCCCTTATCTTTACCTGAATACCAAAGTTTAAAGCCTGTCTTCTCGATCTCCCTTGCTTTCTCTCCAACCCATTTAGTCTCTTGAAGACAAAATATATGAATCTTCCTTCTTTCCATTGTATCCTTTATCTCCATCAATTTTCCAGTTAAAGTACCGATATTCCAACTACCAATCCGTAACTTCCTTTGCAATCTCTTTTGGACTAACTTCTTTACTCGCATGCGTCCATTATGCGAGAACCCTTGTAAATTTTGGACTGCATCCGGGCGGTGATGCAACGGAACTAGCTTATTTACCCGCATGCGTTCCTCATGCGAGAACCCTTGTAAAAAATGACTGAGATATGCAAAAAATAAATTTCCAAGGACAAAAATGCAATGAAAATAAATTTATTTATTTAAAAAGGTCCCTAGAGGGACTTATTTTCAATATTGTTAACCCACTTGGGCCTCTTACAATTTACCCAAGCAGGCATGTGCATCGCACGTGACCTGGGCAGGGAGGGGTTTTTTACAGTTTTGCATAAGAGCTAGGGGCCTCCATACAAAATCTCCTTACTAGCATGTGATGGGGTCGCGCATGATGAACCGCGATTTATCCTCTTTAATTGATGTGAATAACTAAGCATTTGAAATATGATGATGAATATGTCGTTTCGTTGTGGGCGGATAATCAGAATCAATCAAGAAAATAACCATAATTAATTTATTCAATTTTAATCGGAGTGGTTTTATGTTTATTTTACTTGTGCAAGTCCCAAGGTCGAACTCAAGGAGGAAAAGGAATAACTTAGAATAATGTCTTTCGAATATCGTGTGCAATTTTCAAGACGGTAATTGTTTTTGGAATTTTTAATGCAATTTTTGGATGTTAATGCAAATGCAGCCAATTTTAAGTACTAGGAGAGAAACATCAATCAAATGATGTCCAAAAATTATGAAAGTTGGCCTAGATGTAAATAATGATGAAATGAACACACTACATTGCTTAGGAATTTTTGGATGGAAGATGAATAAATAATGAGTTAATTAATCTAAATTGTGCGATTTTCAAAAATTTATTATAATAAATATTAAAATAAATTATTTTTAGGAAATAAAATCATCTAAGATATATCACTAGGTAATATATCTCAGAAAAATCCTAAACCATAAAAATATTGAATTTAATATCTATTATAAAATAATTTAGGAAATAAACAAAATGATTTTTATAGAGAAAAATATGTATGCAAATGCAATTCTTTTTGGGCACAATGTAAATATCAATTAATTCTATAATTTGTGATTTTTTCGGCAATTTTGAGCTATGGTTAATTAATTATGAATTTCTAAGTACAAATTGGGTATGCAATTTTATGCAAGAATGTTGATTATTAATTAACCAAAGAGAATAAAAATGTGGAATACATGCCACAATGTGAAGAATTAGTTGAGAAAAATAAAATGCTATTTTTGGATAGGAAAATGCTGCGAAATTGTAGATCAAATAATAGAGAGAATACACGGGTCTAGATGTAAAATAGAATAATAATAAAAATAAAAAAGGGTGCACAAGGGCATTGGCGTAATTAATTTTGGAGGGCTCTTTGCGCAAAATGCCCAGCAGGCCACATGCTCCTCACGTGACACCAGGGCAGCGAGGGTGATTTGCAATATGGTAGTTCTCTGGGGCGCTTCTCGCAAAACTCCAAGCAGTCACGTGTAAATCACGTGACCTTGGGTGGCTGAGGTATTTGGGGATCTCTAGGGCCCTCTCTGCAATCTGCCCAGGGAAGCATGTAGGCCACATGCGCTCCCTTTTTCTGTACAACGGGCGGAGGGGGGTGGAGCTTGTGTAGTTAGTGGAGCCGCCCGGGCAAGGCGCGGTGGCTGGCGTGGCGGAGGAGCTGGAGGCCTTCGGCCGGGCTCCAGCCTTTGAAGGTAGAGCGGTGGGGGCCGGTGAAGCTTCCTGGAAGAGGGAGCGGTCCTCCGGCAGTGACGAAGTCGAGAGATGAAGTACGGTGGATGCTGGAGTCACAAGCAAAGGTTGGCGAAGGGCGGAGTATCCGGTTGAGTTCCAACTGCTGGGGCAGAGTTCTCTTCGATGTCATCGGTCGGAGCAGTAGCCGATGGAGATGTGGAGCCTTTCTAGTACCAACTAATTCATTCGGGCGAGACATCTTACGATGTCATGATGCGACCTTTTTGATCGATGGAAGAGGTCTTCTACAGGAGCACTCCTACCTGCCACATCTTTCCCATAACTGTCAGATACAGTCCTCACTTCACTCTGGGGCTTTTCTTTTGGTGTGTCGACGAACCGGCAGAATCCCTAACAATTCCTCCTCCGCCCTCGGTGAGACCGGTTGAGGAAGGCGGAGACCTGACAGAGTGGGGGGCGTCTCTGGTGGTGGATGACGCAATCGAGGTGGTTGAGGTAATCCTCCTGGAGATGCAGCTGGTGGAGGAGCTGTTGGAGTCGTGGCGGGCTGAGGTAAATGAGCGAGGTAGAGACCTGAAGGGGAGAAGTAGGAACACAGGTGGTCAGAGTAGAAGCGGTGACTCAACGACACGACGTCGGAGAAGGAGCAGACGCAAGGGAGGGCGGCACACTGCAACAAGCCTAGCGAGGCTCGGATCTCGCCAGAGAAGGGGGAAGGAGTGGTCGGGCTGTCACCACCGACCCTTTTCCGCGATTGGCATAGTCAACGGATAGGAAGCATCAAAGGGAGTTCTATGGTTTTATAGGGTCGAATGGCGATGACGGGGATGTCAGGCGATCGATTTAGAGATTTGATGAGATCGAGTGAGGGCGAAGATGGAAGGAGATCGGGTAGTGATTCGAGAAGCGGTAACTGGGGATTTTATTGGGATGAAGGTGACACATCATAAGATGGAAGGGGAGAGGTGATGAGATCCGGTGGTTAAGGACAGCTGCGGGAAAGTCGGGGGACAATGGTGCTGCCCCAAAAGGGGAAAGTGAGGAACGGGTTGAGGAAGATGACGGGTCTGGGCCGATCGGACGACCCAGATTGTGCCACGTGGCACATATTATATATACATTTTTTTATTTTTTTATTTTTTTAATAAAAATGAAATAAAAAATTCTATAAATGAGTGGCACGTAGCGGCTCCAGGAGCTTCCACGTGTCAACAATAGAAAATTTGAAAATAAAAAGAAAAGAAAAAATAGTAAAATGACCTCATATCAATAAATTTTCTTCACGAAGTTGCTCGTCTCGATGAGATCTACAACTTTCATGAAGGGATCAAAACCAAAATCGATAATTTGCGTAAAGTGATATTTTTAGGGGTACTCTATGTACATAGAATACCTTGATTTTTTGGGTTTTCTAATTTTTTTATCATTTCTAAATAAGATAAAACCCGGAAAAATATGATAAAATCAAAGGTCAATATTTACACAATGGATTTTTACTAATTAGAAAAAAGAAGAAATAAAATAAAATACGAGACGACAACTTTTGTTTAGACAGTCAGTGAAGACTTGGACTCAATTAGTTTCTTTGATTTCAGTCTTATTTTATATTTGGTTTTTTACGTATTTTAGTAAAACTTTTATCAAAGAAAATAAATGAAAAATAAATAAAATAAAATTGGTTAATTATGTACATAAAATAATAGGTCAAAAACCGCTACAATACAAAATGTACAAAAGAGGCCCAACACTCAACTTTCACATACGAGCTCAGATTCACTCAAACGTAGTCTTGTTTTGAAGATATCTGAATGTACATTAGTTAACAAGTTAGGATCAAATCGGACACTGCATGAGGAAGATATCAGTATTTTAGTCCAAAAATCCTGAACTTAGGGTTTGGTTCTGGTCCACTTATTTATATTAGTATTTTTTTATTTTTCATTTATTCTTGTTAGTAACATGTACACAATGAGGTGATTTTAGGTCATTTGGAGTTAGCATGAATTAGTTAAAAATAGGAAAGTTCGACTATTTTACAGGTTAATTGGACTGAGATTTTTGGCTTCTTATTTTATGAAATTATGAGTGATAAAATGCAACTATTAATTATACATGCGTGAATGCTAATTATGAAATATAAATGAAGAAATGCTAATGAATTTTAGGGATTTAAGCTTAATTAGTCACTTTTTTTAGAGTACTGAATTGAGATTTATCATCCCCATATACTTAACCATGCTCGTCCCCGAGCATATAAAGAAATGCAATGAGGTGAAATGAGATTGGTTCCATACCAAGACCATGAGTAGAAGGTGAAAATGGAGCTAGACCCGGCATTTGGATTATTAGTTTGGCGGAACTACTGTGAGATTTAGGGTTTTAAAATCAATAACCTCCAAGTTCTACACATAACTGTCATAGTTTCGGCTCATAAGTCATCTTAGATCAATCCTCCTCCCAAAGCATACCCCATGAACATTGAAAATCGACTCATGTGTGTGAAAGATTTTAACTCTTCCCATCCAGAAAGCCAGACTACCATGTAAACCTCTCCTCCAATAACTCGTCCTTGAGGAGTCATGGTTTTCCTTCTATGGTCGGTCGTGATGCGTTCACAATCTAAAAGAGGGAGAAATTAGAAGAAGGGGAAAAGAACTGGAGGGTGGCATTGTACTCACATCTCCTTGTGAAGCCGACCAGTTTAGCCAAGTCTCCACCAAGATCTGCACGTTTTCTTGAAGCTTGGACCTTTTTGGTCAAATATTTATTTGGTAGTTGGCTTCTCTTTGTTTGGATTTTTGGTATCTATGCATGGATCTTGTTGTACCCCTACAGATATGGAATCTTTTTTCCGTACATGTTTTTGGGTCTTAGAATAAATTGTGCCCAACCGTCCATCCCTTTTTCGAAGCTTTATTTCAACCTGTACTACAGTCTTTTGATGTCCGCGCTACCAGAAAAGAAACTCACACAGTCTTTGATGAATCTCGGATTCATCACTCTAAATCTCATTTATTAAGCTCAAATCCCTCAAAATCAACAACATTTCTGCATCTATTCTGCATAATTAGTATTTATGCATGTTTTCATAAGAATTGCATTTTAGCACTAATTTCTGCACAAAATAAGAAGCCAAAAATCTCAACCAAGGTTGACCTGTAAATAGCCTAACTTCCCGGATTCATGCTAACTCAGAGTGACCCAAAACTACCTCCACTGTGTACATATCACTAACAAGAATAAATGAAAAATACAAAAAAAAATCACTAACCCAAATAAGTGAACCAAAAACCCAAACCTTAGTTCTAGGATTTCCAGACTAAAAACCTCATATCTTCCTCATCTAGTGTCCATTTTAATCCTACTCACTTTTGAACTAATGTACATTCAATTACCTTCAAAACAAGACCAAGTTCAAGTGAATCAGAGCTCGTATGTGAAAGTTGGGTTTTGGGCCTGTTTTGTACATTTTGTATATTAGCGGTTTTTAACCTATTATTTTATGTACATATTTAACCTACTTTAGTTCATTTCTTTTTTGTTTGTCTTATTTGACAAAAGTTTTATTAATATGCACGAAAATCTAAATCCAAATTGAGCCTGAAATCAAAGAAACAAATTGGGTCCAAGTCTTCACTAACTACTTGTACAAAATTGGTCTTTTTGTTATTTTATTTTATTTATTCTTTTTCTTAATTAATAAAAATCCAAAAAATTAGATTAGTGTGTAAATATTTATTTCTGATTTTATCATATTTTTTACGGATTTTTATCTGGTTTAAAAATGACATAAAAATTACAAAACCCAAAAATCAAGGTATTCTATGTACATGGGGTACCCCAAAAATATCACTTTGTGCATTTGATTGATTTTGGTTTTGTTGTCTTTATAAAAGTTGTAGATCTCATCGAGATGAGAAATTTTTGTGAAGAAACTTTTTTGATCCGAGGTCGTTTGCTATTTATTTCAGATTTTACAAAGTCTTTAATTTCTGAATTTTCTGGTGCTGACACATGGCAGCCCCTGGAGCCGCCACGTGTCAGCCATTTTTTGGCTTTATTTACTATTCGTTTTATAAAAAAATAAAAAAATAAAAAAAATAAAAATGCCCCCGCACGTACGAGGCACATGCCACCCAGGCACGCGCCAAGCACGTGCCTCGTCGTGCACACCTCATAGCGCCACTTGGCACCCATCTAGTCGCTCGATCTCGACCGATCGGACGACCATGGGTCGTCGTCCTCCCAGGCCCTTTTCTCAATCAGGCGTTGCGACACCTCCGTAATCTCCGTCGTGCCGCTCGCGATTCGCACCACCGCTGCATCCAATCATATCTTCGACCGTCCCCGATCATCCCCAATCTCATCGAACCTCCGATCCTCCATCATTCCAATCACACGATCCTCTTCGAATCTCAAAATCATCATCTCATCCCTTGATTCGTTTCCATCTCCGACGAGCACCCCTACCTATAAAAACGCACCGCCGCCCCTTCGTTTCATTATCTGCCGATTTACGCTCCACCGGAGGTGACATCTTCGCGTGGCCCTCGCCGACGAGATCTGAGGGCCACACCCCCTCGTTGCAGCAGGTGACCTCCTCGCCCTTACTGTCGTGCTCCGCCTTGGCATCAAGCCCACGATTGTCATCATCCCTGAGATCCATCTTCAAATCTCCACTATCGCTCGCCATTCCATCTCGCTCCGCCACCACCTTCGCATGGACTACGTCTCCGCCATCACAACATCGAAAGCTTCACCGGTGGAACCTCAGGTTAACCTTCTCCCTCGCTCTCCAGTCAAAGCACCTGAATTCCACCACTTCGCCGGTCAACGCGACGCTGCTTCGCCTCTCCATCGACGACCGCCAACCATTTGTCGGCCACCCTCTGCCATCGATCCACCGCCAACGACAAAGCTACAAGCATCCTCCGATGAAGATCAACCATCATCCTGACCGTTGAAGCATTCACGAGCGATAACCGTCGGATCACATCAAGCTCCATCGACGGTTCTGATCGACCTCCGAGCCCAGCTCCGAACCTCCCTCCACGCCAGGTGCCTCGGGCCGCCCGAAGCACTCAAGCAGCGCCACGTGGAGCCCTCGCCCCGAGCCTCCAACCGAACCACCTCATCAGGTGAGGGGTCATGTGACGCTGGGATATTTGCAGCGAGCCCTCTGGAAGATCTCTTAATTATGCCACAGCCCCCACCGACCAGAGGGCACGTGCCACACACGTGCCCCTCTGGAGATTTTGCAGAAAGCCCCTAGTGATTCTTGGTAATTACAACTAGGCCCTCTACATATTTTATTTATATTTATTGCATCTGTACCCATGTCTTTCTCCTTCATTTTAGACCTATACATTGCATATTTTATTTATCCAAAAATAGCATTGTGTTCCTCAATTAGTTCTCTACAGTTTGATATATTGTGGACATTTTTGTGAGCATTGGATAATTAATAATTAATTGTTCTGTGAAAATTGCGTATTTTGCCCATTTCTTGCTCTGAAATTTCTATCTGATTAATCGTTGCTATAAAAAATCCTCGAAAAATCACACATCGTAGAATTAATTGTGCTTGACATTGTGCCAAAAAAGAATCACATTTGCATGCATAGGTTACCCTGTAAAAACCATTTTGCATATTTCGGTATTTGATTTTTAATAGGTATTAAATCTCACATTTTCAAGGTTTAGGATTTTTCTAAGATCCATCGCCTAGTGATAGATCTTAGATAATTTTATTCCTTGAAAATAAGTAGGTTTAATATTTATTACAATTAAATATTGAAATTCATTCTGTTTGCATTTAAAAATTCATAAAGAATTCATATTGCATCCAAAAATTCCACAGTGCATTCATTTCATCTTATTTTGCATCATGGCCAAGTTTTGCATTTTTTGAACATTTCTTGATCGACTTTTACATTTTAGTCCCTAAAATAGGCCAAAATTGCATTTCGCATCCTTTATTGCATTAAAAATAACAAAAAAAGTCCGCCTCGAAAACCGCGTACGAATTTTGATAGACATAATTCTAGGTTGTTCCTTTGCCTCCTTGTGTTCGACCTTGGGACTTGCCCAAGTAAAATAAACATAACACCACGTGATTAAAATTTGACAAATATTTTGTGTGGTTATTTTCTTGACCGATTCCGATTGCCGTCTACAATGAACGACAAAATCATTCATTATTTTTTTAAAGCGAACGACAAATAAACACATCTTCTTAACACACGCAATTTTGGACTCGTCAGTCTTCCAACACCCTGTCTGAGTTGAGCTAAGTGCATAGCGTGAGAGTACAAATTAGTTCCCTGTTATAGAGTCGTACCCAGAATGAAGAGACCAGGTTAGACACTAAGAGTCAAACTCTGTACTTTGTCATGAGGAACTCGAAAAATTAAGTCGAAGACCTGAAGCTTCTAAAATCCTTTTTCTCGGTGAAGTTCCTCTGAAAATTAGGTGGATTAAGGTCAAGTCCAGAACACTCTCGGTTTCTATTCATAACTCGGTTCAAAACCCAAAGGCTTTTCACATATGCATATGCATGTAATGTTGGATGAAGTGTAGGTGTAGGAAATGCATACACATTTTTTGTGATTCCTTCTCTTTTTTGAGATTTTTTTAATGCACGAATGTTTTATGTAAAAATAAATAAGAAGACATTTTTTCATAAAAAATTGGTTGCACACAATTAGACACGGTCAGTGTTAGTTGCAAAATCCTTCCTTTTTTATGTTTTTACAAGTTACCCAACCTGTAAATACATATAGACTTACATGAAAGTACGAGCTATGGGTAAAATATATACAAAGTATATATACCCGCCCCCTATACTTAGCGAGTGCTATGTCCTCAAAGCACCAAAAGCGTAGAGAAGACATAGCTCGGGCTGAGCGTAAGAGAGTGAAAAAGAAAAAGAAAAAAAAATAGGCCTACCCCCTTATACTTAGGCTGTGATCAATCTAAGTATAAAAGAAGGGCGAAAAATGAGGTGGATAATGGGAGAAGTTGATGGAGAGTATATACAGTGGGCATTGGGCCCCCTATACTTAGGCTCTGGCAGCCTAAGTAATGAAGAAGGGTGAAACTGGGGCGATTGAAAGAAGGATTGGGGTGAGGAGAGTGGTATATATAGATGACATCGGTCCCCCTATACTTAGGCATTGGTCTAAGTAGAGGAAGAAGAAGTACAAGGGGACCTATGGGGTCGGGAGGGAGGGAGGGTTACCGATGATTAATGTGGTTTTCGACAGATCTTTTTGTGAGCCTGAGGTGGGAGATCGTAATGATAGGTAGAAGATGTCACAGATGAGTCCCAACTATCATCGGTGTTATTCTCAGAATAGTCATGCTGGAGAGTAGATGAAGCGTATGAATCATATGAAAGCCAACGATCATCGAACTTATCCTCAGAGGAATAATGCTTGAATGTGAGGGTACTCCAGATATTCTTGTTTTTAAACTGCTTCAGTTTACGCTTAGTCTTGGGGTAAAGTGATTCATCCTAGGATGATGAATATTCTGAAGCACCAGTCTCAGTCAACTCATAAGAAATAATTCTGATATATCTGATGAGACTAGGAGAATCGATTCTGGACGAATAATAGTGAGGAGCAGGAGTCGTCCAACGGGGGTCGATATTCAGTTGCTTTCTCAATAGGGCTGCAGATCCACTGAATTGACTTCACTCATAAGGATCACCTTGTCTGGGCCTAATGAGGAATCATCAGACAATTCCTTTTCCGACATGTCAAAGGCGACTTTCTTTCTAGATAAAGGAGCAGCTGGAATGGGCATTTTGGTTTGCGTAGTTTGTGAAGGTACCGGTCTTGGGAGTGAGGTGTTGACAATCAAGTCTCCATATGAATAACCATTGAAATATTCCTCCCTGGTCGGTGTACATCCCATGTATTTGTTCTTAGTTGTCTTAATGTTTGTGCACTCCTGAGTCGGATCGATTTGGTCAAGGAGTTCAGATAAGATCATGTTTGACTCAGGGTAAGCCCATGCATAAGTTTCAGGATCATATAAGAAGTCATGTATTCAGTGTTCCTCTATATGAGTTGTCTAGCATCAGGAAATGGAAGAGTGCGGAGAGTCTCTGAACCAATGGTTAGTTCAACAACCGCTATCTCAGGTGTAACAGCGTGGTAGGGCTCTTCTATCGCTTGGTGGTTACAGCTGTTGACGGCTTCATGGGTTGCCTCAGAATATCGCGGTTCCTCAAAGACTGGATGAGATCGAAGTGCTCCCAATGCTGTAAAATTGATTTCTCAAGTCTTGCACTTTATAATTGCCTTAGCTAATGCTAAGAATGGCTTTTCGAGAATGATTGGAGGATGGGTGAATTCTTCTTGATTCTCAATATCAATTATCATGAAGTCCACCTTGAGCAGAGAACCTTGGAATGTAACGATGACTGAAATGGTTTCTCTCGACCGCTTTATCGATCAATCAACCAGTTGAATCATCTCTCTTATCTTCATGACAGGTTCGAGTTTGAGCTTGTTGAATATAGAGGTCAGGAGGATATTTATTGGTGAGTCATCATCGATTCGAGCATGGGTAAATGTTGTGTCTTTGACTCCACAGTCAAATCTGGGCAATCGCTTCACTCTATGGCTCGTGGTCTTTCTCCTCAACACCAATGAGGTGGCCATTGACAAGATATGTCTTTCAGTCTTTGTTCTCATCCTGCCCGACTTTTTCATCATTAATTTGCTCATTACAAATCCTTTAAGGCTGCGAAAGTGTTTAATGGCATGTTTCAAGGGAAGTTCAAAAATCATTTTTTCTCCAGTGCTTCCCTTAAAGCAGGATCCAAATTCTTCAAATCCTCCTCACTTTCAATTTTTTATGATTTATTTCTGGTTTTTGATTTTTTGAGTGCTTTTGAATATTTCGATTTTTTGGTATTTCCGTTGTGGTGTGTAGATATGGTGCATTCCGTAGATGAGGAGGGGTTGTGTTCTACCGAGTAAGAGTCAGAATCGGAGTCGTCCATAAGGGAATAGTATGCAGAAGTGTCGCTGTTAGAGTCATCCCTAGGGTGAACAGGTTTTTGAGTATTCTCGGAGTTTTCAACTTGGGATACAATCATTCTATCTTATGCTTCCATACCCGAGTGATGGACGTCAACTTTGCCTCTTTAATAGCCATAAATTATCGTAGTGCAGGAGGCAAATTTGGTTCTGCAAAAACCACACACTTTGAATGTTGTGGATTATTTTTACTTGGCAAGTCTACCAAGGTTGAACATAGGGACACGAGCTACTCTATCTATTTATCGAATTTCGATCAATTTATAGCAAGTGTGAATTATTTCTCAATTACAAGTCTCCATGCAAAAATGCAGGATGCATTACGGTCTTCATGCAGATTACAATGCAATAAAGTGATGCATGCATTTTTAGTTGATTTTTATGTAATTATAAGATAATGTATGAGAAAAACAAATGATGAAATGCAAGCGTTATGTATGTAGATGATTATTACAAATATACCCTAGAAAGATCACTAAATTGAGCAACAAATTATGAATTGAAATCAGAGTCATTTTGAGCACAAAAATATGAGCAATCAACTATTCAGGGCACACAAATATAGAGCAAGAATATCATCTAACATTAAAAATTCATCATATTCAAAATGGTGTTAGATGAAAAAATTAAATATGCCATAAAGTAGATAATGAAACAAGGAACAAAACGACACTAAAATCATGCAATTTGGACCTATGATGCTCAAGTTATTCTGAAAACAATGCAGGGCATAAATGTAAATAAAATGCAAGAAATAAAAGGATAAATATTACAAATAGGTCCCTGGAGGGACCTGATTTCAATTTGCAAGACCGCTTGGACCCTTATGTAATTTTTCCATACGCGTGAGGGCATTTTTGTAAATTCTGGAAGCTGTAAAGGCATCCTTGAAAAATACCCAGGCACACAAGTGAGGCACACGCTGGGGACCGAAATGTAAATGCCAAAACTACCAGGGTCTTCGTTGCAATTTCCCAGGCCCTCACGTACTGGGCACGTGAGGGGACCAGGCTCGGGTCGCTCGCAGGCTCGGGCTGACGTGGCGTTCACTGGTGGCTCAGGTCTCAGCTCGAACTTCCCGATCCTGTAGGTTCTGCATGAGGTTTGTACCGCCACATGCCCTCATCTAGACCGTCATATCCAGATGATCGGATGACACGTGTACTCTCATGCTCCTTCGCGGGCCACCGGAGAAGGCGGGGCTCCAACGACCTGCTGGTAGCTCCTCCATGTGCCATTCGCTCTCCTGAAGGTTGGAGAAGGTATCTGACGTCTTAGCGAGAAGGCTGTAGATGTGGCGAGGCTCTGGGGATGATCGGAGCTGGAGGTTGACGAAGCCTCGTTAGAGGGAATCACTCAAAGGAGCTCCAATGCAAACTCCGGTTGATCAAGTCCCTGCAAGGTTACTGTAGCCAAAGCGTGCATTTGTGAGCGTACGTGAGTGCTTTGTGAGTGATTTGGAGGTCATGGAGGCGACGGGAGTGGTGGCTGGTAGCTTCTTCTCCGACGAGACGAAGAAGAAGGTGGGGTGGGAGCGTAGTGATTCTGGAGAAGGGAGGGTGGGTCGGCGTGGATGAGGGTGATGTGACGGGGGCATTTGGTTCGTCAGTGGCCGGTGAAAGTGGCGGAGTGCAGCGAGATAATTATGAGAAAGAGCAAAGAAAAGAAAGAAAAACCACCTCGCTGGAGCAAGGTGCTGGTGGGGGCAGCGGCTTGTGCTGGGCCTCAAGGAGGCCCGGGGTCGTCACTCTGACTCGGGCAGCCGCTCCAAGGAGCTCAGCTACCTCCGATAATGGCGGAGATAACATGGCGGCATGCCATGTATCTCACATGGAGCTGAGGTCGTCGACGCCTCAACATCAAGCCTCTCCGTTGTCACCGAAGGACCAAAGGCTGGGCCGAAGCCCCTTGGAGTGGTGGATATTGGTCACCGATGGTGGAGGGGAGGGGTATTTATAGGCGGAGGTTTTGGCGTTTCAGGTGATGGCTCGGGGGTTTTGAAATGGAGGTTTTAATGTCGCAGAGTGATGGATGGTGTTACTGAAGGGCGCGCGAGAATGATGGGTGAACGATCGATGGAGGAGAGGTGTTATGGAGCGGGAAGACAACCGGAGGTGTCAGCCATAATTGGAAGGGGGCATAGAGCTCACCAGGTGTAACACCTGGGAGAGGGTGCGTTGGAGGTTGAAGAAGGGGTTTGGACCGTTGGATCATGCGATCCAACAGTTAGGATGAGGGCGTTGGCGGAGGGATGGGATCATATCATGGATCTGATCCAACGGATGAGGGATAGACAGAGATGGATGGATCAAATGGAGCTTAGGATGCCATTCAACGACGAGGGGTGAAGGGATGATGTGGAGTAGTGATAGGCGTAGGAAAAGAGATGGTTGGACGGCTGTGATGTCGGCGCAAGTGGGCGGTTCTGATCTCATCTAGTGGTGAGATCCAATAGCTGTGGGTGCAGCAGAGATGGGCGGTCAAGATGGAGGAAATCCAACGACCAGGCGGGGCACTGGGTGGCGGAAGGAGGATGCGACCGCGTGGCGGCTCCAGAGAGAGCCACGTGGTCGCACCAGAAAAATCAGAAATAAAAATCAAACAAAAATAAAAAAGAATTAGCTAGAGGTGTAATCAGGAAAAAATCAAAACATGAAAGTTGTAGATCTCGATGAGCTTTATAAGTTTCTTGTTGGACAAAAAGTCAAAAGAGATCATTTGTACAAAAAAACATTTTTTGGAGGTATTTTTAAGGGGTTAAAAACATCGATTTTGGGCTTTTGAGTTGTTTTTGTATTTTTTAGTCTTGTTAAGGGTTAGGAACTTATAGATAATTAATCTAAATAATTACAAAGAAAATAATAGTAATTAAATACAATTAATTATAGGTTAAGAATGTACAATATAATACTAGATGAAATGAATGAATTAATAGCAAATTTTATTGGATTAATTAATATAGGGGTTTAATTAGTGAATTTTAGCATGATGAATACAAGATTCATCACCGAGCAACCATAAAATAAAATTAGTCGGTCAATGAAATTTCTAAATTTATCCTCAAGTAATTCATATCTCTTTCTTATCCTCAAAATGTCATCCTCCAAAAACTTTTCATGATCATATATGTGAGTAGTCTATGTGGGTTTCTGGGTGTTCTCTCATTTTTTTAACTTGAGTTACAATCATTTCATCTTCTATTTTCATGTATGAACTAGGAGAAGATCCTCTCATAATATTATGTATATGATCGTTATCTTATGAAATTTTCTCCTGAAAAATCATGGAAGAAGTCTGCTTAATGGGAGGATTTTGCAGGAATCTGTAGGTCTCATACTCAGCATACCGTGACTTAGGCATGCAATGCTAGGTTGAATAGAGTCTACTTCTGTTTTCGTGATTGGTTGCATCCTCAAACAATGGACTCATACAGGGTTCGTATGTGTCGATATCATCAGTCTGGTCCTCTGTATATGTAGGCTGACTGAAGGAGTGGTATACTGGTTGGTCAATAGAGATTTGATCGTTAGGGTCATTCCAGTATGAATGATCATTAGGTGTAAGACACTCCGTCTGGTTTGAATGGGTCATCATGTTATTCCCTAAGATCCAGTCCGGATGTGTTTTTGTGAAGTGTGGAACTGTCCCAACGAGATCGTGAGGAAAGAATGAAGACGGTTGGGTTTGGTGTCTCGGTCAGTCATGTGTCTCAAAAGTGATTTGATCTTTAAATGGTTCATGAGTTTCGGCGAGGAATCAGGAATAAGATGGTTTAGTCCAGGATGGCAATTGATCATGTGTGATCACATACGATGGAGGTGGGGAATATGCAGTTGTGTTGAACTCGACCGGATGATTCGAGTAGAATGGATTGGAATTCATCAAGTGGGTTGGATTCATCAGATGGTCAAAGTCTCCCACAAATGTTGGAGGATTCTTGACATAAGAGGGTTTAGATGATTTGGGTTTGACCGAGACAAATTCATTTTCGTAATACATATCTGATGGGTACTCAGACCAATATACCGTTATTTTCAAAGGAGGTTGATGAACTGACATGGCTGATCTCGGTGTGAGTGTAGAGGATACTCACAAGAAGAGGCCCATATTTTTAGATCAATTAGGGAGAGTGATGGCACACATGTGCGGTTTTTTTGATCTTTGAACTCAGTTTATGCACACCAATGCAAACGCAATACAAACCCCAGGTTCACCAACTCACACAATGAGGGCCGCGAGAGTTCGACCTATGGTGATAAATTCAATCTTGGAAAGAAATTAGCGAGCTATTAGGTGCCAGAAATTTTCTTAAAGACTGGCCTGAATTCTTACGACCAGTTGCACCTACTTTCAACCAGTATGGGTGTAAGTATAGACCGTAAAACAGCTACCCGTTACTTAAGGAAGGAGCCTTACACATTATCCTTTAAACCACCTACTCTGTCAAGGAAATCCAGACCATTTATCGGCTACCCGTATTTCCTCACCGAGAAGTAGCTAACCATTTTTACAGAATCAGTAATCTGAGAAAAGATTCTGGAGCTGGGCTCTAGCCTTAAGTGTCATCTCTCGCTCACTCAAACAGATAAATGAATCCAAGGACATGATTGCTCTCCTACAAAAATTCTTGATTTTATGAGTTAATTAAAGTCAGCCTTGTTTAGCAGTCCCATTTTTAATTAGGCGATCACTGAAAAATTAGGTGAGCAGAAATACACGTCTACAGTCCAGTCCAACCCTAATTTCCTTTAAAATTTACGTGACAATACAAGAGGGAGAAATTCGGGAAAAGCTGATGCACGTGAAAATGATGATGTATGCTCAGTTAGATGACTTACAATTATTCCTCACAATCTCAATGTGGGATGCGATACAAGAATCGAAGATTATTCTATATGAATGCAACCCGACAAAAATCACACCTAACAGAAAGTTCTATTAGCCGGGAAGAATTGATTTGAATTTGACTAAGTTGAATGATCTAACTTGCATCTCAATTAAAGTGAAGTTTGATTCTAGGTTCTACGAGCACAAGCTATATTTCTAGAAGATCGAATAGTCGTATGTGTAGGTATAACCTACGAATCACTCAAGTCGGGCCCCACCCTCACCGTAGAGTGAAATAGACCACGACACATCATAGAAAAAGTGTTTAGGTCTTGTTACACACGTGAGAGTCCAAACGGACACTGCTGTAAATTAACAATTAATTATAAAAAAATTTAGAAAACAAATCCTAGATTATACGCTCTCTCACGAGTCGACTCAATCTTAATTTTATGCAGCTTGGCGGTCGGTGAAGATGTGTCATTTTTGAGAGAAATGCTCCACGTACGTCAGGTTCCTCGCACAAAAAATAAGAGAGAGAGAGAGTGAGTGTAAGAGAGTGACAAAAAATAATAAAAAATACAAGAAAATAAATGACGAAAATAAAATAAATGCAAAAAATGGAAAATGTACAGTGATGAGATTTGGGGTTCAGACTACCCGAAAATGTAGGGAAAACCTGACACTAATTTTCTAGACAAACCTAAGTCGTTTGCCTCCCCGACAATAGCGCCATCTAATGAACCGTGCTTTACCATCTTTAATTGATGTGAATAATTAAGCATTTAAAATATGATGATGAATTTGTCATTTCGTTGTAGACGAGTAATTAGAATAAATCAAGAAAATAGCCGCATTTAATTTATTCAATTTTAATCGAAGTAGGTTTATGTTTTTTTACTTGTGCAAGTCCCAAGGTTGAACTTAAGGAGGCAAAGGAACAACTTAGAATTATGTTTGTTGAATTTCGTACGTGAATTTCAAGACAATATTTTTTGGTATTTTTAATGCAATTTTGGATGTTAATGCAAATATGGCCAATTTTTAGGACTATAAAATAAATATCAATCAAAGGATGTCCAAAAATTATGAAACTTGGCTGAGATCTAAATAATGATGAAATGAACATACTATAATTTTTTTGGAATTTTTGGATGCATGATGAATAAATAACGAGTTAAGTAATGTAAACTGTGTGATTTTAAATAATTAATTATAACAAATACTAAATCTATTTTTTTAGGAAATAAAATTATCTAAGATATATTACTACGTAATATATCTCAGAAAAATCCTAAACCCTAAAAATGTTGAATTTAATACCTATTAAAAATTAATTAATGAAATAAACAAAATGATTTTTATAGAGAAAAATATGCATGCAAATGCAATTCTTTTTTGGCAAAATGAAAATATCAATTAATTCTAATTTGTGAATTTTTGACAATTTTTCAAGCTATGGTTATTAAATATGACTTTCTAAGTACATATTGGGCAAAATATGCAATTTTATGCAAGAATATTGATTATTAATTAACCATGGAGAATAAAAATGTGAAACACATGCCACAATGTAAAGAATTAGTTGAGAAACAAAATGCTATTTTTGGATAAGAAAATGCTGTGAAATTGTAGCTTAAATAATGGAGAGAATACAAGGATTTATATGCCTAATAGAATAATAATAAAATCCAAAAAGGGTGCACAAGGGCACTAGCGTAATTACCAAACTCTGGAGGTTTCTTTGTGCAAAATGCCATTGGGCCACGTGCTCCTCACGTGACACTAGGGCGTTAGGGGATGATTTATAATATGGTAGTTCTCTGGGGGGTCCCCTCGCTAAACTCCAAGTAGTCACGTGCAAAGCACGTGACCCTTAGGTGGCTGAGGAATTTGGGGATCTCCAGGGCCCTCTCCGCAATCTGCCCAGGGAAGCACGTACGCCACACATGCTCCCTTTGTATGTTCAACTGGCGGAGGGGGAGAAGCGAGTGTAATCGGTGTAGGCGCACGGCCTAGGCGCGGTGGCTGGCATGGCAGAGGAGCTGGAGACCTTCGAAGGGACTCCAACCTTCGAAGGTTGAGCGACGGGGGCCGATGAAGACTCTTGGAAGAGGGAGCGGTCCCTCGGTGGTAATGAAGTCGGGAAATGAAGTACGGTGGATGTTGGAGTCACAAGCGGAGGTTGGCAAAGGGTGGAGTACCCGACTGAGTTCCGATTGTTGGGACGAGGTTCTCTTCGATGTCATCGATCGGAGCAGTGGTCGATGGAGATGTAGAGCCTTGTGACCAGTTGAGGAAGGCGGAGACCTGACAGAGTGGGGGGCGTCTCTGGTGCTGGATGACGTAATCGAGGTGGATGAGGTAATCCTCCTGGAGATGCAGCTGGTGGAGGAGCTGCAGGGGTCGTGGCGGGTGGAGGTAAATGAGAGAGGTAGAGACCTGGAATGAGGAATTAGGAACGTAGGTGGTCGGAGTTGAAGCGGTGGATAAACGACGTGACGCTGGAGCAGGAGCAGACGCGAGGGAGGACGACATACTGCAACAAGCCTAGCGAGGCTCGGAACTTGCCGGAGAAGGGTGAAGGAGTGGTCGTGCTATCACCACCGACCCTCTTCCTTGATTGGCGCAGTCAACGGATAGGAACATCAGAGGGAGTTTCCATGGTTTTATAGGGTCAAACGGCGATGACGAGGGTGGCGAGAGATCGATTTGGAGATTTGATGAGATCGAGGGAGGGCGAAGATAGAAGGAGATCGGGTAGCGATTCAAGCGGCAATGATTGGGGATTTGATTGGGATGGACGTGACACATCCTCAGATGGAAGGGGAGAGGTGATGAGATCCGATGGTTGAGGGCGGCCGTGCGAAAGTCAGGGGACGGTGATGCCACCCCAAAAGGGGAAAGTGGGGAACGAGTGAGGAAGATGACGGGTCTAGGGCCGTCCGATCGGCCGAGATCGGCCGACCCAGATCGTGCCACGTGGCACATATTATATATATATATTTATTTATTTACCATTAATAGTTTTTAGTTTTTAAATAAAAACAAAATAAAAATAAGGCTTAAAAATGAGTGACACATGGCGGCTTCAGGAGTTGCCACATGTCAACATCAGAAAATTTGAAATTAAAAAGAAAAGAGAAATAAAAAGAAATAGTAAACGGTCTCGTATCGAAAAATTTCTTCATGAAATTTTCTCATGGATGAGATCTACAACTTTCATGAAGGGGTCAAAACCAAAATCGACCATTTGCACAAAGTGATATTTTTGGGGTACTCTATGTACAAAGAACACCTTGATTTTTTTGGATTTTCTAATTTTTTTATCATTTTTAAATAAGATAAAAATCCAAAAAATATGATAAAATCAAAGGTAAATATTTACACATTAATCTATTTTTTGGATTTTTATAAATTAGAAAAAAGGAGAAATAAAATAAAATACAAAATGATAATACAGACAGTCAGTGAAAACTTGGACTCGGTTAGTTTCTTTGATTTCGGTCTTATTTTAGATTTGGATTTTTGTGTATTTTAATAAAAAAATTTATCAAGGAAAATAAATGAAAAAGAAATAAAATAAAATGAGTTAATTATGTACGTAAAATAATAGGTCAAAAACCACTATAATACAAAATGTACAAAAGAGGCTCAAAACCCAACTTTCACATATGAGCTCCGATTCACTTGAACCTGGTTTTGTTTTGAAGGTATTTGAATGTATATTAGTTCAAAAATGAGTAGGAACAAATCATACATTGTATGAGGAATAAATAGAGAAATATGCACAAGAAAACCGGGTGTTAAACTACTCGAGGATGGAAAACCACAATCTAAATTATCTTAAAATTAATCTTAAACCGTATACCTCACCAGAAACAACGGCATTTGACGAGCCACCGAATCATCATTGTTAATCTATCATTTTTGCTGTAGTCGGGCAATTCTAGAATCGTTAAAAAATTGACTATACAGAGAAGTGATAAGGAAAATTGATTCTTAATGCCGTCAAGTTATTTATTTTACAAGGGTAAGTCCCAAGGTTGACATAAGGAGGTAATACGAGCGTTTAAAATTAATTTCTAAATAATCCAGAGAATCAGGTTTTCAAAGAAGAAAGATTTTTTAGGGTTTTTGATTTGTCAGATTTTTATTGATTTTAAATAAGAGGTGTAATTAATTGCTAAAAGAAATAAGATACATGAATTTTCAAAATAATTTTAATGTAGAGAAAATAATGATATGCTATGTGGTGAAATAAATAAATAAGTGTAATTTTTTATGATTTTTTAAATGATGCAAGATGAATGCAAGGTAAATGGTGCAGGAAAAAGCCAAGAGCCAAGCCAATCAATGAGAAATCAATTCAAGAGCCCTTCCCTTAATTAGGTTCAGAGATAATATGATTAATTAATCCCACAAGAATCCCCGCTCCCATTTTTTGCAATTAGTTATCAAGCAAAAGAGATCAATGTAAATGAATAAATGTGCTCAATGTAAATAAGCTCTTCAAATAAATTGATGTCCAAGAGTATCTCAAAACGAATGATTAATTATACCGAATGACATATAATTAATTAAGGTTCAAAATGGTATCAAGAATGTCATAATATGACCACAAATGTTCAAGATATGAATTAATCAAGTTCTAGAGACTTAAATATACTAAAAATAAATAGAATTCTATTTAATCTACCCTTCGAAGGGGCTGCTGCACAATTTGTAATCCCACTTGGGTCTCCTGTACAATTTACCTCAAGTGGGGGTATGGTTGTGATCGTCGCAGATCTCACCTCTTTAATAGTCAATGAATGTAGTATGGGATGCAGAAAGCAATTCGTCAAAAATCACAAATTGTGAATATTGTGGAACTATTTTTTACTTGGTACCTATACCAAGCTCGAACAAAGGGAACGATGATTTTTAGTTGTGCTGTTTTAAACTAAATTAAGTGATTAATTTATTACTAAGTTAATATCTAAGTTAGGAAATAAAATTAAAAAAATGCAATGCAGAGAAGCAAAATAAGTAAAAAAGACAATGAAACACGTGATCTGTGATTTATAATTTCAACCTGAAAAAGATAATCAGTTAATTTCTCAAAATAAATCACATATCAAGGATGGATTAAAGAAGTATTTATCATTTGATTCTTAGGATACATGCTACAAGATTAATCCATGAATAATTCTGCAAATAATGAGCTCACTTGAATTTTATCTAAGAATATTCGACCTCGAAATTCCCAATGAATTACTTCTAAAAAAATAAACTTTAATTACAACAAATATCAGGGAAATATATTAATTCCTCCTCCTTATATAAGCCTCTACAGAGATTAAATCCTCAATTAACAATTATCAATAATTGCTAGAGAATGAATTAAATATCCTCAATCGCATCCCTACATAATAAATCAATATTTTTCTCAATACGAAATAACACAAAACTATCAAAAATAGCCTGCATTGATCAAAATAGATCCTCAAATAATAATCGACGTACGTCAAGCTCTAATATGTCCACATATATATGGGATGAAAGAGCACATAAATAGCTCTAAAATGACATATTATGCGCAAAAATTAGTGTTCAAATGACAGAGATACACTAAAATAAAATTCTAGGGAGTAAAATGCAATGAAAATAAATTAATTTCTTTAAAAAGATCCCTAGAGGGACTTTTTTGCAATATAGGAAACCTACTTGGGCCTCCTTGCAATTTACCCATGCAGGCATGTGCATCGCACGCGACCTTGAAAGGGAGGGGTCTTTTGCAGTTTTGCATGAGAGCTAGATCCTCCATGCAAAATCTCCTTAGTATCACGTGATGGGCCCACGCCTGATGAACCACGATTTACGCTCTTTAGTTGATGTGAATAATTAAGCATTTAAAATATGATGATGAATTTGTTGTTTCGTTGTAGGCGGGTAATCGGAATCAATAAAGAAAATAACCACAATTAATTTATTCAATTTTAATCGAAGTGGTTTTATGTTTATTTTACTTGGGCAAGTCACAAGGTCGAACTCAAGGAGGCAAAGGAACAACTTAGAATTGTGTATGTCGAATTTCGTACGTGGTTTTCGAGATGGTAATGTTTTGGTATTTTTAATGCATTTTTTTGGATGTTAATACAAATGTGGCCAATTTTAAGTACTAGAAAAAATATTGATCAAACGATGTCCAAAAATTATGAAACTTGGTCGAGATGTAAATAATGATGAAATGAATACACTGTAATGTTTTTGGAATTTTTGGATGCAAGATGAATAAATAATGAGTTAATTAAAGTAAACTGTGTGATTTTCAATAGATAATTATAATAAAAATTAAATCTTCCTATTTTTAGGAAATATAATTATCTAAGATATATCACTAGGTAATATATCTCAGAAAAATCCTAAACCCTAAAAATGTTGAATTTAATATCTATTAAAAATTAATTAATGAAATAAACACAATGATTTTTATATAGTAAAGTATGCATGTAAATGCAATTTTTTGGGCACAATGTAAATATCAATTAATTCTATAATTTGTGAATTGTTGACAATTTTTCTAGCTATGGTTAATTAATTATGAATTTCTAAGTACAGATTTGTCAAAATATGCAATTTTATGCAATAATATTGATTATTATTTAATGACAGAGAATAAAAATGTGGAACACATTCCACAATGTGAAGAATTAGTTGAGAAATAAAATGCTATTTCGGATACAAAAATGCTATGAAATTATAGATCAAATATAAGCGAGAATACAAGGGTTTAGATGCAAAATAGAATAATAATAAAAATAAAAAAGGGTATACAAGGGCACTAGTGTAATTACCGAACTCTATAGGGCCCATTGCGCAAAATTCCAACGGGCCACATGCTCCTCACGTGACATTAGGGCGGCGAGGGCGATTTGCAATGTGGTAGTTCTTTTGGGGGGACTTCTCGCAAAACTCCAAGCAGTCACATGCAAAGCACGTGACCCTTGGGTGGATGAGGAATTTGGGGATCTCCAGGGGCCTCTCTGCAATCTGCCCAGGGAAGCATGTACGCCGCACGTGCTCCCTTTGTCTGTACAATGGGTGGAAGGGGCGGAGGGGGGTGGAGCGCGTGCAGTCAGTGGAGGCACCCAACCTAGGCACGGTGGCTGGTGTGGCTGAGGAGCTGGAGGCTTCAACGGGGCTTCAGCCATTGAAGGCGAATCGATGGGGGTTGGTGAAGCTTCCTGGAAGAGGGAGCGGTCCTCCGACGGTGATGAAGTCAGGTGATGAAGTATGGTGGATGCTGGAGTCGTAGGCGGAGATTGGCAAAGGGCAGAGTACCCGATTGATCTTCGACTACTGGGGCGGAGTTCACTTCGATGTCATCGATCGGAGTAGTAACCGACGGAGATGTGGAGCCTTGTGATCGGTTGAGGAAGATAGGGACCTGGCGGAGTGGGGGGCATCTTTGGTGTGGATGACACAATCGAGGTGGTCGAGGTAATTCTCCTGGAGATGCAGCTGGTGGAGGAGTTGCTGGAGTCGTGGCGGGCAGAGGTAAATGAGCGAGGTAGAGACCTGAAGGGGGGAAGTATGAACGCAGGTGGTCAGAGTTGAAGGGGTGGCTCAACGACACAATGTCGGAGCAGGAGCAGACACGAGGGAGGGTTGCGCGCTGCAACAATCCTAGCGAGGCTCGGATCTTGCCAGAGAAGGGGGAAGGAGTGGTCGGGCTACCACCACCGACCCTCTTCCTTAATTGGCGCAGTCAGCGGATAGGAAGCATCAGAGGGAGTTTGGTAGTTTGTTAGGGTCAAACAACAATGACGGGGATGGTAGACGATCGATTTGGAGATTTGATGAGATCGAGTGAGGGCGAAGATGGAAGGAGATCGCGTAGTGATTCGAGCGACAGTGACTGGGGATTTGATTAGGATGAAGGAGGTGCATCATAAGATGGAAGGGAAGAGGTGAAGAGATATGGTAGTTGAGGGCGACCGCGTGGAAGTTGCGGGACAGCGGTGCTACCCCAAAAGGGAAAATTGGGGAATGAGCTGAGGAAGATGACGGGTCTGGGGCTGCCTGATCGACCGAGATCGGACGACCCAGATCATGCCACGTGACACACACACATACAAATTTTTATATTTTTTATAATTTTTATTTTTTTAAATTTTTAATAAAAATGAAATAAAATAATTCTAAAAATGAGTGACACGTGGTGACTCTAGGAACTACCACATGTCAACACCAGAGAATTTGAAAATAAAAAGAAAAGAAAAATAGAAAATAAATAGTTAAACGACCTCATATGAACAAATCATTTTTGAATAAGATAAAAATCCGGAAAAATGTGATAAAATCAAAGGTAAATATTTACACATTATTCATTTTTTTGGATTTTTATTAATTAGAAAAAAGAAGAAATAAAAAAATACGAAACGATAACTTTTGTCCAGACAATTAGTGAAGACTTGGACTCAGTTAGTTTATTTGATTTTGATCTTGTTTTATATTTAGATTTTTGTGTATTTTAATAAAACTTTTATCAAAGAAAATAAATGAAAAATAAATAAAATTTAAATGAGTTAATTTTGTACATAAAATAATAGGTTAAAAACCGCTACAATACAAAATGTACAAAAGAGGCTCAAAATCCAACTTTCACATATGAGCTCTGAATCAATTGAACATAGTCTTGTTTTGAAGGTATTTGAATGTACATTAGTTTAAAAGTGATTAGGATCAAATCAGACACTGTATGAGGAAGATATCAGTGTTTTAGTCTGGAAATCTTGAACACAGGGGTTTGGATTTCTGGTCCACTTATTTATGTTTGTGATTTTTTGTATTTTCCATTTATCTTGTTAGTAACATGTACACAATTGAGGTGATTTCAAGTCATTTGTAGTTAGCATGAATTAGTTAAAAATCATGGAAGTTAGACAATTTTACATGTTAATTGGACTGAGATTTTTGGCTTCTTATTTTATGCGATTATGAGTGATAAAATGCAATTATTAATTATACATGCATCAATGCTAGTTATGCAATATAAATGAAGAAATACTAATGAATATTGGGGATTTGAGCTTAATTAGTCATTTTTAAAGTGATGAACCTGAGATTCATCAGTGCCTTGACAAACGGTGGCCTCTTTGATATTTTTAATGCTTCGGGGGGGCGACTTGCAATTTACCCCTACAACATGTGTTGCGCACATGTCGGAGGAGGCTCGGGGCGTAGGCAAAGGCTTGGGTCTGTGGCTTGGATTCCCTAAGCCAAGGTGCAGGCAGAGGTGAGCGCTCGGGTATGTGGCTTGGGTAGCCAAGGCGGGGCTGGGGCTAAGAGTCTGGAGGCAAGGCGAATGCTGGAGCTCGGCCAAGCTACTAGAGTTATGGATGCGATGACGTCGGAGCGGTGGAGGTGCAGCAGGTGATGCGGTGAAGCGACGATGGATCGGGAGGAGCGGGGTGATGGTGTCGGCGATATGATGATAAGGATTTAGAGAGGTGTGGTCCAAAGGGGAAAGGGGTACGTAATTGATCATGGAGGTGCACCGATGATGGAAATCCAAAAGGACGACGAATGCGAAGGAATAAGTAGAAAATAAGAAGAAAGAAGGTTCACTGAGGATGCGGAATGGGTGCATGGAATGTGCGCCTGAAAGCACGGTCATAGCTCGAATCGATGTAGTGCGATTGGTTGAGTTGCTTGAGGACGAGGATGCAACGAAGCCTTTTGAGCTATGGATCTCGCCGAAGGAGACAAAGGCTGTCGCTCGAAGGAGGAATCAACCACTGTCATAGGTGATTTGATATGAGCTCTCTCTCAATCACTTCCAAGAATGGTGGATGGATGACGACAACGCGGTGGTGAGGCTCTTACGGGAGGGGGAAGAGAGGTGGGCATCGACTAGGGAGGAGTAACGGTAGTGGCAATTGTGTGGAGGATGAAAGGAGCCGGCGACGGGCGTTGTAGGAGGTGGAGGGACGGGGAAGAGAGAAGGGAGACGGGATGGGTCACGTGCGCATCACGTGACCTGGAGAAGAGAGAGTAGGGAGGATAGAAGAGAGAGGAAAAGATGGAATATACAAAAATTAAATAAAATTCAAATACAAAAATAAAATAAAATATTAAAATAAAAAATAATAAAAAAATAAAAGCAAGGATTAAATAAAACCAATATGAAAAAGAAATAAGAAGAAAAACAAAAAGGAAATAGTAAATGGAGTCAAATCAAAAAGTGGTCAAAATGAAATTGCTCGTCTCAACAAGATCTAGAACTTTTGTGAAGGACAACAATTCAAAAGAGGTCATCTGTACAAAGTGCATTTTTAGAGGTACTCTATAAATAATAAAATACCGCAAATTTGCCTTTTGTGATTTTTTTGTATTTTTTATTTGATTTTAGTTAATGAAATAATTTATATAAAATATAGACATAATTAATCTATATTTTATGGTTTTTATATGTTGGAAAAAAGTTGAAATGAAATAATGAAGATAAAATATGTACAAAATATACAATGTAAGATTTTAATATTTTCTCTTGATTTTCTGATTTTTATGGGTTTTAATTCTTGACTCCAAGTTAGTTAATTAATTAAAGAAGATATTAGAGAAAGAATCAGGTCAAAATACTTTATTTTTGTACATAAAATAATAGGATCAATCTAGGTTAAAAATAAGGTTATTTAATTACTGATTTTAGACCTAATTTTTGCACGGTTAGAGAATGTTGATAAAATATCAATTTTAGGGGTTTTAATTGGCGATTTATAAAGGATATTTTGCTAAGATTTCATATATAGTAGATGAATCATGGATTCATCACACCCCTATACTTAGACCTTCGCTTGTCTCCAAGCAATTTTTAGTAAGTTTAAAGGTCGAATCCCTAGCTGTCTAACTACGAATTTCAAGACTTGTCTTGTTAAGAAATCTTGGTTTTAGTGATCCTAAAATCCTAAGTGGAACTAAGATCTAGTTAAAAGTAATCCAACTTCTCTAATTATCAGACTATTTTGTTGACACATATATCATAAGAGACATGAAGCTAAGTGTATATTGCAATCATGGGAGTCGAGTCGAGATGTCACTCAAAGTTTTGATCCAGGAGACTCTCCTTAAGAACCAATTCTCAACACTAGGGAATAAATCAGTTCTTGCATTCAATCTACCATCTCGGTAGTTTGTCTGACTTAAAAATGTATATGACATGCAGATGATGGAGGGCATAGGTTTGTGCATTTTTCTCTCCGTTACATTGGAACAGGGGTCCTCTTGAGTGCCTTATTACTCAAGACATAAGCCGTTAAGAGTTGTTGAGTCGTGTGTATTTGTTTTCCTGGGAGTACCCCATGTATGTCTTCTTTAAGTATCCAATAAACTTACACACAGACTTGTATCGCTTACGATGCAGAGCCCTTTTTGAGGTACTAGCTCGACTCGGTTGGCCTAATTAGCTTTGGTCCAAGTGGAAACTTTGAAAAGGTTGGGAGCACTCGCCTTTCATTGAAGCTCTTTGAGATTTACTTGTAATTGAGAGCTCTTTTTCACTCAACAAAATTTTTTTAGGATAGATCCACTGCTTTTACCAAGTTGGCGCACACTGATAAAAAATTACTTAGTTTCATCACACCATGGCACATAGGTTAGTATCAAAAGATAGCATGTGAATTTATTCGTATACTGGCCAGGGTTTGCGAACACTCGGGTTTCATGAAGCCTTCATCGATTTTATCCCATCCTCAAGCATCATTAAATCAGGTCTACACTCAAATCTCCAGTCCCAGTTCCTCAAGTGAAATCTCAACTCATCTCATTAATCATGCAGTTATGCAGGTGATGTGCTGATCATATTCTTAGAAGGCAGAGATAAAGAGCGCAATATAGCGCTCATATCTTTCAAACCAGCGAAACGTGGATTATTAAGTCTCAAACCCTAATGAATAAGGTTTGTTAACTCTGAATCAAAGGACCTTAAAAACCTGAGTTTCTTTCATTCCTCAAGTTTTGAGTGATATTGAAAATGTCAGGGATAGAACCTTAAGTTAGTTTTGTTATTTTTTAACTTGTTATACCCCCTAATTTTTGCAAAAAGTTAAGCAGGTATTATTTAGACAAGAAATTTTTATAGTATACTTAATATACACAACGTATACCCATACCTCATTTTTGATGTGAAAACAATTAAAGTATGCGCTATTTATAAAGTATATAGAATATATAGACACCCCCTATACTTAGCATGTGTTATGTCCTCATGACACAGGGTGAGATGAAGTCATAGCTCATACCAAATATAATTCAGTGAAAAAGGAAGTTGACTCGCCCCTATACTTAGTCTTTTGAGGGACTAAGCATAACAGAAGAGCAGAAAGGGGGCATCCGAGGGTGAGAATAAAGAATAGAAGTGATGTATACACATGATATCGGTCCCCGTATACTTAGGCTCAAGTCAGCCTAAGTATAAAAGAGCAATCACAATTGGAGGACCGAGTAGATCAGGGGTGGATATACAAGTGATCAGTTGAATCTTCTAGTTGCACTGAAGAGGATGGCTTTATTTATCAAGGTTTCACACGGGCTGAGGGAGTCTTTGATTCTACGTCCCGTATGGAGGAAATCTTCTCAACATGAACTAACTGCTCATTTGATTCGAGGTAGTGCTTAAGTAGTTGTCCACTGACTAGGGAAGTGTCTACATTGCCTGTTGTCTCAGAAATCTCAACATTTCCATTATTGTGTACTTCCCTAACGATGAAAGGTCCCATCCATTTCGATTTCTGTTTACCTTGAAAAATCCTCAAGCTTGCATTAAACAACCACACTTTCTGCCCTAGGATGAAGTTCTTTGTTCTAATGTACTCGTCATGCCATTTATTTACCATGTCCTTATAGATTGTGATGTTTTCATATGCATGGTTTCTAATTTCTGAAAGCATATTTAGATTCATCTCTATGTAATTCCTTGGTGATAATACAAATTGATCTTTCTGATTGCCCATTCTGACTTGTGCACTAATTCTGCGAGCAAATGACATGGATTTCCAAACACCATTCTAAGCGGGGAGGTGCCCAATGGGGTCTTGTAAGTTGTCCTGAAAGCCCATAGAACTTGGTCCGGGATTTGGGACCAGTTCTTCCTATCAGGGTGGACTAGCTCCTGTAAAATTCCTTTGACCTCCTAGTTTGACACCTCTTCATGCCATTATATTATGGGTGGTAAGGACCAGTGACTCGGTGCTCGATGCCATAGTCATTAGTCAACTTATTCACCTTCATGTTGACAAAGTGGCTACCCATCAGATATCCGAACATTGGGGATCCCGAACCTCTAAATAATATGATCTTTTAGAAATTTATAGACGGTTCTACTGTCTACGGCTCTAGTAGGGATAACATCCACCCACCTTGATAAATAGTCTACCGTGAGAAGAATATATTCAAATCCACGTCTGTTAGGGAATGGACCAATAAAGTCAATGCCACATGCCTCGAATACATCACAAATGGTCACAGGTTGCATAGGCATGGAATCTTTGGGACCGACGATCACTCCCATTCTCTAACAAACTGGGCATGACCTGGCAAAATTGTAGGCATCCTTAAACAAGGTCGCCAAATAAAATCCACATTGTAATATCTTCTCAGTGGTCCTCTTCTCGGAGTGGTGTCCTCTGGTCGCTAAAGTGTGACATAGACACTTTTGTATTCCTCCTTAGGAATACATCTTCTCCATATACAATCCGTCCCTTCAAAGAAAAGGAACGGATCCTCCCAGTGGTAATGTCTGGATCCCGACTTTAGTTGGTCAATTCTATTCTTGGGGAAACCCTGGGGAACTTTCTTAGAAACAAGTTAGTTAACCATGTCAGCATACCATGGGATGGAATCAATAACAGAAATTGACTTATCTGGGAAGGATTCACGGATCGATTCTGGCTCAGAAGTTTTGTTTTGCTCGATCCGAGATAGATGATTAGCCACCACATTCTTCACTCCATGTTTGCCTTTTGTCTCCAAATCAAATTCCTAAAGGAGGAGAATCCATTTAAGAAGACATGCCTTTGTGTCTTTCCTTGCCATTAAATAATGGATGGCCGAGTAATATGTAAAAACTGTCAACTTAGATCCTGGAAGTAGAGATCTAAATTTTTCTAAGGCAAAGACTACAACAAGCATTTCTTTTTCTATCATAGTATAGTTTTTCTGAGTTGGGTCCAATTGCGTGGTGAATAACTGATGAATCTCCATTTTAACACCTTTATTCTATCATTTTGGCCATAAAAAACCTAGTAAATGCATGTAAATAATCTTTATTTGCATAATTTAACATTCATGCAATGTGGTGTAAATATTGTATAAAATACAGTTTTAAATGCCAAAATTATAGAATAAAAAATAAAAGAAAAGGAATAAAATATTGAAGATATTTTATGATCCTAAATTCAATGACCGAGGCATCTTGATGACTAGGTCGACAAGGAATAAAGAAGAGGAGATAAGAGTCCAAAATACAATAAAAACCATTTTATTTATTCATTCTTTATTCATTTTTGGGACCTATTTTGTTTTCAACTTTTTATACAAAATTAAGTTTACACAAAAATAATATACATAGTAAAAGATATAGTCTGAATAAATTTCTAAAATTCCAACTTCTCAGATCCATATCTCTCAAATAAAAACTCAAAATATATCAAAATCAACTTTAATTGTATATCTTTTAATAAGTTATTTATGAAGGTGGTTTCATATTTTTTGGATTTAAGGTGTGAAAGTTAGGTTTTGGACCCTATTATATAATATACCTGATTAAAACAATCATTTTGTTTATTCTTTATTATTTTTATATTTTTATAGTTTTGTAATTTTATAAATATTATTTCTAATATATATACATATTAAAACTAAAATAAAACATTAAAGAAAATACTAAAATAAAATAAGTATAGAAAATACATAGGTAAAATACCTATATCTATACCTATATAATAAATATACTTATTTATTTAAGTGTATATATTACATCAAAAAAATATAATAAAAATATATTTAAGTATCTAAAAATAATTTATAAATATATAAAATAATATACTTCAATAATAAAATCAAAAATACAAAATAAATATAAAAGACTTAAAAATATAGACAAATATACCAATAATTTAACCCTAAAAAGTAACTTGTAATTAACAAGCCCTAACAAAATAAATATAAATATAAACTACTTAAGAAAATAATAAATATTTTTTATTTTATAACCTAAAATTAACAAAACCATTTAATATTTAATAATGAATTTCCAATCTTTTTGGCCAGCTTTTTTTCTGGTTGGTCCACATGGACCAACAAGGAGGAGTCAAGAGTTGACCTTGTTCAACACTTCTCCCAGGCTGTGCCCCCTAACATCCTCAGTTAGACACACTTTTTATCGATTTTTGCAGACGGGTCCTTGCATTATTTTGGGAAGGTTCCTTCTGGATTTTCTTTCCTCGATCCTCCATCTTGCACGATGGATTGTTGCCTCGATCCTTGGATCAATGCGTCGCCTGCTCTCCTCCATTGAAGTCACCTGTCTAGACACATTGTACATATACCCTCCCCGACTTTCCTCTCTTTTGAACCTCTTTGGCCCTCTCTTTCTCTCCCTTTTCGTGTCCCACAGCTCTGCTCCAGTGAACCATTCACTGTGCTTCCACTGGTTCCTCGACACGTCAATCACCTCATATCGCTTCCCCTTCGATTCTTCCATGCCCCCAGCACCTCCAGACCCCCAGATCCTTCTCATATATGGTTTGGGCTTCCCAACTCCGCCCTCTCACCGGGAAGCCTCCATCATACGCCACCTTTCGCTCCCCTTCACCAATAAGAGCCCCTGAGCCCTATTTTTCTTGCTTGAACTTCACTTGCATGGTTTGGAGATGAAGAACTCCTTTTGGAGTCGATTTTGTGTATCATTGCAGGTACCTAGAGCAGCTCACCTTCTCCGACCTCATGGAGGCGCTCTGGCAAGCGTCGATGCATTTTGGAGCCTTCAACCGTTAAAGGGCCCTTCCAGGAACCCTTGTGGACTGTCAGCAGCCAGAAGGGAACCGGCCATCGTGAGATTTTGAAGATCAAAGCCCGCCCGACCCGTGTTCTTCATGTATTCTTCCAAGTGGGCTCAGCACCGTACGGTCTCCCTTGTTCATCCAGAGCGCACAGTTAGCGTTGGATCAAGAGTGCCAGAGCCATTAGATCATCATCTATGATCTAATCACTGCCGTCCAGATGAAGGAGTATCGCGAGTTCCTGTGGCGATGCGTGGCATAAGTAGATCAGATCCAGCCGTTGGCCAGCGCGCATTAGTGGGTATTTTGCTCCTCTGACCCATGCGTTTTTGTTCTACATTATTTAATGCTCAAACTTTCCTAGGTCGTTGTATAATTTTTTAATATTTGCAAAACCCCCTAGACTTTCTTATAATTATAATTAGGTCCACGCTACGTCACCTCACGTGAAGCCCTACGTGAGAAGACATTTTGTAGGCGTGCCCCTGGAATGTTTTTATTATTTTTTAGTCCAGGAACTTTTTGTGCACGTTATATATTTCTGGTAAAATTGCCTATTGCCCCTAGACTTTATTTTATTTACAAAAATGTCCCTATTAGTAATGTAGTTTCTCTTTATTTCTTGTAATTATTTTACATAGCTACACTGCTCTAAAAAATCCAAAAAAATATGTATATGCTCATGATTGTACACACTTTCATGCACATATTTTACAATTTTAGACTTTCTATTATTTATTAAAAATAAAAAGGTGCCCTTTTTTATCCATGTCGAGCCTATAAAACCCATGAAAATATAAAAACATTTTGAAAAATTCCCAAAAAAATACAATTTATTTATTAATGTATTTTTAACCTTCGGACCAAAAATAATTAAAAATTACAAAAGAAAACTCTTAAAAATTGAAAAACCATAAAAATACTTATAAAAATCTACAAAATTCTCTAAAATCCAAAAATTGTGTTTTTTGTTTTATATTTTCTCTATATTATTATTTATATGTGAAAATTAATTTAGAGAAATTTTGACTCTGTTTTATATTTTTCATCTCCATTTAATTTCAGGTATTTAAAAACCCTGATTTAAGGTAATTTTGACTTCAAAAATGTATAAAAATTAGCAAAAAATCTTAAAAAAATCACAAAAATAGTAATAATTTTTTAAAAACCCAAAAATATTTTATTTTTTTATTTTGATTGTTTTTTATTATTTATATCTACCCTACCCTACTTTGTACATATACTCTATATATAGCTTTATTATATTTAAAAAAAGAAAATCTAAAAATCTAAAAATCTAAAAAGAAAATACAAGATCAAAAAATTAAAAAAATAAAATAAAAATTAAAAATCCACAAAAAGAACATATAGATAAATGCTTCTCAATTAGATTTTGCATTAACTTGCCCGATCTATCTAATTTGCTCCACGTGTTCGCCACTCTACACATACTAGCACACTATACACATCTTGTTGTAAAGTTAAATAAAATAAAATTTTACTCCACACCTTTATTTCATTTCTTGATTATTTATTGTGGATTAATTGTTGTCTGAAATTGATTTCGTGAGCGGTCACCGCATCGACTGGATCCCTCGCCTTGTGAGATTTCTAGACCCTCGTAAAATCCTCTTCAACAAATGATGTCGTTGTCGGGATGCAACACCGCATAGATTGGCATTGTTTTGATTGTGATTTATTTGTCTACCTTTTTGCTTTTTTTTATTTTCTCTTTTGTTGATATAATTGTTTAATTGTATAAACACCACTCTCCTTTTCTAGATTTGTGCGAGGAAAGCAGATTGAGAGAGGAGCTCTTCTAGGAGCGTCTGCGCACTCACGTGAGGCGGCTTTGACCGAGCATCAAAGAAGGACTTGGAGTTTTTAAAGACGAGGATTTTTGGAGCATTTATTTTATTGTACTTATTTTTGTAATATTAAAGTGAGAGAGAGAGACCTTATAACTTGTAATAATTCTGGACTCTGTCACACTCCACACTTCATGAGGTCCAATGCCCGAGGGATTGTTTCCTTGGGGGCCCCGTCAGCTTTTTCGTGTTTTCATCGCCTTTTTATATTTGTTTTACGATTTTTTTATATTTATCTTGTGTGATTCAGCCCTAGTTGTAGGATTTGCTTGACGATAGCATTAGATCCGAACACCTAATAACCATTGCATGTTCCTATAGTGTACGTTTGGACTTAGTCAAATATAAATTGCTTCTTATTTGGATTTGAGATCGAGCGCCGAGAGAAGTGCTATACAACGCTTGTAGGATCCGCTGCGGCGGACACCGATGCACTTCAGAGACCGGACTTTTAGATCTCACTTCTAGATGTTTAGCATATTGTTCTTCCTACTAATATCAATTTCTCATCTAGGGCGATTTCATCAGCTTGCATTGCATTTTGTTAGGTTTCAATTCTTTGCATGTAGAGTATTGGAGGCAAGGTGAGCATTTTTCTTTAGCATACATCATCATTTTCGCATTGCATTGCTTTTCCGACTCTACCTCTGATTTTGATCACCTATGTGTTAAAAAGAATTGATTACCTGATAGGATTCGTGCATTTCTCATTAAAAATACAAAAAAATGACAGCAATAAAATTAGGACCGCTAATATTACTCGACCCTGAAATCAACTAAAAAGAAAAATATTTGTTTTGGGGCGAGTAATCCCCTCATTGTCTTCGTTTTACTTTCCCGCGTACACACTAAGGTTAGTGACCAAGTCACATTAAGCCAACCTAAGTGTTTGTACAATTCTTGACTTCTCACCTAAAATCTAAAACAGACAAGATAAAAAGACCGAGCTTTCACGGTCTTCATCGAGTTGAGTAGGTGAAGTGAGGTGTTTGTTTTGTTTTACGAGCGTTTGTCTGTTTTTGCTTCTGTTCATACTAGATCTCTCTGCGCATTTGTGCCTTTTTCTTAACTTCTTTTGACTTGACCATCGTGCTCTTTCAATCATTTTCCTTTTGTTTCGAGATGGCCGACTGGAGCGCTTTTTATCCGGACTTTACGGATCCCTCGTACCCTCCAGTTGACCCACCTCCCTTTTTCTAGGAGGACTTTACTCCTGATTTTTGTACATATCCACCTCAGTTACAGTATCAGACCTCGAACTTTTATCCACCTCCACCTTCAAATCCTCCACCCTCACATCTTCCACCTTCACCCGAGACAGATCTGTTGGAGTCACCTCTCATGATGTCCACACTTGAGATTTTGTCCCAGATCATGAAGCATATGAATTCGAGGATTGGTGACCTCACCTGCATAAATAATATCCCTATTGATGCTTCACGATCTAACAATGTTGATTCATTTGAGGAATTCTGTGAGAGCTTCCAATCGTCCAAAATACAAAAAGCGAGACAATTTTAAAAATACAAAAAAAAAACGGGAGATACATGATCGAGTCAGACTGTGAAGAGAGGTCCCATCTGCCAAACGCTACACCCACACATCCATCCACACTTTGTCCCACTCTTGACCCCGTGGATGCCACTCTACAGACTGCTCTTGGCATTCCTCGTGTAGATGCTGATTTCGATCTCCTCCATTGTATAGAGGAGGTCCAAAAATTAAAAAATTTTTTGACTGAACCCGAAGTGGTGGTCACCATTCATGAGATCATTAAAGCCCCACCTCAACAGGCCATGACCCAATTATATGCTCCTCAAGCCAAGAAGAGAAAGTGGAGGAGCATATCTGAGCGTCATATTTTGACCATGGCCACTGCCCATGCCATCACACACTGTACAATTCCTTGGAAAAGGAATGCAGCTACTCCATTCATCAGTTGCACCATCTCAGACCACACATGTGATCACACTCTCCTTGACAGTTGTGCTTCGATTAGCATCATACCTTTCTTGCTTGTACAATCTCTTCATTTAGGGACTCTAAAGAAGTCAAGGATGATTGTTTTGTTTGTTGATGGATAAATAAAGAGGCCGAAGGGTATCCTACATAACACCACCATTTCGATTTAGGGCATGAACCATACTAATGATTTTGTCATATTGTCCATGGAGACCTCTACTGGGGAGCATTCTCCAATCATCTTGGGACGACCATTTCTCGCCTCTGCAAGAGTCGTTATTGACTATGGATCAGGAGAGATTCGCTTCCGTCCTGTTGATGAGAGCGAGGTGATCATTACTGCACCCACTGGCCACTACCGATCAGAGACCTACACCTGATATGACTTCATCTATCTTAGTTGACCTCTAGAACCATGACCTTGATGATACGATCAGAGACTTTTGTTGTTTGTTGGATTCTACTGAGACCCGAGAATTCCTCCCCATGGAGGAAGACTCGGAAAGCATGGACCTCGGAGTTCCTTCTTCTGGTTTTTGGTGATGTGTTGATGACATCTGTGGGATTTACACGATTGACACCTAAGAGCGGAGGGCAGATATTGATAAGACCAAGGCTAAATTGCTTTTATCCAGGAATTCGGGCCTTTTTATGAGAATGATGATTCGGTTGAGACTTTTGAGGACGAACATGATTCGACTACTTCCACATATGAGTTCGTTCTTTTTGGTTTTTACCTAGGAGAGACCTCGTAGGACGACCTTGACTCCACTTCTTCCGATGATGAGTTCGTCCCTTTTCACTTTGACATCTGTGAGACACCCAAGGCCAAACCTAGCCAAACTACTTCCACTGACTCGTCTTTGCCTTCACATTCTAGGACTACTGAGGATCTTCACCAGGTCGATCATGATAGGCTTTCGTCCACTGCGGACCCCTATATCGACCTCCACCTTGTCAGATACATTCCTCAACGATCCCACAAAAAAGGCTCTCTTTCAACCTTCTTGATCTTTGTACATCCACTATGTTATATATTCGCTTTAGTTTACTTCTATCCATATCCCATTTTCCTCATCCATCCCGTTTTCATGTGGGCCTTGCTTCGAACGTGCTTTGTCAGTATAGGGGGTGGACGAGCCGAGTGTTCTTTCTTCGTTCAGTTTCATCACTCTTGTCGTTGCTTATACTTAGGGCTTTTTTACCCTAAGTATAGGGCGAAAGATGTGTACATCCTCTTCTACGATCTCTTCCTCTATCTTCATTTCTGTTTTCTTCTTTTCTTCTTTTCCTTTTCATTGTTCTTTTTCTACCGAAAAGGTGTCGACCCTTTTTGTTAGTCTTTTATACTTAGGACGTACTGTTTCCTAGGTATAGGGGGTGTGCACCTTGAGTTCTTTCATTCTTTGATCCTCTCCATTATCTCCTCTTCTTATCTATACTTAGGGATATCTTACCCTAAGTATAGGGGGAGATAGTCTGAGTACGATATGTTCATTCCCACCGTTGACCCTTCTTGCTTTGTACATAGTCTGCTATACTCAGGATTATTTGATCCTAAGTATAGGTGGACGGTCGACTTCTCATTGATTCATTTCTTCCAACATTCTTTATTCTTTAGTCTTTTCTATACTCAGTACGACTTATGTCTTCTCTTTTTCTCTCTGATCTATGAGGACATAGCTTAAGCTAAGTATAGGGGGTCGTATATACTCCGTATATACTTTAGCCATAACTCGTACTTTAGTATTTTTATAATAATAAATATGTCTAAAATTTCTTTCTAACTCATTAAAAACACGTAATAAAATGATTATTCTTTAGACTTTTCTATACTCAGTACAAGTTATGTCTCTTCTTTTTCTCTCTGATCTATGAGGACATAACTCAAGCTAAGTATTGGGGTCATATATACTCCGTTTCCATAACTCATACTTTTGTATTTTTGTAATAATAAATGTGGATAAAATTACTTTCTAACTCATTAAAAACATGTAATAAAAAGATGTTTATTATTCCTCAAATTCTTTTTGTATTTACTGATTAATAAATCACGTGAAAACATTTTTTACAAAATGTTTGAAAAATAGTTTCAAAATATTTTTAAAAAATATTTTGAAAACTATTTGGAAGAACATTTTGTTAAATATTTTCAACCTTTGTAAAAATGTTTAGTTTGACAAATTTATTTTCTTTGTGTGAAATAAAATTTTTGAAAACCTACTTGCAAATGGTTTTGAAAATAGTTGCAGAAATATTTTGAAATATATATATATATATATATGTGTATATATATATTGTTTCAAAAACTTTTGAAAAATGATTTTCAAATGTGTGTAAATATTTGCAAAATTATTTGTAAAATTATTTTATACTATAGTTTTCTAAAATCTCAAATAAGTTTGAGGAATATATACATCGCACTAAAATTCTTTATTAATTGTATAAAATTATCTATAAAAATGATCACGTACCCCCTGTAAATTCTTAAAAACATAACTCTTGTAAATATAAATGGCATCCCCGTGTAAATATTTGTACCTAGTTTTTTATCCAAAACCTTTTATTTTCAAAAATCAGAAAAACATTTGCAAAACTAAAAATACCAAAAACATTTACAAAATATTTTTGAAAAACACAAAAAATGCATATGCACCATCTTTTCAAAAATCCATAAAAAGTTCTCAGTCTTTGAAAATTGCATCATAAAATATTTTCGCATTGAACATAGCATTTGCATAGCATTCGCATTTTTGAGATTAAGTTTGGTAATTGAACAAGTCAAAGTAAAATCCAAAGATTGGAGCTTGGTTGGACCTTAAATCTACCTAATAACATGAACCTTATAGGAATTGGAATTGAGGTACTTCAGGTCTAGTTGACTTAATTCTTTGAGAATTGTGAGACTTGGTTCAATGGATTCTTGACTACCTAAGTAGAGTATTTCGGAACACACGCATGACTCTTGTTGATAATGACCTAACTTGGACACCTTCACCTTTCACTTGGCTCAACTCAGTTGAAGTAATGAGGGCATTGGATTTGCCGGTATGAGACGCACACAAGTGGAAACATTTGTCCTCTCTAGGGTGGGAAGTGCACCCCAACCTGTCCAGTAGTAGAGACGTCTAAAGATATGAGAGTGTGGGTTGCAATAATACTTCAAAAGAGGGATAGCCTAGTAGCTCAAGAGGAAAAACTCCTTATGTAATGTTGTTGTATATAGTATTTCAAAAAAAAGAGAGCAAAAAGAAAAAAAACTCCAAAAAAGTGGGCAGGCCTGATTGAAAATAAAATGTCTGCCATAGTGTATATATTTGTATAGTCAATAAGCAAGCTTGATCTTCAAAGTCAAATCATGTAAGCCTGCAACTGGATGACTTGACTATACTGGTCTTGCATCCTAAGATAGGTAGCTACATTGGCTACCGCCCATTCTTCTCTTCACCCACTCCTCTTGAGCTGGTTGTCACTTGAACTTAGAAGGAAATACTCCACTCCTCGAGGAAGGAGTTGCTGGATTGGGGAATCACTGGGCTATCATGCTGGCGATGTCAGTCTTTGTCATTTCAGTTGGGGGGAGCCACTATCACATACACTGTACGAGTCAGATTCATAGTCATAAGGGTTTGCGTATGAGTTGAAATATTCTGATCTGGCTATTGAGGTGACTTGAGCAGAGTTTTGGGATTCTCAAAGGATGTTGGATTTTAAATCTGATTCCTAATAAGGTTTCGATCGCACTAAAATTCCAAAGGTTTGACTTAAGCTCCAAACTTTGATTTTGTGAAGATAATTTTGATAATTAAACTTAATCCACCTTCTTGCTTTTTCTTTTCTTTATTTTTCTTTTTCAGCACTTATTGCACAAGTGTTTGCTAGGGACTAGCAAAGGCAAGTATATAGGGTGATGAATCTCCATTTCATTACCTTTATTCTATCATTTTGGCCTTAAAAACCCTAGTAAATGCATGTAAATAGCCTTAATTTGCATGATTTAACATTCATGCATTGTGGTGTAAATATTGTATAAAATACAATTTTTAATGCCAAAATTATAGAATAAAGAAAAGAAAAGAAAAGAAAAAGAATAAAATATTGAAGATAATTTATGACCCTAAACCCTGAGACCGAGGCATCTTGATGACTATGTTGCCAAGGACTAAAGTAGGTGGGGATAAGGGTCCAAAATACAATAAAAATCCCTTTTACTTATTCATTCTTTATTCATTTTTGAAACCTATTTTATTTTCCACTTTTTATACCTTAAATAAAGAAACATTGAACATGAAAGTTGTAGATAATAAAATATAGAAAAATACAAAATTAAGTTTACACAAAAATAATATACAGAGTAAGAGATATAGTCAGAATAAATTTCCCAAATCCTAACTTCCCAGACCTATATCTCTCAAATAAAAACTTAAACTATATCAAAATCACTTTAATTGTATATAACTTTTAATAAGCTATTTACTGAAGGTGTTTTCTTATTTTATGGAGTTAATGTGTGAAAGTTAGGTTTTGGACCCCTATTGTATAATATACCCAATTAAAATAATCATTTTATTTATTCTTTATTATTTTTATAATTCTATATTTTTATAATTGTTTAAATATTATTTATAATATATGTACATAATAAAACTAAAATAAAACATTAAAGAAAACACTAAAATAAAATATGTATAGGAAATATATAGGTAAAATACCTATATCTATACCTATATAATAAATAGGCTTATTTATTTAAGTGTATATAATACATCAGAAAAAAATAATAAAAATATATTTAAGTATCTAAAAATAAGTATAAACATGTAAAATAATAAACTTCAATAATAAAATAAAAAATACAAGATAAAAATAAAAGACTTAAAAACATCGATAAATATACCTAAAATTTAACCCTAAAAAGTAACTTGTAGTTAACAAGCCCTAAAAAATAAAAATCATAATAAAATTATTTAGAAAAAAATAAACATTTTTTATAACCTAAAATTAATAAAATTATTTAATATTTAATAATGAATTTCCAATATTTATGGCCAGCCTTTTTTCTGGTTGGTCCACGTGGACTAACCAGGAGGAGTCAAGAGTTGTCCTTAGTCAACTCTTTGGGAAGGTTCCTTCTGGACTTTCTTTCCTCGATCCTCCATCTTGCATGCCGGATCGTTGCCTCGATCCTTGGATCGATGTGTCGCTTGTCGTCCTCGATTGAAGTCCCCTGTCTAGCCACATTGTACATATACCCTTCCTACTTCCCTCTCTCTTTTGGACCTATTTGGCCCTCTCTTTCTCTCCCTTTTCGTGTCCCACAGCTTGAGGACAGTGACAGGGTCCTCGCTGAGTGATTAGGCTAATCAAAGGAGGGTGTCTCAAGCAGTCTCCACCACCTCCGTCGTACGCCGGCGTCGAGTCCTTTCTCCTGGATTCTGGCCGGTTGAGGTATCATCTTTTATTGCTTTCTAGCTTAGCTTAACTCTAGGTTTTGTTTCATGCACTTGTTTAGGATTTAACTACGTGATTTAGCCTTAGAGATCTGATCCGTAGTTCATTGTAGCTCCGCTCCGATGAACCATTCACTGTGCTTCCACTGGTTCCCCGATGCGCCAATCACCTCATATCGCTTCCAGTTTGATTCTTCTATGCCCCCAGCACCTCCAGATCCCCATATCCTTCTCGGATCTGGTTTGGGCTTCCCAACTCCGCCGTCTCATCGAGAAGCCTCTTCCACGCGCCACCTTTCTCTCCCCTTTGCCAATAAGATCCCCCGAGCCCTATTTTTCTTGCTTGAACTTCACTTTTAGGGTTTGGTGCCGAAGGACTCCCTTTGGGGTCAATTTTATGAATCATTGCAGGTACCTGGAGAATCTCACCTTCTCCGACCTCGCGGAGGCGCTCTGGCGAACACCGGTGCATTTTGGAGCCTTCGACCATTAGAGGGCCCTTCCAGGAGCCCTTGTGGACCGTCAGCAGCCAGAAGGGAGCCAACCATCACGAGATTTTGAAGACCAAAGCTCGCCCAGCCCATGTTCTTTACTAGTTCTTCCAAGTGTGCTCAGCACCGTCCGATCTCTCTTATTAATCCAGAGAGCACACTTGGCATTGGATCAAGAGATCCAGAGCCGTCAAATCATCATCTGTGATCTAATCGCAGCCGTCCAGACGAAGGGGTATTGCGAGCTCCTGTGGTGACGCGTGGCATAAGTAGATCAGACCCAATTGTTGGCCAGCACGCATTAGTGGGTATTTTGCACCTCCGACCCACATGTTATTGTTCTTTATAATTTAATGCTCAAACTTTCCTAGGTTGTTGCATAATTTTGTAATATTTGCATAAAAACTCCCCGACCTTGTTATAATTACAATTAGGTCCATGCAACGTCACCTCACGAGATGCCCCACATGAGGAGACATTTTGCAGTCATGCCCCTGGAATGTTTTGTATTGTTATTTAGTCCAGGAACTTGTTGTGCATGTTATATAATTCTAGTAAAATTGCCGATTGCCCATGTACTTTATTTTATTATAAAAATGCCCCTATCAGTATTGTAGTTTCTCTTTGTTTCTTATATTTATTTTATATAGCTGCAGTGCTCTAAAAAATCCACAAAATATGTGTATGCTCCTGATTGCACACACTTTCATGCACATATTTTATTTTGCACTTTTAGGACTTTATTATTTACGAAAAACCAAAAAGTGCCCTTTTTGTCCCTGACTATCTTATAAAACCCATAAAAAATATAAAAATGTTTTGAAAAATTCCCCAAAAATATATTTTATTAATTATGTATTTTTAACCTTCAGACCAAAAATCACTAAAAATTATAAAAGAAAACTTTTAAAAATTGAAAAACCCTAAAAAACACTTATAAAAATCTACATAATTCTCTAAAAATAAAAAAATGTGATTTTTATTTTTGTATTTTCTCTATATTATTATTTTATATAAAAAAATAATTTAGAGAAACTTTGACTCTGTTTTCTATTTTTCCTCTCCATTTTAATTTCAGATATTTAATTAAACCCTGATTTAGGGTATTTTTTACTTTAAAATATATGAAAATGAGCAAATATCTTAAAAATCACAAACATAGTAAACAATTTTTAAAAACCCAAAAATATTTTATTCCTTTTATTTTAACTGTTATTATTATTATGTATATCTACCCTAGCCTACTTTGTACATATACTCTATATATAGCTTTATTATATTTTAAAAAATAAAATATAAAATATAAAAATCTAAAAGAAAATATAAAATCAGAAAATTAAAAAAAACAAAAAATAAAAAATTGCATTAACTTTCCTGGTCTATCTACTTTGCTCCCTGTGTTCGACACTCTACACATACTTGCACACTATACACATCTTGTTGTAGAGTTAAATAAAATAAAATTTAACTCCACACCTTTATTTCATTTCTTGATTATTTGTTGTGGGTTAATTGTTGTCTGAAGTTGGGTTTCATGAGTGGTCACCGCATTGACTGGATCTGTCGTCTTGTGAGATTTCTAGACCCTCGCAAAATCCTCTTCAACAATAACATATGGAACTCCATCTCTCTTCTATCCTAGCACAACCCCTAGTGCAAAATCAGAGGAATCAATCATGATCTTGAAGGAAAGAGACCAGTCGGGGCTTGTAGGATGGAGGTTTTCTTGATCTTCCTTTTGAGCAGCTCGAAGGCCTTAAGACACTTATGATCTATAATGAACTCGGTGTCTTTTCCTAAGAGCCCAGTCAACGGTTGAGCAATTTTTGAAAAATCCTTGATAAATCTCCGATAAAAACCGGCATGCCCTATAAAAGACTACACTTGCTTCACGTTGGTTGGTGGCTCTAGTTTCTTGATCACATACACCTTAGCTGGGTTAACCTCCATTCCCTTCGTGGAGATGATGTGACCCAATACGATTCCTTCCTTGACCATGAATGACTTTTTCCCAAGAGAGCACCGGATTCACTTTTCTTATATTTCACGAGGACTCGATCCAAGTGCGTGAGACAATCATTAAATGAATCACCATGGATCGAGAAGTCACCCATAAATACTTCCAGGAAATCTCCAACCATTTCGACAAATATCACGATAATGCACTGTTGAAAAGTGCTAGGAGATTACAGAGCCCAAAAGACATGCGCTTCAATGCGCAAGTACCGAATTGACAAGTAATTGTTGTCTTTTCCTGGTCTTCAGGGGCGATGGATACTTGATGTAGACCGAGTACCCATCCAAAAAGCTGAAGTATTCTCTTTCTGTCAGTCTCTCCAAAATCTGATCAATAAGTAGCAGTGTGAAGTGGTCCTTCTTCGTCGCGAAATTCAAGTGCCTGTGATCCACATCGATGCGCCACGACATGGGTACTCATGTCATTATCTCCTCTCCCTCCTTATTGGTGACGATCTGAAGTCCTGACTTCTCCGGCTACGTGTAAGGGTGCCACCCACTTGGAGTCCGAGATGGAATAAATGAACCCTGCTCCACACCATTTATCTATCTCAATCTTAACCACTTCCTATAAATTTGGATTCAGCCTACGTTGGAATTCACGAGAGGGTTTAGTATTTTCCTCAAGGTATATATGGTGTAAACAAAGAGCTGTGTTAATTCCTTGGAGACCCGATAATCTCCAACCTATTGCCTTGTGGTTTTTCTCTAGTACTTCTACTAGGCAGATTTCCTGCTCTTCGGTCAGATGTGAGCTGATGATGACCGGAAACTTTTCCTTAGGTCCTGCAAGGAAGGCATATCTGAGAGTATGGGGAATGGTTTGAGCTTGAGAAGATCTGTGTCATCTAATAAATCTAGTTTTAACACTGTTGAATCTGGTTGTGTTATGGGTGGACCTTGTGTAGCTTCATCTACCAGCAACTGATCGGATTCGGGGGTTAGATCGCCAAAGATGTGTCGTAGTTTGGCAAAAGCCATATCCAACCCATATTCCTGACTCTTGAATTGTCCTAAAAGAAATGGGACTGATAGGTCCAGATAGACCTCTGAGTCTCTGGGAGTGTAGGGAGATACATGAAGAGTGTCATCTTGAATGAGTTGGCAGCCAAATGATCGACAGTATCCATGTCCTCTCCAGATGAGAGTGATTCTATTGTTTGGTTCTATTTCCATGGCCCAACTATTGTAATTGTGCTATATTGTGCCTCTGACTCAGAAGATACTAACTCGGTGCCGGATTTTGTATCATATCTCTAGAATCTAGTTTGCTTCATTTCTAATTCAACATCTCCAAATTGATCCTAGAGGTATAATCAAATAGGGCTTCTGTGGTCCTAAGGTCACCCTAAGATCATATGGGAATCCTTCCAATTCATAGGGACATCCATGTCTAGCATTGTAAAGTCCACAGGATAGTCTTGTCCCTCAATGCTGATTACAACGTTCCTGATCTCACCCTTGGGTATCTTAGTTGTTGTATCTACAAACTGAAATACGGCTCTCGACTTCCTAAAAGGTCCCGGATTCAAGTGTTCATAAAGTATGGTGGGCATGATATTGATGGAGGAACCGTTTTCTAATGAGTTCTAGCAAACTTGATTTCGTTGGTCTGGTTAGTTACAAAGTGCGCACCCATGTCTGTCTTCTTTCTTGGGAGCTCATTTCTGATTAAGCGAGATGTAGCGATGGAGAGGATGTTCTTCTTTGTTCAGCTTGAGTTCTTTCTGCCGACCCTTGTTGGTGTGCATCTCACCTTAGGGTATTTTCTAAAAGCTGGATCTCTTTCTATCATCCCATCTAAGGACAAAGTGGCCTGATGTCTTATTTACAGATATGGATCTTTCTTCTCATCTTTTTTTTATGTTTTTCTTGTTTCCACTGTTCAGATCATGGGGGAAAGGGATGGAGTGATCAAGATCAGGAATTGAAACATCACTTTTGTTGAAAACAAAAGTCTGTACATGACTCAGACTGGAACTGATAGAGGACTTCGACTCGAACTAGATAAGGAAAATAACAGCTAATGTTGTGGGAGATGCTTCTGCTGTGGTGTGTTCTCCTCTTCCGATTCAAACTTGCTAGACTCTGATGTAAGGTGGAGCTCTATTGTGGGTACATGTGCTCTCTCCTCTTCATCTTCCCCATATGTATGCTATGGTGTGGACACTGGGGATGTGGTCTCCCCTCTTTATCTTTCCCAGATGTATGCTTAGGTGTGGACACTAGGGCTATGTAACTGTGTTCCTTTGCTCGATCATGCATGTCTTTCCGCTCCTGAGAGAAATATGATTCATGTCATCATGTGAAAAGATCTCGCATTCAGGTAAAGAACATTCTGAAATTATTACATGATTTTTGTGTCCAATGTTATTAGGATTAGCTTGGACTTTAGCGGGAATCCCGGTTTGTAGTGCAATGCACTCATCTCTCCATATGAAAAGTCGATTGATATCAACTCTCATGTCATGAAGTTCATCCAGCACTCAATGGATTTCAGGAGAGATTGAAGAGGAAGACCAATGAACTTACTTGGGATGGGGTTGATGGTATTGCTGGCTCTAACGGTACTAAACCTACTAGCCTTGGTGTTGATACTATTGTTGTTGCTGCGAGTTCTGTTAACCCAAGCGATATTGCTGGTATTGTCGTCGCTTCTACTGATATCTAAGATGAAACTGTGGTGATCGAGGCTTTGGAGTAGGGTTGGGATCTTGTCGATTGATTGGATCATGATTGTACCAGACTCTGTTTATCTCCGTGACTTGTGGAGGTTCCTTGTAAAATGTCTTGTCAGAGTTTCTTTGGTTTGCAGGGTGAAAGATTGCTCTCCACTCTAGTTGCTCTATTGCCCTACCCCTTGCCATTTATTGCAGTGAATCTGGTGTATGGGGACGAGGGGTGTAGTTAGGGCAAATATCTGGATCTTAGATACACTATTAGCTAGTTCCTCCATCTGCTTGGGTGGTTTAGACAATTTCTCCATATCAGTAGATTTATGGAGTTCGCCCACCTTCTTGTAAATCTGTTCGACCATAGTTAGCTTATCAGCTATGATTCCCATGTCAGTGCTTTGGTCGGTGGACAAATTTTTTACGATCTTCTTTCCCCCTTATTTTGATATAAGCGAAAGAGGGTTGGGCATGTATGATCGGTTTGTGGTTTGTGTAAGGCTTGTGTCGGCTAGTTTTTCAAACACTTTGTAAACAGTGTCTACATATTGGCCCATGTAGCTTCCTCCACAAGAAGCACTAACTAACCCTTGCATCTATGGGTTCAGACCACTCACTGGACTTTGGACCAGCATCATCATACTAATGCCATGCGATGAGCATTTTTGAATTAGATCATTAAAACTCTCCAAAGTTTCATGAAATGGTTCATTTGGGAGCCTAGTGAAGCTCGTGAGTTTAATCCTCATCTGATTAATTCTACTCATGGGGTAGAATTTCTTTAAAAATAGTCTTGAATGCATCCCAGGTTGAGACTGCCTCCCCTAAATTTTTGCGCCAATATGTAGCCTTATAAGTCAAGGCAGATGGGGGTGGCTCACAACCTAATATAGTCTTGACTAACCCTAGGATGAGGTAGGTTGTCACATACTAGTTCAAAATCTCAGAGTAAGGAGTATGGTTCTTCATGGTTGTTTCCTCCAAACTTGGGAAGCAGTGCGAGGAAGTGTTTTTGCTTGAACGCATCCTCAGGAGGTACCGGTCTCAGCCATTTGTAGTCATTATCAATCTTTGGGAGGTATGTGTCTTCCATGGCAGCATCTTTCGGATTTCCAGCCCCTTCTAGTTCTACTAACCCAGCTCTCAGTAGTTTATTATGTTGCTCAGCTACGGTTATCCGGGCCAGGATTACTATCACTGGATCATTATTATTCTCGTCTTCACCACGATTCTTTTTTAGAGGCATTTTGTCTTCATCTTCACTCTCAGATGTGGATAAGTCTGAATTAGATACGTATGTAGAAAGTTTGAGAGACCCATCAAAGACAAAAGTTTCTTTGTCAGGAAGAGAACTAAGAGAGGGTTAGTCAGTGATCGACTAAACCCTGAAGATGACTTGCTGGTCCTAGGAAGAGAACTAAGAGTGGGCTTGATAAGAGGGTCATCTCAAACCTGGGGAGACATGAAATCTAAGGGGTTCTGTGAAGTGTTCGCAAAGTCTGACTAAATTCCCTAGAGAAATCCATCTTTGATGTCAAGAGAGTCTGTAAGAGCGCGATGATCGGGTCAAGAGAGAGAGAGAATACACTAGATGAGGGTACAATTATACAACCTTTAGACACACAAAGCAAACACAAATCAAACTCATAGATTCACCCACTCTACACTTGTGAAGGCACATTAGGGTTTGACCGCTTATTTTTCAATTTTAATTTAATGATAAAATAATCTTTGAGAATACTAAGCTGATCTTAGGTTCTGGAGAGTGTCACAAAGACTAGCTCGAATTCATACGGCTAGTTGCATCCATTTTTAGTCGATAAGGTGTAAGTACATACCGTAGAACAACTACCCGTATTACTTCAGGCTGGTGCTTAACACGTTGTCCTTTAACCACCCAATCTGCTAAGGAGACCATAGTTTTCTCATTGAAAAGTAGCTAGTCGTTTTTAAATTCAATAGTTAGAATGAGGCCCCAATGTTTTGGTTCTACCCTAAGTGTGCGATTCTTTCCTACATACAATGAGTGGGTTTCTCTCCACCAGTCACAGGGTTGATTTTATGTTAGTTTATTTACAGTCACCATGATTAGCAGTCGCGGTTTTAATTTAAGGTTATCACTTAGGTCTTAAATGAGCACAAAAATATCACATCTAAGGAGCAGTCCCAATTCCTTTAAATCATAAGTTGTAAAAATAAGGTAGAGAGGATCGAGAAATCAAATGCTAACATGAAATCAATAATGCATGATAAGAAGAATACTTATAGTAACTACTTGCGTTCTTCATGTAGGATGCAAGACAATGAATTAAAATTTCTATTAATGCACATATGAAAATGCATTAAGTAGATAGTTCTACTAACGAGAAGAATTGCGTATTAAAATTTGACTAAGTTGAACGACCTACTAGTGTGTCTTGTTAGTGAAAATGTGTGGCCTAAAAATTTCAAGCACAAACAAGGATAAATATCTAAGCTAGCCGTGCACCTAATTCCTACGCCACTCAAGTTGGGTCCCAACTACGTAGAAGGGTTGAAATAGACCCAACACACACAAAGAGTTAAGTCCAAATTATTACAAATACTAGGGTTCGGGGTGACCCTGAAAATACAGAAAATAAAACTATTCTGACACTCTCTCTCAAAATAAAATTAACAGTCATCTTTGTAGATCCTTGATTTTTTTGTCCAAAAATTCACTTTGAGTTATATACGAAGAGAGAAAATGTGATTAGTAACCAGAGTGAGAAATAAATGCAAAAAAATGTAAAAAAAATAAAATAAAATTGAGTGCAAAAATAAAAAGAAAATGAAAGGAAAGTGACACAAAAATTATACTCACAATAATCAATAACAAAATAAATTTAAAACCTTAAAAAATGTGTTGTTCTCCAGCAACGATGCCATTTGATGATCGTGGATCCCACCACTTTAATAGTCAATGAATGTAGTATAGGAGGCGGAAAGTGATTCATCAAAAACCATAAATTGTGAATATTACGGAACAATTTTTACTTGGTAAGTATACCAAGGTCGAACATAGGGAACAATGATTTTTAGTTGCGTTGTTTTTAAATTAATTTAAATGCTTAATTAATTTCTAAGGTAATCTCTAAGTCAGGAAATGAAATGAAAAAGAATGCAATCCAAAGAAGCAAAATAAGTAAAGAAGACAATGAAGCACATGATCTGTGATTTATAATTTCAACCTGAAAAAAATAAGCAATTAATTCCTCAAAAGAAATCATAGATCAAGAATGAATTCAAGAAATATTTTTCAACTGATTTTTAAGCTGCAGGCTAAAGATTAATCCATGAATAATTCTGCAAACAATGAGCACACTTGATGAATTCTATCTAAAAATATTTGACCTCGAAATTCCCTGTGAATTACTTCCAAAAAATAATAAACTTTATTTACATCAAATATCAGGGAAATAACTTAATTCCTCGTCCTTAAATAAGCCCCTGCATAGATTAAATTCTCAATTAATAATCATTAATAATTACAAGAAAATGGATTAAATATCCTCAATCGTATCCCTACATAATAAATCAATATTTTTCTCAATATCAAATAGCACAAATCTATCAAAAATCGGCCTACATTGATCAAAATAGATCCTCAATTAATAATAGGCTTAAGCCAAGCTTTGATTTGTCTACAATATATATGAGTTGAAAGTACATAAAAATAGCTTCAAAATGACATATTATGCGTAAATATCAGAGTTCAAATGAGAGAGAGATATGCTAAAATGAAATTCCAGGGACTAAAATGAAATAAAAATAAAGTTATTTCTTCAGAAAGGTCCCTAGAGGGACTTATCTGCAGTATAGAAAACTCATCTAGGCCTCCTTTTAATTTACCCAAATGGGCGCATGCGTAACACATGACCTGGGCAGGGAGGGGTCTTTTTATAGTTTTGTAGGAGGGCAGTGGCCTCCCTGCAAAATCTCCTTACTGGCACGTGATGGGCACGTGCCTCGACTAGTGGGGGCCTCTTTCATATTTCTAATGCTCCATGGGGTGGCCTTGAAATTTACCCTCGCAACACGTGTTGCACACGTGTCAGAGGAGACTCAAGGCAGAGGCGAAGGCTCAGGTATGTGTCTTGGGTACCCGAAGCCACAATGCGGGCGGAGGCGAGGGCTCGGGTATGTGGCTAGGGTAGTCAAGGCAGGGGTAGGGTTGAGCGTTTGGAGGCAATGTAGATGCTGGAGCTTGGCCAAGCTGTCGGAGGTGAGAAGGCAACGACGTCGGGAGGTGCGACGAAGCAGCGATGGGGCAGGAGGAAAGGGGTGGCGACGTCAGCGGAATGATGATGATAAGGATGGAGAGAGGTACGATCCGAAGGGGAATGGATACAGAGATGATCATGGAGGTGCAACGATGTTGGGAAGCAAGAAGGAGGATGAAAGCAAAGGAATCGTTGGCGTGCGATTGGTTGAGTAGCTCGAGGACAAGGCTGCAGCAGAGCTTTTTGAGCTCTGGATCTCACCGAAGGAGACGAAGGTTGTTGCTCGAAGGAGGAATCAAACATTATCACTGGTGATTCGACCTAAGCTCTATGACTCTTTCACTTCTAAGAATGACAGATGGATGATGATGATGTGGTGGCGAAGCTCTTATAGGAGGAGGAAGAGAGGAGAGTAGCAATTGGGGAGGAGTAATAGCGATGGTAGTTACGCGGAGGAGGAGAGGAGCCAGCGGCGGGTATTGTAGAAGGTGGAGGATAAAATGACTGGGAAGGGTGATGATGATGGTCACGTGCGCAACACATACCTGAGAGGGTGAAGATGGCATGTGCCTGGGAAGAGAGAAGGAGGAGGGGCAGGGTCACGTGCAGAGCATGTGACATAAAGAAGAGAGAGAGTAGGGAGGAGAGAGGAGAGAGGAAAATGGAAAACATAAAAATTAAATAAAAGTGTAATACACTAAAAAATTAAAAAATAAAAATAAAAATAAAAATAAATAAACTAAAAATAAAAATAGATAAAATTAAGGATTAAATAAAAGAAATATAAAAAATCAAATAAGAAGAAAAACCAAAAAGAAATAATAAATGAAGTCAAATCAAAAAGTGGTTGATGTGAAAGTAGCACGTCTCGACAAGATCTGCAACTTCCGTGACGGATTCAAAATCAAAAGAGGTTATTTGTACAAAACGTATTTTTGGAGGAGCTCTATAGATAATAAAATACCACTATTTTGCATTTTTTTCTTTTGTATTTTTAATTTGATTGTAATTAGTGAATTAATTTATATACAATATATACATAATTAATTTGATTTTTATGGCTTTTTTGTAGGTTAGAAAAAGTTGAAATAATAATGATGAAGATAAAAATGCACAAAATATACCATGTAAGATTTTAGTATTTTCTCTTGATTTTCTGATTTTTATGGGTTTTAATTCTTGATTCCAAGCTAGTTAATTAATTAAAGAAAATATTAGAGAAAGAATTAGGTTAAAATACTTTATTTTTTTACATAAAATAATTGGCTCAATCCAGGTTAAAAACAAGGTTATTTAATTACATATTATAACCTTTATTTATGTATTGTTAGTGAATGTTAGTGAATCAATTTTAGGAATTTAAATTAGCAATTTGTCAAGGAGACTATGCTAAGATTTTCATATAAAGTAGATGAATCATGGATTCATCATGTTGCAATACCCTTGAAGCTAGAAGGGTATCGATGTAATTTGACCCTGCCACATGCCGACACACGTAGTGGAGTTCTTCGTCAATACCTAAAATCACATAGGGTCCTTCTGCAGTATGGTCGGGTCATGTGCAGGGAGCACATAACCCGAACCTGGGCATATATAGAGCTATGGGTCCACACTTCCACGTGGGTATGCCTACCTGCTCTGAGTCTCCCATGGCAAAGGCTTGTTTCTTGGTCCAGAACGAAGTCTGAAGCGTCGGATTGGAAGCGATCCAATGGCTATCGTATGGGCGCTTTTGAATGGAGAGGATGGCTCTTTGAGAGTTTATCCAAGGGGCGTGGTATAGTCATGATGCTCTCCCTCAGATGAAGATCTGACAAAAACTGTAGTACCTGACATTCCTCTACCTTTCATCTTTCTTCCTCGTTGATCTCTGGTTGATCGATGAAGTGTGATGGCTCGGTGCTATCCCTTGTCTCTATCGTTAGGCTCCAATAGAGTGAAGTGGTAGCGAAGCTCGTGTAGTCGATGGGGAAGGGAGCAGGATGGTGGAGGTTTGCAGAAGGTAGAAAGGGAACTGGGGATAGAGGAAGGTGGGGATGGTGCGATCGAAGAGGAAGACGTAGAAGTTGGTGTGATGGAATCACCTGATGGGTTGGAGGGTCGTTGGTCCACTGCAGTCCTTTCCTCATCCTTGGACGTGTCCCGATGAGGCTCCAGATGGCTAGAGCACCGTGGCACGGTGGGGAACCCATAGATCACGCCTAGGGGAGGTTGTCACTGGTGAGACAGAGGTGTTATCACCACCTTGATTCTCAGGCTCTCCATCTATTTCTTAGTCAGGAAACGATGGTTGTGGTGGATGGTGAAGGTAAAGATCTGATAGGGGCTTAAGTAGGCGAGAGTCGAAGGTTGTTGGGTTCTGAGATTACATAAGATTAGGTTGGTTGCGATCACAGGACGAGATATGATCGAGGATACAAGGTTGACGATAACGATTATGTGTGTTCGCATTTGGTTTGGGATTTATACAATTAGAGTTGTGGGGAGGAAGTCGATATGCAAAAGATTAGGTTTGGCGATGGGTTCCCAAGGATTGGGGAATCAGTGGTTGGAGATTAGATTAGGTTTTAGGAGATTGGGATTTCCATTTCTAGAAGAGGGAGGCGCTGGTGGGTCGAGGTAGTTGGTCAGAGTTGCTACAGAGTCAGGCGGCATAACAGAGATCAGGTGGAGCAAAGCGCATCAAAGGGGGTTGTTAGCCATGTGAACCCGAGGCGAACTATTTCTACAATAAATGTTATTGTAATATTTTATATATCAATAAAGGTCATTAGTTTATTTCACTCCTTATCTGAGATTAAATGAATGAATGCACTGTAAGGTCCCTTAATACAATTAGGGTGATGTACCATGGCAATCTTAATGATCATATAGCTGTCGATTCAAATATTGAATCATAGAAGCTGGTGCTTGATGATATCTAAAGAGTTAGATTGAGGTCTCATCAAGTACCGTCAAATGATTATTAGGAGATGATCTCTAGCCTGAGAAGAAGAAGTCAATTCTTCTACAAAGGTTGATATCTAACTGACCTCTTGATGCAGGTCCTCTGCATAGGAATAGAGATTCAGAGGCGTTACATAAGTTAGGTGAAAGAGTTAACTTAACGAGATCGAGATAACGAAGACCTATGTCATATATTATCATGATATAGGTACACATCCTCTGATCGGAGACAGATGTGTTGCTATATGTCTGAGTATGCATTTGATAGACCGATACGTTAATGACCTAGACAAGGTCTATACACCGATGAGCTAGTGTGCATGCAAGGGCATATGAGTAATACGATCTCTCAAAGAGATCATACAAGTTCACTACCGAACTTGAAGTTATGAGCTCACTCATGAGATATTGGGATAAATTTTTGTGCACGATCGTCTCACTTCGAAAGCTTGATAGAATTTATGGGTATGATATATGCTTTTTAAAAGCATATGATCGATACCAACTCCCAATGATCAATTGAGAAACCTAATGATAAAACCCTGAATAAGACAATTCAAATATGATCCAATACTTTGGGTTTAATCAAGGTCTTCCAGTATGTAGGATGTACGGGTATTAGGAATACTCGAGGGTGATGTGATCGTTAATGATTGTATAACCATGACACTTTCATTCCGAGGGAGTGATGAAACAAGTTTGCATTTTAGTGACTTCTCTCAGTACATTAATATATATGATCTTAGTCCAAATGTTGGATATTGATTTGGATATGTTTTGAAAGCAATAAGAAGATTAGATTTACTATTTTATTTAATCAAACGTCTTTAAGAGGTACCCAAGATCTGGATTTAAGATATGATCTCAATCCAAGTCACTGTACATGGAACGTACAACCGCCCTATCCTGCTCTCCAAGTATTCGTGGAGAAAGCACATTATTCTTGAAAGAAATTCAAGAATGATTCATTTGTTGATAATGTATCTGAGAAATGGGAAATGAATAATTAAATATGACTTAATTATCATGAATAATTTGAATATGATTCATATTATTTTGGACACATGAGAACTAACGTCTAAGATAATTAAATATGGTTTAATTATTAAAGATGTGATTAATATGGATATTACTATCCATAATAAACATTAATATTGTAAATATGATTTATAATATAATGGAGAGAGTTAATTATAAGTAGGATTTACCAATTAAATGTTGATGTAAATTGGATTCACATTATACATTTAATTACAAATGCAATTTATATTTTATTAAGTGGTTCAATTTGATTCATAATTATCAATGATTTTATATGCAATTGTCACAAATAATATGCAATAATTATTTGATGGAATTTTGTTGACAAAAGAATCTATGAAGTAAGAATTAATATAATGATATTACATTAGGATTGGTGAGAGTTTTCCCTCTCCGATCTAAGGGTGGTCATCTACCTTGATTAAAAGGGATAGAGGCTTTCTCCTTTCCCTTTTAATGGAAGGTGGAGGCTTAGTCCTATTCCATTCATAAGAATCTTGAATTAATTAAAACTAAATATGTTGAGATTATTTACAACATATTTATTTTCTTTTGAATTAAATTAAAAGTTGTTATGATTTTTTTGCAACAAAATCTCAACCATTGATTTGAATTAGGAGTGCATCTCCACCATACAATTTAGTATAAAAGAAAGGGTAGACCTAACCTTTTTTACATTACAACAATTGCAAGAGAAATTTCTCTCTCTCTCTCTCTCTACACGTCTCATCTCTCTCCCTCTCCAATATTGTGGTCGTCCACCATATTGCCCGAGAGAGCTCCACCATCGTTGCAACATCTTTGTGCTGCCAGATCAACTACTCATGGATCTATGCCTTCTTCGATGCATCTTGCTCATGAGGAAGGCCATCGATTTCGTGCGGCAAAATCAGGTGACTCCGCACTCGGATTATCAACTCGAATTGTGGGAGCTCCGCGTGTCATCTACGCGCCCTCAAGTGCTTCTATACCGGATCAGACTTGAGACAAGAGGTTTTCTTACTTTAGAGATTAGCGATCGCACACACGCTCCAAGAGGTAATCCTAATTACTTGTTTGTGATCTTGATGAAATGATTTTATATGTGTTCTCGAATCGTGGTATTTCATCTATTTAGAAAATTTAAATCATGATGCCCTCGCAACTAGTATGTTTAGTTGACCTAGATCGCATTCGATGGGAACTTCACGCTTCGGTGATGAGCTAAGGCCTAAACTCTAACCTTCAAGTGGTATCAAAGCCTTGGTCAAAGGTTTTATATGTGATCCCAAACTCTAGGTGAACGAGATCTTTGTATATCAGATGCGTGGGGACTAGTTATTTTGCATTTGATGTTTATTTCGAATTGTTTTTTTGCTAAAATAAGATATCTATGTTTTTGCATTGTTTGGACGAATTTTTTGGATAATAAAATATATTTAGAGTGTCTAAATTTATCCCCAAAATAGCTGCCACTTGGTGGCACTAAAGGTGCATAAATTAAAATTCGAAAAGTTCCCGCAGTTACATTGTTTTTGCATGTATTCACAGATCTGTAACAAATTAATTTTTGGCTATTATTTTCCCATTATGAAATAAGAAATTAATAATTTAATTAAATAGAGAATAAAATCAGCAAACCTCATGATTTTATTTCACATGATTCCGACTCTATTTGCCCTAGATATTCCATATTTAGTGGAAATGGGTCGGATGATGATTGGATCATCAAGATTACTTTCTATATGTATTTATCATTCAATATCAATCAAGGAAATTATAGATCTATCATTATTAATTGATGCTTAATATTTATTTTATAAATATTTTATTAATCATCAATCACCATTGAATGAATGTTTCATAACAAAAGTTCTAGTTTAACCTACCATAGTCGTAGGACAACTCTTAAATATAAAACATGTTTGCTTGATATGATTAGAAATTTAATATCTCAAAATTATTTTAAGATGCCTAAGATTTTTGAGAGATTACTATATAGTATATTGTTGATCATCAAAGGAATGATCGATAAAACTGCAAGTACATTGATCTAATGATTATTGTTCTTTACTCATTATGATGATGATGTTTAAGACGTAGACATGTTAATGGGTTATTTAATTGGCAACCTCTGTAGCATTTCGAGTGGAAGCACTCCCTGATAGCATCGTTTGCCTGACCTGTCTTTATCCATCTTGATGATAGGGTGATATGAGTAAATCAATTTGTACACTATTTACTTAAACTCAAGAATAATATGTACTTGTGTGAGCATAATACTATATGGTAATGTCAAGCAAACCCTAATTGTTTGTTGGTTGATTGATTGGATTAATAATTTATTTAATATGATTAAATTAATTAGATCTAATTAAACATGAGAACTCTGTTAGGAATAGAGGTGTAATCCCCTTGGAAGAATTAATTATGTGAATGTCATTCATAATAATTAATTAAAATTTGAATAGAATTTGTAGTATCGTATAAATGACATTCATGGTCTCCCGTCAAAGTGAAGGGTTCTGTCATCATGGATTGTATACCGGAGACACCTGTCAAAATTGACAGCTACTACATACAAGCGCACATGGATCGAGTTCTTTGCTTCTCGAAAGAGTAAAGACGTATAAGTAATGACCCCAATATTGGTTCCTCATATTAATAGGGTGATATTGGATTGCACATAGCGAGTGTTATTCCTATTGATGGTTTATTCAATTAATGACAGATCAACATCACCCTAGGAGTGGTAGGAGCGGGTATTAAAGACCGAATTGGGAAATACAAGTTGGAATTGCAAGGCGGAATGAGTTCCCGCTTCTTTTTATCCAAGTTGCAGTTTCACATATTATTGGGATGTAATAAAGATAAAAGGGAGATCCCATATCTTGCTAGAGTATAACGGTAAGTATATCTCTTACTTTTAGTGTGATTAAGAGAATGAACTTCCAGAATTGAAAAGGAAAGACTAACTTGATTAGAAATCCTTAATTAAATAATTTAAATCCGAATATATAATTCACTATATGTTCTGAAACAGTGCAAAAAATGTGCATTCTGAATCTCAGATGAAATCTATGAACCCCTTATTAGGTTTCTAAAGGTCAACCAGTTGACCAGACCTAATTATTCGGACTGGATCTGAAACATGGAGCTTGTTCTATCTGCCGACTGCATTGCATATGTGTTGATGAAGAACAAGCATGCAAACCCTCTCACTTTGGAATAATTAAAATTCAATGATATGATGAAGATCATGCATTGGCAAGTGTTGTGTATTGGGATCTCTATCCAATGTGTTGCGGAAGAACATCTTGACATGGTACGTTGCCAAGATATAATGCTGAATCTTAAAGAGATATTTGGTGATGTAAATCACACTTAGTGCTACAACATTATGAAGGAACTTATTCGCTGTAAGATGCAGGAAGGGACTTCGGTTCGAGAACATGTATTCAAAATGTTTAGTTACCTTTCTAAACTAGACACTCTTGGGGCATATAGGATGCAGAAATGCAGTCCGACTTCTTTCTGTTATCCATGCCCAAGTCTTTCACCAATATTGTGGTATCGTACCACATGACCAAGATGAACTTAAATGACACTGAACTCATAGCTTCATTAAAGTCTACAGAAGATGTAATGCAGATAGAGAATCTTGCCGGCAGTGCAATGGTTGCACATGTTAAAGGAAAACGTGGCTGGAAGAATGGGGCTCGAAAGGGTCCAAACCAAAAGAAGAAGAAGAAGAATAGGAAGAAGAAGAGTCAAGGTGTTGGCTCATCTTATCATGCTACCATATTGACATCATCAAAGAAGACCGATATGTGTCATCACTGCAAAAAGCCAATGCACTGGAAGTGTAAGTGCCCAGAATACCTTAAAATCTATGAGAAAGCTAAAGCCCAAGCAGATATAAAATCTACTTTCATCATTAAAAATAATTTTCTTATAGGACGAGAAGGTAGTTGGATCGTTGATTCAAGTGCCTTTGTTCATGTATGCAATTTGTTGCATCTGTTTCAGGAAACTAGAAGTCTTGATGAAGGGGAGATAGCCTTCCAGATGGGATCTGATGCAACTGTTGCAACAACCACCGTCGAGACCTACAGATTATCACTATTTAGCGAGAGAGTTCTTATGCTAAAAGAATGTCTTTATGTTCCGGATGTTAGTGAATGATATGGGAGAATCCTTAAGTGCATCACGGAAGCGTGAGGATCGCATCATATACTCGAGAGCGACTAGTCGCACTAGTTGCTCGGTGCAGCAGAATTTAAAAATTTTAATCGATGAAACCATATGATCCAAGAACACTTCTTGGATCATTTCATCTAAACCACATACTAGATAAAGGAATACCTCTTGTAGCGTGGTCGTGATCGAGTCTCTAAGAGAAGAGACCTCCTGTCTCAAGCCGATCCGTCAGAGGAGACACTTATGAGCATGGAAATGAGTCGCGTGCTTCTCGCAATCCAAGTAATTGATCCAAGCAATGGATCTCCTGATCTCGTCTCACAAGATCAAACATCTTCTTTACGAGCAAGGCGCACCAAAGAAGACGGAGATCCAAGAGTTGTCGAAGGAGCAGCACAACGGTGATGCGACGATGGTGACGACCGTCTCTATAGGGTTGGTGTGGACGACCACTCAAGAGAGAGAGAGGTGGCATGAGAATGAGAGAGAGAGAGCGATTGATGTTGTAACTTGAAGAGCAAGGGATTCCTCTTCTTATATAGTATTTTGGGAGTCCATGGATCTCAATCCATGGACATCACAAAATCAATGGACGAGATTGATTTGTACTTCTTTCAATGGCCATGATTTTATTGTAAAAACGCAACAACAATTAATTTAATTTAATTCAAATACATATTGATAAATCAATATAAATTAATTCCAAATTAAATCAATTAATCTTGGAGAAATTGAGGAAGGAGATTGCCCTCATCCCTAGAAAAAGGTGGGGACAGCCATCTAATCCCTTTAGGACTTGCTGATCATCCACCTCCTTGAATTGGAAGGAGGCAATCTTCTTCCAATTCATGAGATTACATTATCTCATGAAATCTCTAAGATTTACAACAATACTTGTTGTAAATTATCTCAAAAAAATGATTCATTATTATATTAATATTGCAACCATGCCATTGGAAATATGTGAATCACATTCACAACCCAAAAAAAATGTAAATTATATTTTCAATTAATTATCCCATGTGAATCCAATTCACATCAATAATTAATCAATAAATATATATCACAATAGGATCTCTCTAATACAATATAAATCACATTTATAATATATATATATATATGAATAATTGGATAGTGCTATCCACATTATTCTTATTGATAACAATTAAATCACATTTAATTATATTGGACCATCATTTTCATGCATTTAAATATTATGAATCAAATTCACATTATTTATGATAATTAAATCACATTTATTATCCATTTGTCGTTGCTTAGATATAATTCAACAATGGAATTGTTCTTGAATTTTTTCAAGAATAATGCGCTTTCTCTGCATATACTTGGCGATAAGGACATGACGATTGTATGTTCCATGTATAGTGACCTGGATATTGAGATCGCATCTCAAATCCATATCTCATGATCTCTCACAAATGCTTGATTAAATCAAGGTCGTAAATCAAATATTCTCATTACATATGAATCTCATTCATATCAATGTCCAACACTTAGATCAAGATCAGATTACTTCTCTACTGAGAGGAGTCACTAAAATCCATACCTATTTCATCACTCCCTCGGAATGGAAGCATCATGGTTATACAATCGTTTATGATCACATCACCCTCAGGTTTTCCAAGACATGTACATCCTGCATACTGGAAGACCCATGATAAACCCGAAGAAAAAGATCAATTTTACACTGTCATCTTTAGCGTTTCATCATTAAATTTCTCATTTTTGGTCATTGGGAGTTGGTATCGATCATATGTGTTCCAAAAGCATATATCATACCTGCAAATTCTTGTCATGCTTCCAAAGCACGACGACCATGTGTGGAATTTAATCGGTCCCAATACCTCATGAGTGAGCTCATGTCTTCCTATTCACAAGTGAACCTGTATGATCCCTTTGAGAGATCATATTACTCATATGCCCTCATTTGCACACAATCTCGTCGGTGCATAGACCTTGGTTAGGTCATCAACTTATTGGTCTGCCAAATGTACATACTTGGACATATAGTAACACATCTGTGTCCAGTCAGAGGATGTGTGCCAATATCGTGATAGTATACGACATATGACTTTGGTTATCTCGATCTCGTTAAGTCAACTCTTTGACCTAACTAATCTGAAACCTCCGAATCTCTATTTCCATGCAGAGGACCTGCATCAAGAGGTCAGTCAGATATCATCCTAATGAGAAAGGATTGCCATCTCCTACTCAGGCTATAGATCATCTTTTAACAATCATTTGGCGACGCTTGTATAGTCCTCAATCTAACTCCTTAGATATTCATCCAAGCACCAGCCTCTATGATTCAACAACTGTATGATCATTAAGATGGACATGGTACGTAACCCTAATTGTATAAGGGACCTTATATTGCATTCATTCATTTAATCTCAGATATGACTGAAATAACCAATTACTTTTATTGATAAATCAAATATTACAATAACGTTTATTGTAGGAATGGTTCGCATTGGGCTCACATGGCTAACAATCTCCCACTATCCCTCAGAACCATTCAGGTACAATCCTTAAACCCTTGCTCATTACATTCTGGTCGAAAACCTTCTGTGTCAAAGGTTTGGTAAGAGGATCGGCAACGTTGTTGGCAGAGGCAACCTTGGTGATGATCGATGTCACCACACTTTTGAATCTCCCGAATGATGTGGTATTTCCTTTCCACGTGCTTGCACTTTTGATGCCATCTGGGTTCCTTTGCATGGGCAATGTCTCCCATGTTATTGTAGAGTATCGGGATGGGAGAAGCAGAGGAAACTATGCCAAGTTCCAGCATGAACTTGTGTAACCACACTTCCTCCTTTCCAGCATCCAATGCGGCAATGTTTTTGGCTTCTGTTGTTGAATCTATTGTAGCATCCTGCTTCTTGCTTCTCCAGCTCACAGCATCACCGTTCAACAGGAACACAAACCCTGATGTCGACTTTTGATCATCAATATCCGACTGGAAGTAGGGCTGTAAGAAAATTCTCGAGTTCGATATTCGCTCAAGTTCGGCTTGCTAAAAGTTCGATTCAGATTCGTTCGAAAATAAACGAACCGAACCTGAACACAAGTTTATGCTCGATTAAATAAACGAACCGAACCTAAAAATCATAGGTTCGCTCAGGTTTGATTCGTTAAAAGCTCGATAAACATGCACATATACATATATCTGTATCCGTAGAAGTGGACCTTATTTTGAGATAAGTCAATTTTGACCCAGGATAAGTGAATTTTGTCTAGAGATAAATGTATATTTACGGGATAAGTAGGTTTTATCTCGGTATAAACTATCCAAAAATAAATAGTCACATCATGTTTACAACATCCATCATCTATGTGTCTAGTACTTTTTCCTTCTTTATCTTCAAATCAACAGAACAAGTATAAACCTTACTTATCGAATATCTCCATGTTATTCTTATTCCTTATTCTCATCGGAATAAATGTAAAAATATATTATAATTATACTTTTTTCAAAGAGATGAATCCATATTAATCTATTTTTTCAAAAGATGAAGATGAGTTAGATAAAGAAAAAAACTAAATGAATTATTTATTCTAATTGTAAAATCATATATATATTTATTTCTCTTCTTTTCACTCCCTCTGAATTCTTAAGTTCGATATTTGCTTAGGTTCAATTCGTTTAAAAAGAGGTTCAATTCAGATTCGATTCGAAAATAAACGAACCGAACCTGAACACAAGTTTAGAATCGATTAAATAAACGAACCGAACCTAAAAAATATAGGTCCGCTCAGGTTCGGTCCGTTTACATACCTAACTGGAAGTCTGAATCTATAGATCCCGTGACTTGGACCAAGACATAATCTTGCGTCAGTCTTAAATACTTGAAAATGTTCTTCACTACATTTCAGTGTTGTTCTCCATAGCAGGATTGGTAATGACTTACCACTCCCACTGCATGGCATATATCTGTCCTTGTAAAGATCATGGCGTACATTAAGTTTCCTACAACTGATGCATAGGGGCATCTAGTCATGGCTTTCTTTTCCTCAACACTTTGAGGAGCCATCCCTTTAGATAGGTGGATACCATGTCTTAAGTGAAGGAAAACTTTCTTGGAACTCTCCATACAAAAACATTCCAAAATTTTCTTAATGTACCCATGTTGTGATAATCCTAATACCCTCTTTTCTTAGTTTCTGAACAACTTCAGACCCAAGATGTAAGAGGCTTCTCCAAGATCTTTCATCTTCAAGGCATGGGATAGCCAACTCTTAACACCGGTCCTCATCCATGTATCATTCCCAATGATAAGGATGTCATCTACATAAAGCACGATGAACACAATGGTGCTCTCACTAAGCTTTTTGTGCACACAAGTTTCATTAGGATTCTGCACAAAATCATAACTCTTTATGGTTTCGTCAAATCTGATGTTCCAGGTACAAGAAGCTTATTTGAGCCCGTAGATGGATTTCTTTAGCTTGCATACTTTACCTTCATCGATTAGCCATGGGGCTGCTCCATATAGATATCCTCCTCGAGGTATCCATTGAGGAAAGCTGTCTTGACATCCATCTGGCAGATGTCGTAGTCAAGAGATGCAGCTATAGCTAGCAGTGCCCTGATGGATTTAAGCATAGCCACAAGAGAGAATGTCTCATCATAGTCGATGCCTTCTCTCTGTATGTATCCTTTAGCTACGAGTCGTGCCTTAAAAGTCTCTACTTTCTCATCAGGTCCCCTCTTTCTCTTGAAGATCCATTTACACCCAATGGGTTTTACCCATTCATGTGGATCCCCTAGGGTCCATACACCATTAATACGTGGAGTCAATCTCTGACTTCAATGCTAGCATCCATCTATCCATGTCGTGATCTGTGATTGTTTCATCAAATGAAGCTGGATCATTGTTACTTTCACCTGACACATGGAATCCATACCTTTCAAGTGGTGCAACCACCTTCGAACTCCTTCGAAGAGATACGAGTCTTTCATCTTTATTTATCTCTTCAGTTTATGGTTCAAAAAGCTCAAAATCCTCAGGGAATTCAATGAGTTCCTCGACTTCATTTTTCTCTTGACTTTTAAGGAAATCATCCTCTAGAAATTTCACATCTCTAGAGATGAAAAAATTTAGGGTCTTAGGGTCATAAAGCCGGTATCCAATACTATCCTTAACATACCCAATAAAGTAGCACTCACGAGTGCGAGATTCTAGCTTACTTGCATCCATGTTCTCCACATGGACCAAGCAACCCCAAACTCTCAAGTGTTTAACACTGGATTTGGTTCCATACATAATCTCACAGGGAGTTTTAGGTATAGACTTGTTAGGAATCTTTTTCAGGATATATATTGCAGTCTCTACTGGATACCCAGAAACTAAGAGGTAAATGTGCTTTACTCATCATTGAACGAACCATATCCATGATGGTCTTGTTGTGTCTTTCAGCAACACCATTAAGTTGGGGGGTTCCAGGAGGAGTGAGATTGGAGACAATTCCATTCTCTTTAAATTCTTCCTTGAATTCATCTGAGAGGTACTCGCCACCTCGATCAGATCGAATCAGTTTAATCTTCCAATCGGTTTGGTTCTCAACCAAAGCCTTGAACTCTTTGAACTTTTCAAAGGTTTCAGATTTATGACATAATAGGAAGATAAACTCGTATCACGATTGTTTATCAATAAACTTCAACTAATATCAATATTCATTTCGGGTCGTGGTACTGAAGGGACCACATACATCAGTATGCATTAGGTCAAGAATACCCTCGCATCTTGTAACCTTATTATAGAAAGATGTCCTAGTCATTTTACCTCGAACACAATGGTTGTAGGTTGGCAAAGACTGAACCTGTAGAAAATCTAAGGGTCCATCCTTTATCAATCTATTGATCCTATCAACAGATAAATGACCAAGAATTTGATGCCAAATCATGTTTGAATGATTCCCATCCTCCTTGGATCTTTTAGGGGTTTTATTAGTGGTAGTAACATTCATGACATTATCATCAATGTAGGATTCATAGAGTCCACCATAAGTCAAAACACCATCCACAATAACTTATCATAATGATTTATGACTAGTTTATAATAGAAAAGGAATGAATATTTGCTTCTAACAAGCTTAGATATAGATAAAAGGTTCTTTCTAACTTCCGGTACATAAAGGCATTATTTAAGTACTAGGACTCTTCCACTCGATAATGATAGTCGGCAGGTCTCGATGGTGACTACTGCAATAGTTGCATCATATACCATCTCGATGATTATCTCCCCTTGATCAAGACTCTTAGTTTCCTGAAATAGATGCAACAAATTGCTTACATGGAAAGAAGCATCAGAATCTATAACCCAACTTCCTTCTCGTCCAACAAGAAAATTAGTTTCAATGATGAAAGTAGATTTCATACCTGCTAAGGCTTTACCTTTGTTAGCAGACTTTAGGTAATCTGGGCAATTACGCCTCCAGTGCCCTGGCTTCTTGCAGTGATGACAGAAATCGATTTCCTTCGATGCTATCTAAATGGATGCATTGGAAGATTAGCCAACACATTGACTCTTCTTCTTTCTCTTCTGGTCGGGCCCTTTCGAGAACCATGCTTCCGACCGCGCTTTCCTTTGACTTGTGCAACCACTGCACTACTAGAGAGGCCATCCTTCTTCATTATATCTTCTACAGACTTTAATGCAGCCAATAGACCGGCGTTAGTAAAATCAACTTTGCTCATGTGGTACATGACCATAAAGTTGTTGAAAGACTTAGGGAGTGACAACATAATGAAGTCAGACTACATATCTGCATCCATGTCAGCCCTAGGGTTTCCAGCTCATAAAGGTACCCAAACATTTTGAGTACATGTTCTTTGACAGAGGTCCCCTCCTGCATCTTGCAGTGAATAAGCTCTTTCATGATATTATAACGCTGTGTGTGGTTTACGTCATCGAAAATTTCTCTCAGATTCACCATAATATCATGGCAAGTGTTCATATGCACATGTTGCTTTTGAAGAACATTAGACAATGAACCAGGAATATAACACATTTCCAAATTATGATCTTCATCATATTTTTCATTGAATTTAATTTCTTCCGAAGTTTGAGGGTCTGTGTACTTGTCCTTGGACAACACATAAGAGATGCACTCTGCAGATAGGAGAAGATCCAAATTTCGGATCCAATCTGAATAGTTTAATCCGATCAACCGATTGACCTCCAGGAGCCTGCTAACTAGGTTCATGGAGTTCATCATCTGAAATTAAGAATGTATTATATTAGACCATATAAATTATATATTCAATTATAATCCTTTGATTAAGGAATTTTTAATCAAATTAGTCTTGCCTTTTCAACTTTGAAAGTTCATTCCCTTAATCACTTTCAAAGTAAGAGATATACTTACCGTTATATCTCTAGCAAGAACTGGGATATCTTCTTTACCTTTGTTACATCCCAATAATATGAGAACGCGCAACTCGGATAAAAAGAAGCGGGGACACATTTTGCCTTGCAAGTCAAACTTTCATTTACAAATTCGGTCTTTAACACTTGGGACCACCACCCCTAAGGTGATGTTGACTCGTTATTAAGTGAACTAATTGTCAACAGGATTAGAACTCGCTATAGGCAATTCAATATCGCTCCAATAATATGAGGACTCGATATTGGAGTCACAATGTATATGACCTTACTATTTCGAGAAGTAAAGAGTCTGATCCAGATGCGCTTGTATGCAGGAGCTATCATTTCAGACAGGCGTTTCCTACATACAATACATGGTGACGGAACCCTTCGCCTTGACGGGACACCATGGATGTCACTTGTGTGATCCTCCACCTCATATTCAAATTCTAATTAATTATCATGAATCGTATTCACATAATTTATTCTTCCAAGGGAAATGCACATCTATTCATAATAGAGTTATTTAATTTGATATAATTGATTTAATCATATTAAATCAATTATCAATCCAATTCAATCAACCAACAAACTTAATTGTTACTTGAAGGATGGTATTATCTCACAAATACGTATTATTCAAATTTTAATAATTAGATAAATACATCATGATCCCTTCAAACATTATCTCTTCCTTACTCGTTGTCATGGCTAGTATCGACGGAAGTGGGACAGATCGCTCGCGGAGCAACCTGCTACCCCAACGCTCCCCGATTAGACACCATATCCGGCTCAGGTCAGGATAATGAGAATTGATCATTTTGTACTTGAGATGATAATCGGTCTTTCAACCAAAGTTATACCATATAATAATACTCAAAACTATTTTGATTAATATTATAAGGAGATTTGCTAAACAAATCCCAATCTTATTCAAATAACCAAGTTTTGCATGTAGAGATTGTCCTACAACTATTGCAGGATATACTACAGCTTTCATGAAACACTCATTCAATGGTGATTGATGTTTAATCAATTATTTACATAAATAAATATTAATCATCAATTAATCATGGAAAATTATCAATTTATTGACATTGAATGGTAAACAAATTAAGAAAGTGATCTTGATGATCCAATCATCATCTGACCCATCTCCACTAAATATGTAGTATCTAGGGCAAACGGAGTCGGAATCACGTGGAATAATCGTGTGCTTTGATGGTTTGATTCTCTACTTAATTAAAGTATTTATTTCATCTTTCATGACATGAAAACAGTAAGCAAAAATAGTTTTTTAAAGATCGGTGAATACATGCAAAATAATTTTCAGAGTGGGAGCTATCCGAATCAATTCCGAGCACTTTTAGTAATAAAGACTACTGCTTTTGGGATATATTTAGACATTCTAAATACATTTTATTAAATAAAAAATTTTTCAAAACAATTCACAAATAATAGATTTTTATTTCATCAAAACCGATTCGATTCTTGCATCCAATGCAAAAAACAATGATTCTCGCGCAGCCGAAACATGAATCATGATTGCCTAGGATTTTGGATCACATCCAAGACATGACCAAGGCTTTGATACCACTTGAAGGATATGGGAGAATCCTTACGTGCATCACAGAAGCGTGGGGATCGCATCATATACGATCGAGAGCGATTAGTCGCACTAGTTGCTCGATGTAGCGGAATTTAAATTTTTAATCAATGAAACCACATGATCCAAGAACACTTATTGGATCGTTTCATCGAAACCACATACTAGATAAAGGAATACTTGTTGTAGTGTAGTTGTGATGGAGTCTCTAAGAGAAGAGACCTCCGGTCTCACGTTCGATCCGTTGGAGGAGACACTTGCGAACGCAAATATGAGACGCATGCTTCTCGCAATCCAAATAGTTGATCCAAGCAATGGATCTCATGATCTCGTCTCATGAGATCGAACATCTTCACAAGCGAGGTGCACCAAAGAAGATGGAGATCCAAGAGTTGTCGAAGCGACAGCACAACGGTGATGCGACGACAACAATGACCTTCTCTCTAGAGTTGGAGTGGACGATCACTCAAGGGTGAGAGAGGTGGCTTGAGAATGAGAGAGAGAGATAGCTATCGATGTTGCAACTTGAAGATCAAGGGGTGCCTCTTCTTATGTAGTATTTTGGGAGTCCATGGATCTCAATCCATGGACAACACAAAATCAATGGATGAGATTGATTTGTGTTTCTTTCAATGTACGTGATTTTGTAGTAAAAACATAACAACAATTAATTTAATTTAATTTAATATATATTGATAAATCAATATAAATAAATTTCAAATTAAATCAATTAATCTTGGAGATAATGAGGAATGAGATTGCCCTCATCCCTAGGGGGGATGACCACCTAATCCCTTTAGGACTTGGTGGCCGTCCACCTCCTTGAATTGGAAAGAGGCAATCTTCTTACAATTCATGAGATTACATTATCTCATGAAATCTTCAAGATTTACAACAACACTTGTTGTAAATTATTTCACAATATAATTCATAATTATCTTGTGAATATTGCAGTCATGCCATTGGAAATATGTGAATCACATTCACAACCTAGATAAAATGTAAATTGTATTTTCAATTAATTATACAATGTGAATCCAATTCACATCAATAATTAAGTAACAAATATAAATCACAATAGGCTCTCTCTAGTACATTATAAATCACATTTACATTATATTATATATATGTATATATGAATAATTAGATTGTGCTATCCACATTATTCTTATCCATAATAATTGAATCACATTTAGTTATATTGGATCATCATTCTCATGCATTTAAATAATATGAATCAAATTAACATTATTCGTGATAATTAAATCACATATAATTATCCATTTCTCAATGATTAGATATAATACAATAATGGAATTATTCTTAGACTCTTTCAAGAATAATGCGCTTTCTCCGCATATACTCGGAGACAAGGACGGGGCGATTGTACTTTCTATGTATAGTGACTTGGATATTGAGATCATATATTTAATCCAGATCTCATGGACCTCTCATAGATGCTTGATTAAATCAAGGCTGTAAATCTAATCTTCTCATTGCATTTGAATCTCATTTAGATCAATGTCCAACACTTGGACCAAGATCAGATTACTTCTCTAATGAGAGGAGTCACTAAAATCCAGACATGTTTCATCACTCCCTCGGAATAGAAGCATCATGGTTATACAATCGTTTTTTATCACATCACCCTCAGGTATTCCAAATACATGTACATGCTACATTTTGGAAGACCTATGATAAACCCAAAGATATAGATCAATTTTACATTGTCATCTTTAGGGTTTCATTATTAAGTTTCTCGTTCTTGATCATTGGGAGTTGGTATTGATCATATGCTTTCCAAAAGCATATATCATAACTACAAATTCTTGTCATGCTTCCAAAGCACGACGACCATGCATGGAATTTGATCGGTCCCAATACCTCATGAGTGAGCTCATGTCTTTCGGTTCACAAGCGAACCTGTATGATCCCTTGAGAGATCATATTATTCATATATCCTCATATGCACACCAGCTCGCCGGTGTGTAGACCTTGGTTAGGTCATCGACCTATTTGTCTGCCAAATGTATATACTTATAAATATAGTAACACATTTGTCTCCAGTGAGAGGATGTGTGCCTATATCATGACAATATACGACTTAGGACTTTGGCTATCTCGATCTCGTTAAGTCAACTCTTTAACCTAACTAATCTAACACTTCCGAATCTCTATTCCCATGCAGCAGACCTGCATCAAGAGGTCGGTCGGATATCAGCCTAATGAGAAAGGATTGCCATCTCCTACTCATGCTGGAGGTCATCTCTTAACAATCATTTGACGGTGCTTGATGAGTCCTCAGTCTAACTCCTTAGATATTCATCCAAGCACCGAACTCTATGATTCAACTATTGAATCAACGGTTGTATGATTATTAAGATGGTCATGTTACATAACCCTAATTGTACAGAGGGACCATATCATGCATTCATTCATTTAATCTTAGATAGGGAGTGAAATAACCAATAACTTTTATTGATAAATCAAATATTACAATAACATTTATTATAGGAATGGGGCTCACATGGCTAACAGTTAGAAGGAACCTATTATCTATTTCTAAAGTGGTTAGAAATAGATATTCATTCTTATTCAATGAAAATCCTATCATAAATCGTTATGATAAACATGTTGCTTGTGGTATTCTAACTTCTGATAGACTCTATAAATTATTCAATGATAAATCTATCATGAGTGAAACAGTGGCTAATCAAAATCATAAAAGAATCAGGGAGGATGGAAATCATTCGCATATGATTTGACATCAAAAGATTGGTCTTTTATCTGATGATAAGATCAATAGATTGATAAATGATGGCCCCTTAGATTTTCTACAGGTCCAAGCTTTACTTACTTGTGAACATTGATATCGACGTAAAATGGTCAGAGAACCCTTTCGTAACAAGGTTACACTATGCGAGGGTATTCTTGACCTAATACATACTGATGTATGTGGTCCATTCAGTACTGTGACCCGAAATGGATATCGAAATTACTTAACGACTATTGATGATTATTTGCAATATTGTTTTATCTTCCTATTATGTTATAAGTTTGAAACCTTTGAAAAGTTTAAAGAATTCATAAATTTGGTTGATAATCAAACCGACAGGAAGATTAAACATATTCAATCTAACTGAGGTAGCGAGTATCTCTTAGATGAATTCAAGGATTACCTTAAAGAGAGAGAGAGAGAGAGAGGAATTGTCTTTAATCTCACTACTCCCAGAACTCTCCAACTTAAGGGTGTTGCTAAAATATGCAACAAGACCATCGTGGACATGGTCCATTCAATGATGAGTAATGCACATTTACCGCTTAGTTTCTTAGTATATGCAGTAGAGACTGCAATATATATCCTAAACAAGATTCCTAACAAATATGTACCCAAAACCCATCATGAGCTTTGGTATGGTACCAAGCCCAGTGTTGATTACTTAAAAATTTGGGGTTGCTTGGTCCATGCGAAGAACATGGACGCGAGTAAAATAGAACCTCGCACTAGAAAGTGTTACTTCATTGGGTATGTAAAGGAAGATACTGGATAACAACTTTACGACCCTGAGACTCATAAGGTCTTCGTCTCTAGAGATGTAAAATTCCAAGAGGATGACTTCCTTGAGAGTCAATAAAAAATGATGTAAGGGAACTCGTTGAATCCTCAGAGGATGTTGAGCTTCCTAAACCAGAAACTGAAGAAGTAAATGAAGATAAAACACTCGTACCTCTTCGAAGGATTCGAGGGTGGTTGTACCACCTGAAAGGTTCAGATTCCATGTGTCAGGTAGTACTAACAATGATCCAACTTCATTTAATGAAGCACTCGCTCATCAAGATATGAATAGATGAATGCTAGCAATGAAGTGTGCAATAGACTCCACGTACAAGAAAAATGTAAGGACCCTAGAGGATCCACCTAGAGGGGTAAAACCCATTGGGTGTAAATGAATCTTCAAGAGAAAAAGGGGACCTGAAGGGAAGGTAGAGACCTTCAAGGCACGGCTCGTAGCCAAGGGCTACACACAGAGAGAAGACATCGACTACGATGAAACATTCTCTCATGTGGCTATGCTTAAATCCATTAGAATTAACATCTAATATAGCAATTAAATGTGATTTAGTTGTCATGAATAATATGAATATGATTCTTATTATTTTGGACACATGAGAATTAACATATAAGATAATTAAATATCATTTATTTATCAAAGTTGTGATTAATGTGGATATTACTATCCATAATAATTATTGATATTATAAATATGATTTATAATGTAATGGAGAAATATAATTGTAAATAGTATTTATGAATTAAACGTTGATGTGAATATAATTCACATTATACAATTAATTGTAAATGTAAATTACATTTTATTGAGTGGTTGAATTTGATTCATAATTATCAATGGTTTTGTTTGCAATTGTCATAAATAATATGCAATAATTATTTGACGATATTTTTTAACAAAAGATTCCATGAAATAAGAACTAATGTAATGATATTACATTAGGACTGAAGAGAGTTTTCTCTCTCCAATCTAAGGATGGTCGTTTACCTTGATTAAAATTGAAGGAGGCTTTCACTTTTCCCTTTTAATGGAAGATGGAGGCTTAGTCCTATTTCATTCATATGCTAAGATTATTTACAACATATTTATTTTCATATAAATTCAATTAATTATTTTTGAATTTTTTTTGCAACTAAATCTCAACCATTGATTTGAATTAGGAGTGCATCTCCACAATCCAGTGTAGTATAAAAGAGATGGTAGACATAGCCTTTTCTTTTACACTACAACAACTGCAAGAGAAATTTCTCTCTCTCTCTCTCTACACATCCCATATCTCTCCTCTCCAATATCGTGGCCATCCACCATATTGCCAAAGAGAGCTCCACCATCATCGCAACACCGTTGTGCCACCGAATCGACTACTCGTGGATTCTTCGGTGCATCTTGCTTGTGAGGAAGGCCATCGATTTCGTGTGATAAAATCGGGAGACTCTACACTCAAATTGTGGGAGATTCACGTGTCATCTATGCGCCTACAAGTGAAACTATTTCGAATTGGACTTGAGATAGGAGAATGTCTTACTTTAGGTATTAGCGATCGCAAACACACTCCAAGAGGCATTCCTAATTACTTATTTGTTATAACAATGAAACTATTTCAGATTGGTCTTGAATTATGTGGTTTCATCTATTTTAAAAATTTTAAATTTGTTTCCCCTTACAACTAGTATGACTAGTTGACCTAGATCGCATTCGATGCGATCTTCATGCTTCCATGATGCGCTAAGGCCGAAACCGTAGCGTTCAGAGGTGGTGAGAGAAGGTTAGGGGCGACCTACAGTCACTGTTGGATCACATGGAGATCCAACGGTGAAGGGGGGTTGCACGTGCGATGCACATGAGGGAAGAGGGTGTGAATCCTCATTTCATCACCTTTACTCTTTCATTTTGGACTTAAATCCATAGCCAAATACATGTATATATCTTTAATTGGTGAAAATAAACATTCAATAAATTACCTGAAATACTATATAAAATATTGTATTAAACATTGTATTTAATTACAAAATAAAAGATAGAGGGATGAAAAGGAAAAGAATGCAATGTCAAATACCAGGTGGACCAACCAGAGCTCTCCAAAAGTTGACCTAGGTCAACTGTACTGCCTCTCTCGGCCGCCCTATCAGAATCATGTACCGACCTTTATTCTCCCTATTTCCACGTCACCACCATGCATCACCTTGCCTCAAGCCCTCCACATTTCTGATTCTCGTACCCTTCTTCCATGTCGACGCCATGTCGCCCACGTACCCATCCTCCACACGCAAGCCCACCTCGAATTCAACCGACCATCTGCATATAAAACTCACACCTCTGCCATTTTTTGATGCTTGATCACCAATGGGAGGTTCTCATCCCCTCAGATCGGTCTTGAAGCTCGTGGCTTGTGACAGAAGAATGTGGTCGTCGTCTACAGCGAGGAGGAGAAACCTTTGGGCCATATCCACCCATCATCGGAGCTAGCTCCGCCGATTCTGCCTCTTCGGTTCTAGGACCGAATTGAGGCTCATTTGCTTACATTTCCAAGTAAGGTTTAGCGTAGCTTTTCATTTACAAGCTTTAATTTCATATTTAGTCGTTAGATTTAGTTTAATTCAAAAAGCCCCTTTTGACCTGGAGCTCCCGTTCTCCGACCGTATCTCGACTCGCCTTCCATATCATCTCGTTCCCCATCACTTTCTTCATTGTCCACATACCTTCACGGCCCACGTCTTATATGGACATGGAGAATCGAGTCTCAACCATCCGCCTATCATTGGAGCCTCGTTGTTCATCTGCTCTACACTGCCACATGCTTCATCAACTGGCCAAGGAGGAATCCTTCAAGCCATTGACCATTTTGATGCAGGAACCAGTCCTTGAAGACCGATCTGGAGATGAGTAGTATCTTAGAATCACTCCAGGTCACGCAAGCAAAATTGAGCTCCAGATCTACATTGTCAACACTTGGAGCTCATCGTCCATTGTCTGTAGACGCGGAGTCTCGCCTGTAAGTGATTAGACCCATCGGAGCGAGGAGGGAACGTCGAGTGGAGGAGAAAACGAAGATCGAAGGAGCCCTGCTCCTTGTTCTTGGGAGTTCTTCAAAAGACTTCGACCGCCGTATGATGAAGAACACAACCCAGATCTAATCTGGGCCGTCTAATCGAATCGAAGCGACACCCTCCAACCGCCATCAAATCCTCCACGTGGTATCCAAATGATGGCTCCTTAAGGGGCCATTAAGTGGGGGTAAATTGTAAGAACCCCCATTGCCTTTTTGTGATTATTAAAGAACCTCATAAATATTTAATTAAATGTAAAAGTTAGCGGAAAAATTGTTAAGGAACCCTTGTGCATATTGAATATTACATCTAAGAGTGGCCAAATTGCATGTATACACCTCCAAGATTCAATGTTGCTTTTAGTTTAAAAATTTGTAATTAGTTGAAAACTTTAGGGTCTTTTGCATGAAACACATCACCTTTCCTTATATTACATAAATGCCCCTACCAATTTATGTATTTTTATTTATGATCTTCTATTTTCTATAAATAGTTCTCGTGCTCCAAAATTATGCAAAAATAGGGAAAGTGTGTGATTTTATGCTCACTCATGCTTTATATTTTGTTTCGCATACTATTCGCATTTTCTATTTATTAAAATTCAAAAGGAGCATTTTTTATTCCCTATATAGATTGAAAAATACAAAAAAATTAGAAAACACTCTTTAAAAATTCCAAAAAATTAGGTACTATTTATTATTATATTTTACACTATAGGTCAAAATCACAAAAAAATATCAAAATAAAAACTTAAAATTGAAAACCCTATCTAGCCTGAAAAAATAGAAAATATTCCTAAAATTCCAAAAAATATTTTCTATCCTATATTTTTATATATACATATTACTATATATTAAAAATATTTTTTGAATAATTTTGGACTCATTTTATATTTTTAATTATCAAAACAGTTCGACCTATTTATTTAGCCCCTAATTTAGACTATTTTGGTTTTTAAAAATGCAAAACAAAATTAGCAAAAAATACTACAAAATTCACAAAAATAGAAGAAAATATAAAAACAAAAAATGTTTTATTTTGTAATTTTTGACTATATATATTTATAAATAGCATACCATATATTATACATTATACATATATATAGTTATTTATACTTATTATTATTAATTATCATAAACACAATAAATATATTTTTAAATCCTTTAAAAAATAAAAAAGGACTATTTTTATTGTATTTAATGATTTTATATATTTATTATATATATTGCAAATAATGCCCTATATTATATATATTATTACATATAGTGATGTGTGTATATATACACTTATTATATATTAAAAAAGGAAGTGGAAATCTGGAAAATTTAAAAAAGAAAATAAAAAAATAAAAAATCCAAAAAATAATTATTAAAAAAACCCACAAAACACTAAGTACATAGAAGCTAAATATATAAATATATACGTTATTTAGCAATAAATAATACTGCTACACCCGTATGTTCCCTTTGTTCGACACTATGCACGTACTTGACCACTATACACATTTATTTGTATGATTTACAATAAAATTTGACTCCACACTTGTTTTGCATTGCTTTATTCTATTGTGGGTTAATTGTTGAGAATTCTTCGGGTCTAGCGTTCGATCACTTTAACGACGGTTGGTCTCGCCTTGTGAGACCACACAACCGCTCGCCTTATTCCATGTATTTTTCAAAGGGTTGTAGGCAGAATTAGTAGGGACTGTTGGATCATTGTTGATCCAATTGTGGAGAAGAATTGGTGCTAGGAAACAAAACTAGTTGATCTGACCAGGGGGTGGGTCAATTGGAGGGCTGAGGTGGCTCCAGTGCCCATACGACATGGGGGGCCCAGTTTAAACCAAACTTAGACCGTGCATAAATTAAAAGAAAACTAAATATAAAATAATGAATGACCTCGAATGCAGAGATGCTCAACATGAAAAGTGTGCATCTAAATGCGATCTGTAATGTTCATGAAGGACTCAGATGTGAACAGAGTGATCTGTGCAATATGTATTTTTTGGGGTGATATTTTATGTATATAAAATACCATTCTTTATGTTTTATAATTTTATTTGATATTTTGTAGATAAATAAATGCATGCAAAATTCAAATATGATGCAAACTAATGTAAGTGACTTGAACATCATTTTCCCTTTGAAGTTCCTCTGAAAATTAAGTGGATTAAGGTTAAGTCAAGACCACTCTTGATTTTCATTCATGACACAATTCAGAACCCAAGAGATTTTCACCAACGCAAATGTATGAAATGCTGAATGAAGTACATATGCATGAATGCAAACCTCTTTTTTTTTAAATTTGTGAAGTTTTTATGTTTTTTATACCCATACACATATTATACATATTTACAAGTATTGCGCATATTTTACAGATTTTTACATATTTTACAAAACTTACCCACACCTCATGTTAGTTTTATATACAGAAAATACAATACTATATAATACGATGTAATGCGGAGTATATACACAAATGCGACTCACCCCCTATACTTAATGTATGCTAAGTATAATAGATGCAAAAGAAAAAGGAGAGAGGTAGAAGTTGGTCGCCCCCTATACTTAGGCTCTTGGTCGGCCTAAGTATAGAAGAGACCAAAAATGAGGCAATCGAGGGCACGATCAGAGAAAGTGGATATAAATAGCGTGGGCATCGGTACCCCATACTTAGGCGTTTGTCTAAGTATAGAAGAAGTTCAAAGGGAACCGATGGGATCGAGAGAGAATATGCAAAAGTTCAAGGAGGTTTTCGGCAAACCTTCTTACGGGCGTGTGATGGGAGGGAATATGGATATGACAAACACGACAAAGAAGATTCCCCGCCAACATCGGAGTCATCCTCAGAAGAGTAGTAGTGTTTGGTGGATCCAAATTTTTTTTATGTTGTTGCTTACCCACATGATCAACCAATTGACCTCGGATGATGAATAGTCTCATGAAGATGTATCTATTTGGTCATATTTGATTACATCGGTCCATGTACAATACCTTGGGGAGGAGTCCTAAGAAGAAATCATGTCTATCATTATGTACTTAGTCAGTTTACTAGAACCTGAAGTAAGGAAATAATGAGGAACAAGGTGCTTCTTCCATCCACTAGCAACCAGACTAGAGGATGTGGCCTTTATAGATTGAGTTTGTAAGGAGCTAGCCAAGGATTCTTCATCGGATGAGTCACCTTATATATTATATTTCTCCTATAAGGTCAGTACATGTTTTGCGCATATGATAATGCTCAGAGTTAGTTCAGGCTTTGACGACTCAGGTGTTGGATCACCGTAATGATCAAGAAATTACCGAAATAACCGTGTCCAGGTTCGTGACTTGGATATGTCTAAGTCAAGCTCAATTTACCTTGGTAGCAGCATAGGTAGCCTCGACAGTCAGATCCTCATGTATCTCTCCTTGGATTGTGTCTTGAGTCTGTGAAGAGGTTTGTCCTTGTAGAGTTAATTGACTATGTGGTCCCTTCTGTGTCACGATTGTCGGTTTCTTGTTTGGTTGTCTCAAGGATAGGTGTGTCATCGAGATTTTGATCATTTTGGTTTTTATTTTGGGAATTTTATGTCCTGAGTCTCACAATCAATAGTCTCTCTATCATATGCTAAGAACAGCTTTCCAAAAATAATGAGAGACTCATAAAACTCTCACCAGTGCTCAACATCCAAGATAATGAAGTTCATTATGTATTTGACACCTTGGAAGTTCATGATGATGGAAACAATTCCTCTTGATTTTTTGGTGGATCGATATGGAAAATGAACGATCACTTTATCTTTCTAAGCGGTCCAAGTTCGAGTCGGTCAAACACAAACTTCAGGAGGATGTTCAGGGTGGAGTCGTCGTCTACCCGAACATGAGTAAACTCTGCATCCTCAATTTCACAATTAACCCTAGTCAACCGCTTGACTCTACAGCTTTTTCTATTTTGGCTCATCACCATTGAACTGACCATGGTGATTAAATGATATTCAGCTCTAGATCGCATCTTGCCCGTTTTCTTAGGTGGTAATCAACTCTTTTACAAACCTCTGAAGATAGGGTACCTACTTTATGGCCTTGATTAATGAAAGCTCCAAATCAGACTTTTGCAAAATGCTTCCATATTAGTGTTGTCTAATTTTTTGAATTTTTCTTAATTTTTATTTTTTGGTGTTTTTGATAGAGTCAATAGAATAGTCGGTATACTGGTTAGTGGTGGTTGGTACATGTGGTGTTTGTGTCTTAAAATTTTGTACATGATGTATCTCGAGTTCGCCTTGTGTGACCCGCACTTCTGCTTGGTTGCTAATCTTTTTTTACCGTGTGGATGACATCATCAAGTTGTTAAGTCAAAGCATCATCTCTCTGATTAATCCGAGCAATGCCATCTGCTATCATCTCATGTTATGAAGATGAATAATCGTAATCATGATGTCGTAACTCTAGCATGCAATCCGGAGCCAAGTAATAATCATTCTCTATGGTTGTGGCCTAGTCATTAATAAACCTGTAGAATACCCTCGCTAATTTGGTGAGATTAACATTTGATTTTCATTGTAGGCGGGCAATCACATATTAATCAAAAAGACCACTTAAGTTAATATTTAATTAAAGCGAGCGGTCATATTTATTTTTTTACTTGGGCAAGTCCAAGGTCGAAATCGGAGAGGCCACTTTGTTCTTAGGTCAATAATTAGATGATCTAGAGCTAGGTTTTCGAAGAAACATTTTTTAGATTTTTTATGCAATTAATGATGATATGCAATTTTAGCAAAGTTAGGGACTAACTTGGGCAAGTTCAAGGTCGAAATCGGAGAGGCCACTTTGTTCTTAGGTCAATAATTAGATGATCTAGAGCTAGGTTTTCGAAGAAACATTTTTTAGATTTTTTATGCAATTAATGATGATATGCAATTTTAGCAAAGTTAGGGACTAAAATGTAATTTTCAGTCAAATGATGTCCAGAAATCCTAAAACTTGGCTAGAATGTGAATACGCAAAGTTAAACTATTGTGATTTTTTTTGAATCTTTTGTTGCAAAATGAATTTATTATGAATTAAATATTCAGTCGGAGTGATTTTTAGAAATTAAATTTAATAATTAGCAAAGCTATTTATTTATTAGAATTAAAATTATCAGGGTGAGTATAATGAAGATGTGTTCAAGAAAAATAACTCCTAAAAGTATCTGGTCTACAAGCTATTAAAAATTAATTAACAAATTACCTCTTAGTTTATTCTAACATTGATATACATGCAAATGAAATGCTTTTTGAAAATCAATATAGAACGCAGTTAATTTTACCTAATGTGAATTTTTAGGAATTTTTAGAGGAATTATTTATTTATTACGAATTACAAAGTATGAAATAGGTAAAATATGCAAAGTTACACCGATTTAATTATAATAAATCAGTTACAGCTCTCAAATATTCAATTAAATATTCACAAGATACCGAATTAATGGTTCTACAAAATGCAATTTTTGGAATTAAAAATTGATGACAAATGATACTTCAATTCAAATCTAGAACATAAGGTTTACAATACAATTGCATGGGATAGAGATGAATCTAAAGTGTTGAAAGGGACGAATTACCAAAGCTCGTGGGGGTGGGTGGGTGGGGGGAAGGTGCGCCACACGTGCCTGCTGGAGGTGGAGGCATATTCATGATTAGCTGGAAATAAAGGGGGTTAGCTGCAATTGTTCACCTAAACCCATATGCATCTCTGTGTGGAGGGCCTTGGGCGGCGGCCGAGGGCGAAGGGTGGAGCTCATCGGCGCTACGTGGACGATGAAGGCTGCAAGCCCAAGGGGAGAGGTGGCGAGTGGGCCGAGATGCTCCTGGAGCGGCTACGGTGGTCAGTGAAGCTCGACGTCGGTGGCTAGAGGTGGTGGGTGAGCGAGGGTGCTAGAGGAGATCGGTTGGCGTGGTGGAGCTCAAGGCACGAAAGGAAGCTGGACGCTGACTGCGAAGGCATGGTGTGGTGCTCCAGACAGAGGCAGTGTAGAGGTGGCGGTGGAGGAGAAATTGAGGCAAGCGGCGTGCGATGGCCTGGAAGGCGAACAGGTGCGACTGGGTGATCAACGCGAAGGCACGGTGGATTTCCAGGTGTGCTAGTGAGGGTGCGATGAGCACTGTTGAGGCCAAGGAAAGGAATAAAAGAAAGCAAAAAAGAAAAAGAAGAGAAGAGCAGCAGAAGAGATCGAAGGAAGGAGAATAAATAAAAAAGGAAGGGAAGAAAAGGAAGTAAGAAGGAGATTAAGGATAAGAAGAAGATTACTTGAGAAGTTTGGATGGCAGACAAATCGCATGGGGAGGAAGAACCAATGATGGTTCTTTGTCTTAGCTCAAGGCTCCAGCGTGAGCCGAGCTGGGCGAAGTTGGTGCAGCGTCTCAACAAGGTGGTTGATCCCACCTTGGATCTCGCATGGAATGGGAGGCGTCATCATCTCTCTCAACCGAAGACTTGTCGTAACTAATAAGGTAGCAAATCTAGTGAAGCTCTCTCTCTCTCTCTATATATATATATCTCTCCGTTGGCATATGGCGTGGCGTGGCGCGCTCGACGACCCTTTTATGGACGACCAGATTGGACGAGGAGTGTGGGGATGCGGGAGAGATGGAATGGAGAGGGCGGAACAAATGGTTGTGGGAAGGTGGGGCGAGAGAGGTGGCCCAACAGGTCAGGCAGTTGGGGAGGGAAAGGCAGAGGCATTCTGAGCGGGATGCGCAGGTGTTGGACGGAGGAAACGTCCTGCAACCATCGCTGGAGGTGCACCGCAACAATTGCGGGGGAAGGAAGATGAGGTTGCCACTAGGGTTGAGCATTGGGCCAGGCCAACCCGATCCGACCTGAAATCCGGCCCGCTTAGCCCGACCCGAGCCCGAGCCCACACTTGAAATGAGCCGGGCTCGGACCTTGCTTTGGATCCATTTGCAATTTCGGGTCGGGCTCGGGCCCCATAGGGCCCAAACCCGCAAAGCCCGATAGCCCGAATCTTACATATAGTTACTAAGATTGATAGCGTACAACTCTAACAAAGATAAATTATATACCAATTAAAATTACCAAATATACAAGTTTCATATTGCATTTATTTGTTACCTTTGTATTGATATCATCTGCTAAGACTGGAAGGTTATAGCTGTTGATCTTTGTAACAAGGTTCAAGGAAGCATTCGTCGTCTTAATGTTATTTCCAAACAATCCGGAACTACTCCAATATGCATTCACTATGAAACTGGATGTCGTGCTTCATTAACATAGGTTTTACGAACTCGTATCAAATACATATATTGCTATTTCAGATGCAAAGTATGCAACTATTTTTAGATGCATTTGAGATAAAAGTTGGGGCATCTAAATGGGTCGGCCTGACCCGAGCCCGACCCAATAATCTTCGTGTTGGGTTCGGGTTTGGGCCTATATTTTAAAAATAAACGGGCCTAGGACCCGGCCCGTTAGCCCATATACCAAAATGGGTTTGGGTCGGGCCAAGGCAAACCCGGCCCGAACCCGGCCCATGCTCAACCCTAGTTGCCACCTAGCAGGCGTCGAGAGCTGCCATCTGGCAGTTCAAAATAAATAAATAAGTAGATAATAATGAAATAATATAATATGATAAAATAGTAAATAAAATAATAAATGATAAATAATTTCCCCAGGTTTAATAACACATGGTAGTTCCAAGATCTGCCACGTGTCGCTTCCTGAAAATTCAGAAATTAAATCAAAAGAAAAATAGAAACTAAATATAAAATAAGGTCAAATGAAAAAGTGGTCTAGATGAAAGTTGTTCGTCTCGATGAGATCTACAACTTTCATAAAGGGATCAAAATCAATAGAAAATATCTGTATAAAAAGGTATATTTAATTGTACTCTGTAGATATAAAATGCATGCATTTTTGTATTTTGAATTTTTTGTCATTTTTAAATAAGGTAAAAATGAAACTAATCTCAAATAAAATATAAAATAAACATTTAAAACTTAATCTATTTTTTGGATTTTTAGTAATTAAGAAAAAAAAATAGAGGACATATATACAAACTCTATATACATACTTAGAGGGACTTATTTTCTTTGATTTTTTGCTTCAATTTTTATTTGTATTTTTACAAATTTTCCCAAAACATAAATCAAAGAAAAGAATTGAAAAAGGAATACATCAAAAAGAGTTATTTTAGACATAAAATAATGTCAAAATATTTAATATGTATAATATACAATGATGTCCCAAAATCCAAGTTTCACATACGAACTCCGATTCTTTTAAATTTGATCTTATTTTATAGATAATTGAACGTACATTAATTCAAAATGAATAAAGGTCCATAGGAGACTATATGAGAGATATATTCACATTTACAATTTTTTGTCTCAAAACTAGGCTTTGGATTTTATTGGGTAAATATACAAAAGTTGGTATTTTTTACCTTGGTAGTTTCTCTCAATTACTGTTAGTAATATGTACATTATATAATTAAATTTACTTTATTCAGGATTAGTGAAAATAATTAAAATCAAGTAATATAAGGTATTATACATGTGATAATGTACAAGATTTTTGGGCTTCATATTTAATGCTATTATGCATGCAAAAATGCGAATATTATTTACACGTGCATGAATGATAATAATGCAATATAGATGATTAAACACATCTAATTACTTGGGAACATAGCTTTATTTTCATATTTTATAGTGATGAATCACATATTCATCAACACCCTATACTTAAGCCTTGTTCATCCCCGAGCAACTAAAATGAAATGTAAATGTGAAATGATATTGGATTCCATACCAAGGTCATAAACAAAAGGTAAAAATAGAGCTCGATTCGACCTTTGGATTATTAATGTGATGGAACTCCTTATGAGAATAAGGGTTTATAGAACAACATCCTCCAAGCTGTACAAGTCATTTCCCAGACCGGCTCAGAAGTCATCTTAGATCAACCCCCTCCCAAAGCATCACACATGCACACTACATAACTGTCTTTGGTGTGTGAAGGGTGTTAGCTCTTCCCATCCAATATGCCAGACTACCATGCAATCTCCTCCTCTAGTAACTCGTCCTCGGGGAGTCAGATATTTCCTTCTAAGTTTAGGAACGTGATAGTTCACAATGAGTGGCGGGGAAGAAGTCTAGAAGAAGGGGAAAATAAGCAAAGAGTGACCAATGTAGTCAACTCTCATGTGGAGCTTGGCCGGTGTAGCCAAGTCTCTACTAGATTTGTAGGATATCAGAAGCTTGGATCGTTGTGGTCAAATGTTATTCTTTTTTGGTATTGGCTTCTTTTTGGTATAAATTATGGTTGCTGTGCATGGATCTTTTGTGCCCCGATGGATATAGAATCTTTTGGTCCACCCATGTTTTGGGGTATTAGAAAGAATTGTGCTAGCACTTTTCCCTCATCCGAAGATTTATTTCAACCTGGTACTCCGATCATTAGATGTCCACGCTACCTAGACACACAGTCTTCCAACACCTTGTGTGAGTTGAGTTAAGTGCGCAGTATACAGTACAAAATGATTCCTTATCCAAGAGTCTACTTAGAATGAGGCACCATGTTAAACACTAAGAGTCAAGTCTAGACATTGTCTTGTGAACTTGGAGAATTAAGTTTATAACCCGAAGCTTCTAAAATCCCACTTCTTGATGAAGTTCCTCTGAAACTTAAGTAGATCAAGGTTAGATCAGGACCATCTCGAATTCTATTCACAACTCGTTCAGAACGCGCTAACTTCCACTTTTCATATGCATGCTATGCTAATAAAATGCGGATAAAATGAAATGTATATGAATGAAGTGCAAGATGAAATGTTTTTTAATTCAAGAATGAATAAGGAGCCTTTTTATTTGATATATTTTTTGTTATACCTCCTAATTTACAATAATTTTTACAAAAGGGTATTATTTACAGAACTTTTACAAGGTTATACAAATCGCAAACAATATACATATATTTTACAAAATATACACATTATACAAATTTACATATATTTTACATATGTTTGTGTACATTTTTTCAATTAGAAGCCCCCCCCCCCAATTTTACCCATCTTGTATTTATTGAGTAGTATATGCATAAAATACAGGAAAGTACGATCTATGGGTAAAAATATATATATGTAATATATACGCACACCCCTATACTTAGCATGTGTTATGGCCTCAGATTACAAGAAGCGATGAAGAGACATAACTCGTGCTAAGTGAAGGAGAGTGGAAAGAATAGAAGTATAGAAGTCGACTCGCCCCCCTATACTTAGGCTCCAGTCAACCTAAGTGTAGATGAAGAGCAAAAATGGGGCAGTCGAGGTCAAGAGGAGAATAAATGGATGAATTAATATATAGGGTGGGCATCCGTCCCCCCTATACTTAGGCTCTAGTCAGCCTAAGTATAGAAAAGAAGGAAGTGTGAGAACCGATGGGGCTGGGGAATGTACATAAAGAAATAAATGAAAAGAAAAGAAGGAGCGACTCGAGTCACTCCCCCCTATACTTAGGATCTGTTCATCCTTAGTATAGCCAAAAATTGAGAATGATATGGAACTGAGGGGTGTGATATGAATCATGGGAGAGGTAGGTATCAAAAAGAAGAAAACTATACAAGATGGAACAGGAATGTACAAAGATTAAGAAGGTTTGTGACGAACCTTCTTGCGTGAACGGAGAGACAATATGAATTGAGGGTGTGTGTCGACATCGGAATCATCCTCTAAAGAGTGGTAATGAGGAGGATGGAAAGTCCAACAAGGATCGACACATGGTTGCTTGCTTGAGTGGGGTTTAAGAACAGCCTTACCAGGTGCATTTACGATGATCACATCATCATCAGAACCGATCGAGGAATCCTTCAAAGATTCCATGTATGTGGATACCATTTTGGTCCGTGATCTAGAACCTGAAGCAGAGATAGGAAGAGAAGAATGATCGCCTTGAGGGGCTCAAGGGAACACCTCATGGAGTCGAGTATCATCTTCTTCTCACAAGATAACCGACTAGAGGGAACAACAGCTTCATTGGAATGGAGTGGTATGGTAATGGTTTTCTCTCTAGGTTTAAATCCTGAATGTGACTTGCAAAGGGATGCGGTTGGATGTGGTAGTAGAGGCACATGAGTCGGATCAACGAAATGATCAAGACAATCTGAGAAGATGGTGTCCGGTTCGGAGAAAGCTTCTATTTGTGAGTCCTTTACAGAAACGGTCACAGTGGTGGTGATTCAAGCAACTGGAATTATGGGTATGTGGGTGATGGACGTGGATTTTTCCTCTTTAGTTATAGAGAATCATCGTGTTATCGTAGTATATGAGGCAAATTCGATTCAGCAAAAACCACAATCTTTGAATGTTATGGAGATTTATACTTGGAAAGTCTACAAAGGTTGAACACAGGGATACGAGTTACTTTAATCTATTCATTGACTTTTGTTTGATATGCGATTATCTTCTCAATTTCAGGTCTTCATGCTGATGTGCATACTAAAATGCAGAACAATGCAATTATATGATGCATGCATTTTTCTTTGACTTTTCGATGCAATTTTAAGAGGATGCAAGATTAATGATATGCAATCGATGACTATTACGTATATGCCCTAGAATATCACATAATTGAGCTTCAGATTACAGCTTTAATTTCATAATCACATTGAGCACTACAAAATTTCAAACAATCATCTATTAATGGCAGAGACATATAGAGCAAAGACATTATTTAGCAATAAAATTTCATCATATTTCAATTGGTGTTATATGAGAAAATTAAACATGCCATGAGATGGTGATGAAATAGATAACAAAATGACGTTGAAATCATGCAATTTGGATCTACGATGCTCAAGTTATGAAGGAAACAATGCAAGGGCATAAATGTAATAAAAATGCATGAAAATAAAGGATAAATAGGTACAAATAGGTCCTTGGAGGGAACTATTTGCAATTTGCAAAAAAACTGTCAGGGCTCCTTTGTAATTCTGCACTACACACAGGGGCATATCTATAATTCTTGAAACTAGCGAGGGTCCCCCTAAAATTTACCCAAGTGTGCACGTGATGCACGTGCCTGGGGATAAAAATGCAAATTCATAAACTTCCTGGGTCTTTCTTGCAAAGTACCCAACCCCCACGGGCGGTGCACGTGAGGGGGCCAGGCTCGGAGCGCGTCACAGGCTCGGGTACACGTGACGGGCGTCGGTGGCTAATGAGCCGCCCGAATGACTAAGGTAAATCAGGTGTCACTAAGGTCGTTGCGACCTCAGTCGCTCGGGGCTCAAAGCTCAATCAAGAAACAAAATCAGACCACCAATCGAGAAGATAAAAATCGATAAAAATCAAAATAGCGGTCTCTCTATGATATTAACCTGGTATAGCACCTAGGGTCGGTCTCGAGGAGCATGAGATGGCCTTGCGACCTACGAAGTAGTCTAAAAATAAAGAAAAATATAAACAAATATTTTTGTGGTGGATTTTATTATTTTTTATATACATTTTTTTGGATTTTTAATAATGAGAAAATAATGAAAAGGCAAAAACAAGCACAAACAACAATTTATTTAACTAATCTAAAAAGCTCCAAAAATTCAAACAAAAATATTTTTATGTTTTTTATATTTTTTACTATTTTTGGTGAATTTTTTATAATTTTATGATTTTTATGGAATTTTATAAAAATAAAAGAAGGAAGAAAAACTGTGTTGCTGTCCAGCCAGGCTTCAAGGACCAAAATAAAATGTAAAATGGCCCTAAAATAGCCTGAAGGTATTTTTCATGGAAAGTATAAACAAAAAGAAAAATTCAGAAGAAAAGTTTGTGAATTTTTGAATTTTCTATGAAATTTTAGAATTTTTATAGTTTTTAGGGGGTTTTCAATTTTTATAATTTTTATAACCAAAAATAACCAAAAATGACCAAAAAATCAAATACACAAAAACACACAAAACCTATTTTTTGTAATTTTTGAAAAGGTTTTAATATTTTTTATGAATTTTTAATCTGAACAGGCAGAAAAATAAGGGTTTTTGAATTTTTAAAAAATAATAAAACGACTCAAAAATGTACCCAAAAATTAAGGAAAATTTTACACAATGGTAGGAGCCACGTGTCCAATTTTCACAAAATTTGGGTTGAATTTGATATTTTATTTAAATCCAAAACAAACACACAGTGCATAGGGACCTAAATGCAAGAGAAATAAGTTCTAAGGGCTGGAATGTAACAAATTCAAGAAACTGGGGGTCCCTTGTGCAAAAATTCCAAATTCTCACGCGCAAAGCACGTGTACTGGGCACAGAGGGACCTATGTGCAATAAACATTACTTCCAAGGACTTAATAGCAACATGTGCTAAAAGTCCAAGGAGGAAATTGCAAAAAGCCCAAACAATTCAGCACATGTCCAATAAACGCATTCACAGGGGCATGGATGTAAATATTAAAAACTATACTTCATTCCATAACTCCTCAAAACAACAAGCCCACAGTCTGCAAATTCTCCAAAAACTCACGTGACGAAGCACATGTCTCACATAAACAGGGACGAAAATTCTATTCAGGTCCTAAGTGCAAATGTTCCAGAATAAAATGAACTATATAAACTATTTACAGTGCTAGAAAGTAAATGAGAAAACAGGAGGGGCCTAAGAGTATTTTACCCTTATTTATTATCCGAGGGCTGAGCGCACCACGTGGAAAATCAGACGGCTGAGGGTAGCGGGCGCTGCTGCGAAGGAATCCAACTCGGATCTGATGGTTGAGGGGGTGCCACATAGAAGATCTGACGATCGAAGATCAAGGGCACCCCTTCGTTGGCTCAGGCGGTCCAGATTAACCCTCGGCCTGATCTGACGGTGAAGGACGACTCCTCAAATGACGGTGCGGATCAAAACTAGAGCGGTGAGAGGGATCGGACGGCTCTAGAGACTCTTGGAAGAACTCGGCTCCGGCGAACTTCGCTGGAGCACCACGGCTGCGCTGGGCCTCCTCTGCTGCTACTAAGGTGCGGAATAGTTCCGCCTTGACGCTCCGCAGCTGACGAGCTCCTCCGATGATGCAGGGAGCTCCGAGGAGCTCCGGCGACAAAGGCGGAGCTGGGGCTCATGTGCCTGAACGTGAAGACCCCCAGATGGGTCTCTTCGGACCTAAAAAGCGACACAGAAAGCACGCTGGGTCGAGGGCAAAGTGCCTCGACCCTGTAAGGAGCGAAATGGGTGCGTGGGTGAAGTGGGGCGGAGACCTCCGGCGAACATTTCTCGAATCGTTTCATCTAAACCACAATAGGTATTAAGGTTACCTCTTGAAGCGTGGTTGCGATCGAGTCTCTAAACGAAGAGACCTCCTGTCTCAAGTCCGATCCAGCGGAGGAGACGCTTGCGAGCATGTTGATGAGATGCGTCCTTCTCGCAATCCATGTTGATGATCCAAGCAGTGAATCTCCTGATCTCATCACACGAGATCCGACGTCTTCTTCACGAGCGAGGCGCACCGAAGGAGACGGAGATCCATGAGCAAATACTCCGATAGCATAACGACGATGCTACGGCGATGGCAACTCTCTCAATGGCTCCATGGTGGACGGCGACAATGAGAGAGTGGCGAGGGAGGTTGGGACACCTACTCCGGGGCGAGACAGGGGGTGTGAGTGGGTGTAGAACGTGAAGAGGAGTCTCGCGAAGGTGTGGGTGTCGTCCGATGATCGAGTCGAAACGTAGGGTGACGTGAATTGATCGGAGACGGTGGAAGATGGATTTGGGCGAAATCCGAAATTAGAGGAATATGGAAAGAATTAGGCTTACCAGGTGTGTGGGTTCGACTGGAGATGACCTCCTGGAGCTCTGGTCTTCGCCTCGAGTGTCGTCGAGGGCCCGAGGCTCGGGCGCAGCTCTGGGCGGCGCACGGTGGCGAGAAGCTACCGAATCAATGGCGGAGCGGTCCTCTCCTCTCTTCGACACTTACCTCGCACAACTGTCACTCTGAAGAGTCTAGTGGAGGTCACAGGAAGAAGGGGCAGCGTCAAAGATGAGTGGAATGGCGCGGCTGAGCTGAGATCTTATATGGCTAGGGGTCCGGCTAGATGGGAGTCGGGCACACACGTCGAGGCACGGACCCCTAAGATGCACCCCGGGGCGTGGGTCTCGGATCTGCAGGGAAGGAGTAAGACCCGAGGTTTAGGGTTTTAGTGGTCAAATCAAGCTAGGAAAATAAGGAGAAATCGGGTCCGGCGCTGGATCCGCGGAGGAAGAAGGTCCGCGGGGGGAGTTGACCAGGGGTCAACATCCCCGTGGACCAATCAGAAAGCGCCACTTATTAATTATTAGATAATTCATTTTAAAATAGTAAATGGCCGAATTTCAAAAAAGTTAAAACATGAAAAATGTTTCTTTATTTTAAACTATTTTTTAGTGTTTTTTATTTGTTTTTTTGAAATAAAAATTAGGTATTTACAAAATAGTATTATTATATATAGGTATATACAATATTGTATTTTTTATTGTTGATTTTTAATTCTTTATTTTTGTATATTTTATTCCAATTTTTATATTTTATTTATTTATAGAATAAAATTTGGAATAATTTGGTATTTTTATTTTATTTTTATTATTTATTTACAAGGGCTAAATAAATACTTTTATTTATATACATATATGGTATATATACAATGTTGGTTTTGATTTTATTTTTATTCCTTTTTATTTTATTTTTGTTTTTGTAATTTTTATTTTATTTATTTACATTATGTAATATGGAATATGTGCAATTTTTATGGGATTTTTTTTATTTATTTATAGAGAGAAATAAATATATAAGTGATTCTATGTACATGGTCTCTATACAATGAAGAAGGGGGTTTTTATTTATTTTCATTTTCTCCATTTTTATTTAATTTAATATTTACAAATATATACAAATAAATATAAACCCATTTTTATTTTTATTTAGAGGAAAATATTTTTATTTAATTATAGGTATATGTACACATGTGTGAGCTTCCTTATCTCTCTCTACTTGGGTTTTTATGCGGTTAGGCCCATGCTGAGCCTTCCCTTGGGATTAGGTCGCTCAATATTTATTTTAAATATCTCCCTCTTTTTCTTTTATTTCTTTATTCTTTTATTTATGCAAAAAAACATGCTAATTATTCATAATTACATAATGCATGCTGAATGACAATTATTGATATTTACAAGGATCTACATGTGTTTTGCATGGGTTTTGTAGCTAAAATAAAAGAATAAAGAGTGATGAATGGGTATTCATCACCCCCCTATACTTAACTTTGCTAGTCCCTTAGCAAACACTTATTTGAAAAAGAAATGAAAAAGAAAAAGAAAAAGAAAAGGAGGAGAAAATGCATGGATTAATGCTGATAATTAAACTTGTCTTCATTAAATTGAAATATGGAGCTCGATCAAATCTTTGGATTATTAATGTGTCGGAACCTTATTTAGACTTAAGTTTAAAACTCAACAGCCTCTAAGATACACTAATCTATAATCAGGACTCCTCAATAATCCAGATCAGAACAAGTCTACATACACAAACCCTGAAGACTATGAATCTTTCCTTGTACTGTGTAAGTGATATAAGCTCTCCACCTCAGTAGTAGCAACTTGACAGCCCTCCCCAATAAGGTAACTCTATGACCCTAATCTGGCCACTCTTTCCTCGAGGAGCGGGGTATTCCCTTCTAAGTTCAAGTTCAACCGGCTCAAGAAGAAGGGGAAGAAGAGAATGGACCATGACCAGTGTAGCCATGTATCCTTGGGAGCTCAACCAGTGTAGCTAAGTCTCCCTGCTGCAAGCTACATAAGATGGAACATGAATCTCAAGCTTTGCTTATTTGCACTATATACATACTCCGGTGGGATTATCATTTTCTATCAGACCCACCACTTTTTTGGAGTTATTTTCTTTTTGCATTTTTTTTCAAGTGCATCTATACAACATATACAATGTGCAGCATATATACATAAGGAGTTTTTCCTCTTGAGCTAGTAGACTATCCCTCTTTTGAAGCATTATTGCAACCCACAACTCCTGTCGTTAGACCTCATGGCAATCAGACCAAGTTGAGACGCACTTCCTTCACTAAAAGAAGAAGAGAGGTTCCACTTAGAAGTACTACCCTCATATGCTATCCCAAGTCAAGAAAGACTGCCTCCTCACCACCTCATCCGTAGAGAGCTCGGTGTAAAGTGTGGGTCCAAGTCGAGCCATTGTCTAATGAGTCATGTGTGTGTTGTTAAGTGCTCTACTTAGGCTCATTGAGATTACATGTGATCATAGCCTAGTGGACTCAAAGAATTAAGTCACCTTGGACCTGAAAAGCTTTAACCCTAAGCCCTATAAGGTTCCTCTTAGAATTAGGTGGATTAAGATCTTAATCAAGCTCTATTTCCCAATTTAATTCCAGGCTAGTTTAAATGTCAACTATAATCCAGGAAAAACTATATACATATATACAAAGATGTTATTTACACAATATTTACACAAATGCAAAATTTTTGAAAAATATTTTGAAATCATGGATGAATGCATGAATGCAAGTTTTGCAAAATATTTACACGAATTTACACGAGGTTTTTGCAAACTTTTGATTTTCAAAACATTTTGGAAAAATTTTGTACTATATAAATAGTTTTGATATACACATATTTACACAAACTTTACGCAAAAAGTTTTTGAAAACATTTTTACAAAAATAATCTGTACAATAGCTATGTATGTGCAAATAAAAGAATGTTTATTTACAAGGAAAATTTTTTAATTTTTATGGATTTTTGGGTTTTTAGCCATTTTTATTTATTAACACGCTCACACAAAGTACGAGTTATGGCTAATGTATATATGAAATGTATACACACCCCCTTATACTTAGCTCGAACGATGTCCTCAGAGTCAAGAGCGATGAAGAAGACATAACTCGTGCTTAGTATAGGGAAGTGAAAAGGAAGGCTATATACAAAGACGAAAGAAAGAATAGAAATCAAGAGGACCTCGGCTTTTCCCCCTATATTTAGGATCAAATAATCCTAAGTATAGCAGGCTGTACACGAAGGGAAAACCGAGCGGAGAATGTACAGGGTCTACCCCCCCCTATACTTAGGGTAAAATATCCCTAAGTATATGCAGCAAAAACAGGGGTAAAATGAATCAAAAGAATACTCGGGAGTCCTACATCCCCCCTATACTTAGGGTAAAGTACACCCTAAGTATAGCATAATCAAAAGATGAAGAAAGGGATGTGGGATTAAAGAATGGAATGATATGGACAACTGGATCTATACAAGTCGGGAGAACAGTGATAATCAGGCGTGAGATGCAATGGATGTGAGTCAAGAGACCACATCTCACACAAAGTGAATAGGGGAAACATCAACGACCCACGGCTCATGATCTAGAAATGGCTTGAGCCGTTGGCCGTTCACTCGAAAGGTACTCTCAGAAGACAACTCAGATATGTCGATACTCCCATTGTCGTGTACCTTTCTCACCAAATACGGTCCCTTCCATTTGCTCTGTAGCTTCCCTGGAAATAGACGAAGCCTAGCATCAAACAACCATACTCTCTGTCCAAGCTCAAAATGCTTGTGGCTGATATGAGAATTATGCCACTCCTTCACTCTCTCATTGTACTGTAGGCTGTTTGAGAAGGCGGTATCACGAAGCTCCTCCAAGGCTGCTAACTCTGCCCTCCTCTGATCTCCTACACTATCTGGATCCAAAAGTATATCAGTGACAGCCCAAAGTGAGCTATGTCTCAACTCAACAGGTAAATGGCACGGCTTGCCATAAACAAGGCGAAAGGGAGATGTGCCCAAAGGTGTCTTGAAAGACGTCCTATATGCCCACAAGATCGAGTCCAAAAGCTGTGACCAATCCTTTCGGTCAGGGCAGACGACTTTCTGCAATATATTCTTGATCTCCCTATTCGACACTTCGGCAAGACCATTCGTCTGAGGATGGTATGGAGTGGCAACTCGATGGTCTATGCCGAACTCGCTGGCAAGGGCCTTCACCTGGTCGTTGACGAAATGAGACCCCCCATCAGATATCAACACTCGAGGTACCCCGAACCGTGAAATGATATGCTTCCTCAAAAATCTGCAAACAGTCCTAGCATCTTCGGTTCGGGCGGAGATGACCTCAACCCAACGACTAACATAATCCATGGCCAGCAGAATGTACTCGAATCCCTGACTCTTAGGGAATGGACCCATGAAATCGATGCCCCATGCGTCAAGAACCTCAAAGAAGTGAATGGGATGCATCGGCATCATATCATGTTGTCCGCAAGTGCCCATCCTCTGACAGTCAGTACACCTCTTCACGAACTCATCAGAGTCCTTGAAGAGGGTAGGCCACCATAGGCCGGATTGGAGCACTTTTTGTTCCATTCTCCTCCCAGAGTGATGTCCTCCTGCCTCAAGCTTGTGGCAGTAAGTGAGGACGCTATGGTGCTCCTCATGAGGAATGCACCTACGCCAGACGCTATCCCCTCCTTCATGATAAAGGATGGGATCCTCCCAGTGATAAGACTTGGCCTTCGCGAGGAAGGTCTTAAGCCTCTGCCTGGGCCAATCTTGTGGAACTTTCTTAGCAACAAGAAAGTTCACAATATCGGTGTACCACGGGAGAGTGGCGATAGCAAGGATCGCCTCATCTGGGAAGGTCTCACATATAGTCTCAGTCTGCTCAGAATCCTCAAGATGCTCTAGTCGGGAGAGATGATCTGCCACCACATTCTTGACTCCAGGCTTATCCTTAATCTCTATGTCAAACTCCTGGAGTAGAAGGATCCATCTAGTCAATCTGGCCTTGGCATCCTTCTTTGCCATGAGGTACCTGATGGCGGTATGATCAGTGTATAAGGTCACTCTAGATCCAATAATGTATGATCTGAACTTATCTAGGGCAAAAACTACGGCTAGCATCTCCTTCTCAGTGACTGTGTAGTTCCGTTGTGCGGCATCCAATGTTCGGCTAGCGTAGTGAATGGCAAATGGGACTCCATCCCTCCTATGTCCCAGCACAGCCCCTACAGTAAAATCGGAGGCATATGTCATGATCTCGAATGGGAGAGACCAATCAGGCGGCTGGAGAACAGGAGCCTCAACAACACATCTCTTGAGAGTCTCAAACGATGAAAGACACTTGTCATTGACAAGGAACTCGGTGTCTTTCGTCAGTAGGTCAGTCAACGATCGGGCAATCCTACTGAAATCCTGAATGAAGCGCCGGTAGAAACCGACGTGCCCCAGAAAAGACCGTAACTGCCGCAAGTTGGATGGCGGTGCGAGTTTTCTAATGACATCTACCTTGGCCGGATCAACCTCCATGCCCCTGTTGGAGATGATATGGCCAAGCACTGTCCCTTGAGTCACCATGAAGTGACTCTTCTCCCAAGACAGCACAAGGTGAACCTCAATGCATCGCTGAAGGACTCGGTCTAGGCAGTCAAGACAGGAGTCGAATCTGTCATCGTAGACTGAGAAATCATCCATGAAGACCTCCAAGCACTCCCCCACCATGTCCGAAAAGATAGACAGCATGCATCTCTGAAAAGTCGTAGGGGCATTGCATAGCCCAAATGACATCCGTCTGAAGGCGTATGTGCCGAAGGGACAGGTGAAGGTGGTCTTTTCCTGGTCCTCGGGAGCGATGGCCACCTGGTTGTAGCCGGAGTACCCATCCAGAAAACAGTAGTGGCTCTTCCCTGCCAGCCTCTCAATGATCTGATCTATAAAGGGCAGGGGGAAATGATCCTTCTTGGTGGCCTGGTTGAGTCGTCTGTAATCCACGCAGACCCGCCAAGAAGTGGGTACCCGGGTAGCGATCTCCTCTCCAGACTCGCTGACAACTGTAGTGATGCCCGTCTTCTTGGGCACCACATGCAACGGACTGACCCACTTGGAGTCGGAGATGGGGTAGATAAAATCGGCGCTCCACCATTTCGATATCTCCTTCATGATAACCTCTCAGATTCAGGTTCAGCCGCCGCTGGAACTCACGCGACGGCTTTGCCTCATCCTCGAGATAGATATGGTGGGAGCACTGGGCCGGACTTATCCCCCTGGAGATCGGCTACGCTCCATCCTATCGCCTTGTGGTTCTTTTAAAGAACCCCCATCAGACGGGATTCCTGCTCTCCAGTCAAATCGGCGGAGATAATGACTGGGTACATCTCATGCTCACCCGCAAGGAACCTATACTTCAGTGATGCGGGAAGTGGATTCAGCTTTGGACAACTGGGTGCTGGTGGATCTGGCCTCTGAAAACTCTGCATGAACGTTGCCAAATCCGCATAGGAGAACTGAAACTCTCAATCACACTCTGAATCTGGAGAAGGCTGCCCAGCTGGACTGTCCTGCTCTGCTCGGCATCTACCTCCTCCCTGGCTGTAGGCTCAGTGGAAGTCAGATCTGGTATAAAATCCTTAAACTCTGCCCAGTCAAAATCTGACTCCGAGGGATCTGTATCATCTATGGTGGCCTCAGTACCACCGTCATCACAAAACAAATCTGCCTCGCGGTTGATGAATCCGCGATTCATCATCGTAATATCTTGATCTTAGTAAAATCCCCGAGTAAAATCCCAAATAAATGTCCATAAAATCCATAAATTAATAAAATAACTCTTGTAAATAAAATACACTAATTATTATATATAAGTTTGTACAAAATGAATTAACAATAAAAAGCCGAAAAAATAAAGGAGTTTTATACTTGTAAATAGGCCAAAACTTCATGTATTTTTAATAATTTCATTTCAACTCCTTTTTGCCTAATTCTTTCTCTAACTTGTTTATAAAAATGTATATAAAAATACAAAAATACAAAATAAATTTTACCTCAAATAAATGCTCCTAGATCCCAAAGAGAAAAAGCCGTAAAGTCCAACTTCCAAGCTAAATTCCCGCTCCGTATGAACTCCAAATTCACCAAACTCACTTTTAAAGTTCAAGTTAGAAAATTATCTATCCAACGGAAGTAGTTTCATTAAAATCGGAGCTCATTTGCAAAAGTTGGGTTTTGGGACCTAGATGTACATTGTACATTATGTATATATTCATTCTTTAGTCATTTTTTATTTTATCTTTCTCAATTACTAAAAATACAAAAAAATCATACTTGTGTTGTATTTTGATTGTACTATTTTATTGTATTTTCCTATTGTACATAGCTACATTTAAAAAGACAAAAAATATAAAAAGAAAAGCAAACAAAAAAATATGTACATGTTGTATATCTTCTTTTTGTAAATTCCCCGCTCCTTTTCTTCTCTTTATTTTATTTTCTCTTTTTAGTAGCCTACTTTATTTCATTTTATTTTCCTTTTATTTTTTCCACATTCTCTACACTAACTTCCATTTCTACATTAACCATCAAGTCTTTTATTCTACCACCAACTCCCATTCCACCCCACATTCTTCATCTAACCTCCATTCAACTCCACCATTAATCTAACCTCCCATTCAACACCACCTCCATTCTAACCTCCCTTTCTCTTCACTTTATATTCCTCCTTACATCCACAATTTTCCCCATCCACCATTCTTATAGAATAAGGAGAGAGCTTGGAGTGTTTTGTTGGTGACAGCTGCGAAGCATCGTCCTCAAGCGACGACCTCCTTCAGGTGAGATCCGCGGAGCTCCGCTTCGCGTCACGAGTTCCCCGTCGAGCTCGCGTAGCTTCTCCGATTTTTATCTCGCCAATCGGGTCGAGGCGACAACAGGAGTTTAGCGTAGCTACTCCGCCAATCCGGCGAAGAACAGGTAAGTATTCCTCCTCTTTTCTCTCGTTATTTTTTTTCCTAATATCTTGTTTCCTTATTGTTTGGATCACCATCATTTTTTTATCCATCACATCTCCATATCATTTTTTTTATTTGCATATCATCCCTCCCACCACCACCATCATTTTTTTCATTTGTTCAAATCATCATCATCACCACCAACCCATTTTTTTTCTCTTTAATCACATTCCCTGTCTAATTAAAATCAAAAAAAATAAAACAAAAAAAAACAAAAAAAAATTCTCTTTCATTTATTACAGCAGTAAACATAACAAAAATTAAAAAAATTTAAACAAAAAACAAAAAATAGCAGCAGTGCCCCCGCCCTTCCCCCTCCACACGGGCAGGCGGCGCCGCCACCCTTCTTTCCAGCCGCAGCCCCGGCGCGCCGCCCTCCACCCGCGGCCTCTCCGCACCGCCGCGGCCGGCGCAGGCCGGCCCCCCTCCTCTCCGCCGAACGCCGCCTCCCAATGCCAGCGGCGCCGTCCGCCACAACCACCAGGGCCGCCAGCCCCCGCGGCTGCCGGTCGTGGCCCCTCTCCAGACACGCCACCGTGTCCAGTGCTCCGTTGGCCGATGCCCCTCCGCCGCACTCCGGCGCCTCCTCACGGCCGCGCGCGGTCGCACCGACGCCGCCGGCCGACCTCTCCCTTTTGGGTTCCTCCACCGTGCCCTAAGGAAGAAGAAGAAGGTCCATTTGTTTATTATCTTTTTATTTGTAAAAATTGCAAGTTGTTTCTTTCATGTTTTCATAATTGCATATTAGTCCCTGTACATAAGTTGCATTGTATATATTGTTTTCTAATTTGCACATAGACCCCTGTGTTCGCACCTTAATTTGGACTTTGTTTTTGCATCAATTTGTTCAATGAAAAATGTGTTCATGTTGAGCAACTAATTCTCTACATTGTGGATATTTATTTGTATTTTTGTGAGATATGGGTAATTAACTAAAATTGTTCAACTGAAATTTTGCATATTTTACCCATTCCGTGCTCTTAAAATTATATCTCACACACAGTTGCTCTAAAAATTCCACAAAAAATATATTTGATGCTTTGAAATGTGATAAACTTACTATCCAAATTTCATTTAAAATAGAGATGTCTTGTGCCTGGAATAAATTGTAGAGTGAATTTAGTATTCGATTTTTAATTAAATCCACGTATATCCTTTTTGCGAAATTTCAATTCTCCTGTATTCTTCGCATCACTCGCCCCAGTTCTGTATCGTTTTCATTTTGTGGCTATACTTAGGATGACTAGATCCTAAGTATAGGGGGGTGAGTGACCCGATTTGCTCCTTCTCTTCTTTTTATTTTCTTTTTGTATATTCTTTCCCATTCTCATCGGTTTTCCAATCTTGTGTTCTTTCCAATACTTAGGCTGACCAAAGCCTAAGTATAGGGGGGACCGATGCCCGCCATGTGTATTTACTCATCATTTCTCCTCTTGACCTCGTCTGCCCCATTTTTTCTCTTCTTCTACACTTAGGCTGACCAGAGCCTAAGTATAGGGGGGCGGATCGACTTCTATACTTTTTATTATTTTAGCTTTCCTACGCTTAGTACGAGCTATGTCTTTTTGTCACCTAGTGCCATGAGGACATAGCACAAGCTAAGTATAGGGGGGCGTGTATATATTACATATATACTTTACCCATACCTCGTACTTTCACGTGTTTTTGTATATATTATACAATAATTATGGGGTGGGTTAAAAAAAACAAAACTTTTTCAAAAAAAAAGTCTTTTCTTATTTACCTATCTTTTTCAAAAAAAAACTCTTGAAAAAAAAAGCAAAACTTTTTCTAACAAAAAAAACTTCTTTTCCTTTGTTTGTAAAAAAAACTTTTTCTAAAACTTTAAAAAAAACAAAAAAAAACATTCATAAAAAAAACTAACTAATAAGTTGGTTTAATCCCTGACACAATTCACTTTCACACAAGACTAGTGATGTTCAAGAACACTTGGTTTACGAGGTCTTGAGATTTTGAGTTAACCAGCCTTAGTCATTAGGGTCCTTGACTTAATTATTCACATTTCCCTAGTTTGAAAGATGTGTGTGCTATATTGCATGCTTAGTCTCTACCTTAAGAATATGATCTGCACCTCACATACACGACTGCAGTTATGATGAGATGAGTTGAAATTTCACTTGAGGAACTGGGATGAGGGATTTGAGTTTGTACTTGATTTAATGATGCTCGAGGATGGGATAAAATCAATGAAGGCTTCATGAAACCTGAGTGTCAGCATCTTTAGCCAGTATGAGAACATGGTTCTTGTACTATCTCTTGACATTTACCTATGTGTCAGGGTGTGATAAAATAAAAAAATGTTGATCAGTGTGCGCCAACTCTTGGTAAAAGCAGTGGAGCTAGCCAAAAATACTACAAAGCAATGAAATGTCAAAGAAAAGCTCTCATTCCACAAAGTCAACTATCAAAAGAGCTTCCACCAAAGGCGAGCGCTCCCAACCATTTCAAAGTGTCCACTTGGACCACCGCTATTAGGACCAGGAGTCGGGCTTGCACCAAAAAAGGGCTCTGCATCGTAAATGCTACAAGTCTGGGTGTTGAAGGTACGATAGGTACTCAAAAAAGGCACACCCCAGTGTACTCCCAGGAAAACAAGTGCAGACGGCTCCAACTTCTCTTGACGGACGCACTGATAAATACCAAAAAAATGCATTGTGTAATAAGGCACTTGAGAGGATCCTTGTTCCAATGAGAGGGAGAGAAGAAATGACACAATCCTATGCCCTCCATCAACTGGCCTTCCATCTACACTTTCAAGTCTGACAACTAAAGAGACGGTGGATTGGATGCAAGAAATGATTTATTCCCTAGTGTTGAGGATCGGGTCCATAGGAGAGTCTCTTGGACTAGAGTCTTGGATGACGTTGTGACTCTACTCTTATAACTGCGGTCAACACTTAAAGTCATATCTCTTATATATATGTATACAAAGAGAATCAGATGATTAGAGAAATTGGGTACCTTTTGACTAGAGCTTGGTTTAGCTTAGAATTTTAGGATCTCTAAAACCGAGAGTTCTTAAACGGATCAAGTCTTGTATTCACATGCACAGTCAGGGGTTAATCCAACTTATTCGTTCTTTATTTGCTCGAGGACTAGCAAAGTTTAAGTATAGGGGGGTGATGAATCCGCGATTCATCATCGCAATATCTTGATCTTAGTAAAATCCCCGAGTAAAATCCCAAATAAATGTCCATAAAATCCATAAATTAACAAAATAACTCTTGTAAATAAAATACACTAATTATTGTATATAAGGTTGTACAAAATGAATTAACAATAAAAAGCCGAAAAAAAATAAAGGAGTTTTATACTTGTAAATAGGCCAAAACTTCATGTATTTTTAATAATTTCATTTCAACTCCTTTTTGCCTAATTCTTTCTCTAACTTGTTTATAAAAATGTATATAAAAATACAAAATAAATTTTACCTCAAATAAATGCTCCTAGATCCCAAAGAGAAAAAGCCGTAAAGTCCAACTTCCAAGCTAAATTCCCGCTCCGTATGAACTCCAAATTCACCAACTCACTTTTAAAGTTCAAGTTAGAAAATTATCTATCCAACGGAAGTGGTTTCATTAAAATCGGAGCTCATTTGCAAAAGTTGGGTTTTGGGACCTAGATGTACATTGTACATTATGTATATATTCATTCTTTAGTCATTTTTTATTTTATCTTTCTCAATTACTAAAAATACAAAAAAAATCATACTTGTGTTGTATTTTGATTGTACTATTTTATTGTATTTTCCTATTGTACATAGCTACTATTAAAAAGACAAAAAAATATAAAAAGAAAAGCAAACAAAAAAACTATGTACATGTTGTATATCTTCTTTTTGTAAATTCCCCACTCCTTTTCTTCTCTTTATTTTATTTTCTCTTTTTAGTAGCCTACTTTATTTCATTTTATTTTCCTTTTGTTTTTTCCACATTCTCTACACTAACTTCCATTTCTACATTAACCACCAAGTCTTTTATTCTACCACCAACTCCCATTCCACCCCACATTCTTCATCTAACCTCCATTCAACTCCACCATTAATCTAACCTCCCATTCAACAACACCTCCATTCTAACCTCCCTTTCTCTTCACTTTATATTCCTCCTTACATCCACAATTTTCCCCATCCACCATTCTTATAGAATAAGGAGAGAGCTTGGAGTGTTTTGTTGGTGACAGCTGCGAAGCATCGTCCTCAAGCGACGACCTCCTTCAGGTGAGATCCGCGGAGCTCCGCTTCGCGTCACGAGTTCCCCGTCGAGCTCGCGTAGCTTCTCCAATTTTTATCTCGCCAATCGGGTCGAGGCGACAACAGAAGTTTAGCGTAGCTACTCCGCCAATCCGGCGAAGAACATGTAAGTATTCCTCCTCTTTTCTCTCGTTATTTTTTTCTAATATCATGTTTCCTTATTGTTTGGATCACCATCATTTTTTTATCCATCACATCTTCATATCATTTTTTTTATTTGCATATCATCCCTCCCACCACCACCATCATTTTTTTCATTTGTTTAAATCATCATCATCACCACCAACCCATTTTTTTTCTCTTTAATCACATTCCCTGTCTAATTAAAATCAAAAAAATAAAAAAATTTAAAACAAAAAAAAATCTCTTTTATTTATTACAGCAGTAAACATAACAAAAATTAAAAAAATTAAAAAAAAAACAAAAAAAATAGCAGCAGCGCCCCCGCCCTTCCCCCTCCACACGGGCAGGCGGCGCCGCCACCCTTCTTTCCAGCCGCAGCCCCGGCGCGCCGCCCTCCACCCGCGGCCTCTCCGCACCGCCGCGGCCGGCGCAGGCCGGCCCCCCTCCTCTCCGCCGAACGCCGCCTCCCAACGCCAGCGGCGCCGTCCGCCACAACCACCAGGGCCGCCAGCCCCCGCGGCTACCGGTCGCGGCCCCTCTCCAGACATGCCACCGTGTCCAGCGCTCCGCTGGCCGCTGCCCCTCCGCCGCACTCCGGCACCTCCTCACGGCCGCGCGCGGCCGCACCGACGCCGCCGGCCGACCTCTCCCTTTTGGGTTCCTCCACCATGCCCTAAGGAAGAAGAAGAAGGTCCATTTGTTTATTATCTTTTTATTTGTAAAAATTGCAAGTTGTTTCTTTCATGTTTTCATAATTGCATATTAGTCCCTGTACATAAGTTGCATTGTATATATTGTTTTCTAATTTGCACATAGACCCCTATGTTCGCACCTTAATTTGGACTTTGTTTTTGCATCAATTTGTTCAATGAAAAATGTGTTCATGTTGAGCAACTAATTCTCTACATTGTGGATATTTATTTGTATTTTTGTGAGATATGGGTAATTAACTAAAATTGTTCAACTTAAATTTTGCATATTTTACCCATTCCGTGCTCTTAAAATTATATCTCACACACAGTTGCTCTAAAAATTCCACAAAAAATATATGTCATGCTTTGAAATGTGATAAACTTACTGTCCAAATTTCATTTAGAATGGAGATGTCTTGTGCCTGAAATAAATTGTAGAGTGAATTTAGTGTTCGATTTTTAATTAAATACACGTATATCCTTTTTGCGAAATTTCAATTCTCCTGTATTCTACATGAAAATATCTTTTTGGGATAATTCGCATTCTGCTTAATTTGATAATTTGGATTTATTAGAAATTATTTACTTACTGTCACTCTATTTTCACTAAAAAATCCATAAAAAATTCATGACTTGTCAAAAAATTCCAAAAAAATTACTGAAGTCTTCTTGCATCATGTTTTAGTTCCAGTAAATTTTTCATAATTTTTGCTTACTGTATGTGTGATAAATTGCGAAAAAACCCATAAAAAGTCTACATTTTTATTTATTGCATTTTAACCCTGAAAATTCTAAAAAAATATGTTTTGCATTCATCATTGGATTAAGTTTACTGGAAAAATATAATTTGCCTAAATTGGATTAATTTATCATTTAAATTAATCTGGCTAAGTTGTGTGATTTCTTAGTGCTTAATTCACCCGCATTTTGCATTTGCATTCGTTTTGCATAAAAACAATTCTAAAAAAATACCGTTTGGATATCTAGATCTTAAATTTGCAAATTAAACCCAAAGTTGTTCCTTTGCCTCCCTGTGTTCGACCCCGGACTTGCCCGGGATATAAATTAAAGTCGAGACACTCTTCACGGAGATCTTCTCTCGGTCCTGACCGAATCGCTAAGTACACGTATTACAACGGACATGAATTAAATATCGTATTCAGCGACTCGTCAGCGGTCGAGAACCGGCTCTGCCGACTGAACGGTATCCTGGACCAGGAATGCACTCTCCAAGCTCTCCTCTGCTAGCGTCTCTGCATCATCGGACTCTGAAGGTGAGAGGATGGCATGTGCATCTGGGTCTGCCCAAACTGCCTCGTCATCTTTGATCACAAAGTCGCATCCTGGTGGATGTCTGGCCTTGCATCTGTCATCTGCTCTGTATAGGAAGTAGTCTCTGAGCATGTTGTATCTCTGGATCTGATGTCCTCGACCGTCTCTATTTGTACACTTTCGCCTTCGACGCAAAAGTATACCTTCCCGCTATCATGGTCGGTCACTGCCTTGGCTGTGGCCAAGAACGGGCGACCTAGAATGATGGGGGTATCGGTCACTGACTCAGGGATCTCCATATCCAACACTACAAAGTCCACGGGGAATTGCAGGCCCTGAATCGTGACGACAACGTCCCTCAGCAACCCCTTCGGCCTCTTGACAGATCGATCAGCAAACTGAAGGACTGTCCTGCTCTGTCGTAGAGTGCCCAACTCGAAGCGATCGAGAAGGGCTGCCGGAAGTAGGTTGATCGATGTACCGCTGTCTAATAAAGTACGGTCGAAACTCTGCTCTCTGATGTGGCATCTGACATATGGGGCCCCTGAGTCTGGCCTCTTGGCCGGCAGACGGTTCTGGATTGCGAAACAAGTGGCTCTGGTCAGCACATGGATCTCGGACTGGTGGTTCATCCTCTTCCTCCTAACTGTGGTCCTGTCTCTAAGTGAACGCTGGAGTAGAGGGATGTGCTGCAAAGCCTCCTGAAGAGTCAGCTGAATGTGGAAATGGTCTATCATCTGCTGGATGAACTCTTCCTACTGTCTCTTTTTTGGATTTTCGGTTTTCTTCCCCTTCCCCATGTGAAGAGCTCTAGGGAAGGGGATCACAGGGTCCTTCTCAGATGAAGGACTAGGAGAGGGTCTAAGCTGCTCGACGGCAGGATCCACACATACATCAAGCACCACAGGTTGACCAGAAGAAAACAAACCCTTTCCTTTATTTCCAGAAGAGTTCTGAGATACATGCACAGAAGGAAAAACTACAGGACTCTCAGAAGTGAAAATGGTGGCATCAACACTACCCTCGGCTGGTAGACTCGCGGCCTCAGCACCGCGCTCTGGCTCGGCAACATCGATGGCCTCAGTACCACCTCCTCCATTTGGTGAAACAACGGCCTCAGTACCGTCAGTGGGATCAGCATCCATGGTGGCATCAGTACCACCGTCATCATCTCTAGCGGCATCAGCACCGCTCTCCCCCTCGCCCGGCGCTCTGGAAGTGTCCTCGGGGTGTCGCTCAGACAAAGCGTCGTCTGCTGGCATCCTACCGCTCCTAAGTGTGACAAAATCAGTATCAAACAAATATGCAGACATATCTCCAAAGGTATCACTAGGAGTGGCATACTCTGTGAAATCTACCTGCTCAGATTTCCTCTTGAGGTTGTTCGGGTTCGGCTCGATCTGGGCAGGGATGGCGTCCTTCCCTCTCACTATCTTCCGCATCTCCTGGCGGTACTCGTCCATCTCCCGTCTAAATGTAGCCTGCTGATCGGTAAGGAGGCGGGCTATGTCATCCAAAGCGGGGTTCTCATAGGATGGCCCATGAGAACCTGACGGGTGGCCTCGCTGGTAGTGAGGATGCTGTGGCTGGTGCTGCGGGTGAGAGGGGTAACTGGGGATGATACTGCTGCTGCTGAGGCTGATCACACCTCCAAGATTGTCCCTGCTGATAGGGACGAGGACCATACTGCTGTGACTCCTGCTGCTGCTGGTAAACTGGGGGTTGCTGCTGCTGGTGATCTCTCTGATGGTTGTACTGGCCACCTTGTCCTGACGGCTGCTGCTGGGAGCTGGAACCTCCGGCCGACCAACAGAATCCGGGATGGTCTTGTCAGATATCGGGCTGGGGTTGGTCGTACCAAATCCCGTTGACATCCATCAATGGCTTTGACTCGTAAGGGGCTGGCGGGAGTACTGCCAGAGGCTGATCCGGCTGGTATACCACCATCTGCGTGTCTGGAGATGGTGGTGACTGGTAAGAAGGCTGCGGCTGCTGGTACGGCTCCGCCTGTACAAGGTGAACCTGTATAGGCTGCTGGTGGCTGGAGCGCTGGAACGAGCTGCTGCTGCTACTCGGATCGCCTCGTGACTGAAGACGGGGCTGGAAAGCCGTCTGTGCCTCCTGGAGACACATGAGCTGTGTCTTCAAGTCACTCAGAGTATGTGCCATCTGCTCCATCTACGTGATGCCTCGGCACTGCTTCTTCTCAATGATCTCCATCCGGTCCAGCTTCTCGCTGATGATGCCCATGTTAGCGGTTGTGGACTCGGCCTGTACTGCTGCCGCTGACGAAGTGGATGGACCGGCGTCAACCCGTGCTATCCTCTGGTATTGCACGGTCTGTGGCTGGGGTCATCCCTGTGTGTAGAGTCGGGTCTGGGACATCACCATATAGTTCTTGGCCATCTCCTCGTAGATGGCCCAGACCTGATCATGATCCTTGGAGAAATAGGAGTCACCACAAGAAGCATTCACCAAGCCTTGAAGCTCTGGTGTCATCCCGCAAAAAACTCTGAACAAGGTTCGGCTTGAAAATCTCATGGTGCGGGCATCTGTCAGTCAGCTCACGGAACCTCTCCCATGCCTCATGGAACTGCTCGTTGGGGAGTATGGAGAAGTTGCTGATCAGGGCTCTAGCTGCGTTCGTCCGCCCGAGTGGATAGTACTTGTTCAAGTACTCGGTGCGGAGCTGCTCCCAGGTGTAGACAAACTTCCCCAAGTGCTTCAGCCAGGTGGCTGCTCTGTCTGCTAAGGAGAAGGGGAAGGCAATCATGCAGATGGTGTCCTCGTCCACCTGTCTGTCGTGGACGGTGCTGCAGATCATCAAGAACTCCTATAGGTGGAGATGGGGCTCCTCTGTGGCGAGCCCATGGAACCGGGGGAGGAGCTACAAGGTGTTCGGGGGGAACTTGAAGTCCCCCACGATGGCTGGTAAAACAACCCAACGATGTGTCAATGTCGATCCGGGGTTGTGTAACTCCCGCATTGGTCTCGGCTGGTCCGGTGCTACCACGACTGCGGTGGCTGCGGCTGCTGTGGCTGTTGCTGCCTCATCGGGTCTCCTCGGCCCATCTTTTGGCTCGCGCTGGTCGCGGGCGGCTCTCAACTACTCCATCTCACACCTCATCTCAATCATAAAAGCTCCCTAATCCCTCAACTGTTGCTGAACTGTCTCGAGGGAGGCAATCAGGGTGGAGTTGATCGTACCCTGGTCCAAAGTGAATGTCTGCTCATGCTGGGGACCTCTGGTGTGATCATCACTGCTGCCGGCCATGGTCTCTGCAAAAGCAAAAGACCCAAATTCAGGTGCCGATAAATCATCTGATAGTCTCTCATCTGGCACTGGCATCTCAGAACTGAAAGAAGGGGGGTCGAGGGGGAACAGGGTGGAGTCGAACTTGGGTTCGGAGAGCGGGTCTCGGCTCTCGCGGACCAACCTAGATGAGCGGGCAGAAGTGCTGGGAAGTGGTGCAGCCAGAGGTTGCCTAAGGGACCTTCTGCCCATCATCTTGATCTGGCGAGTCAGGCGGATGGGATCTGGTAACAACAATGATCACAAGCAAACCCCTGATTCACCTACGCAACGCGAGCTGAAGACCGTAAAGGTTCGGTCAATTATCTTGTCAATTTTTTTAGGTGATCAAGTCAGGATAGCAGAGCGATTAACGTGACCTGTTGGGAATCCAATCCGCTAACCAGATTGTCCCGTATAAAAGGCCGGTAGTCTGATCGGGGCTCGGATATGGCTCTAGTCTAGTGTTCGGATCACTCTCTCGCGCAAGCAAACCAGACAAGGAGGGGGTTGCTCTCCCCAAGACAAATATTTTTCGGTGTGGTGTCTTTTAGGGTCAGATATAGTTAGCAGTCCCAATTTTATGGTTTCTCTTTTTTAGGTATTTTTCAATAATCAAACAAATCACCTAACGAATTTTTCGGTTCTCCTGGTTATTTAAGTCCAAAAATCAGGGGGAGAAGTCGAGAAAGCTGATGCGCGAAAAATCAATGATGCATGCAGAGTTAGAAATGCATACCTGACTCCAGCAGTCTACATGCAAGAATGATCCGCGCAGAATTTAAAGACAGAAATAAAACTACCTAAATGATGCACGCAGAAATCCGAGCCCTAAGCAAGCAGTTCTACTCGACAGAACGGCTAGTCGGTCACCAACCTTCAATCCAAGTGTCCGGTCTAGGCTCACCCCTCCTCCTCTCGACAAATCGAGTTCAGGAGCAGCGCTTGGCAGGGTGGGCTCGTGGCGCGTAGGCTCGAAGGTAGTGGATCGACTATTTTTTTTTAGATTTTTATTCTTGGTCCAATTAATCGATCTATAGGTACATGCAAGGTTATTAATGTGTGTGGACCTACTTATTTACGTCGTAGTCAAGAAAAAATCCTTAGGTTAGGGGCTGAAAATCTGCGAGAAACCAAATAGGCAGAAAATAAAAGAAAACCACGTAAAAACCGTGAAAACTGCGAAAAAGACGAGGGGTCCCCCAAGCATACCGGTGCTCGGTGAAACAGACCCCTGGAGTCTCAAAAGTCTGGCTGAGTGTCCTGTACCTGTTTTATTACAATAATAGTTCAAATATTACAGGAAAGAAAACCTAATCTACTTTAAGCTAATCCTCCCGCACTCTGTTGTCTCCTCGCACTCTCTTGCGGCTCCGTACAGAAGGAAGCCGCCTCCGATTGCCGCAGTTGCGTCGGCTCCTCGAAAGTCACCGCCTCGACCCTCGGGCCCGTCGCAGGAAAACAACAAAGTGTCAAACCAGATAGAAATAAAGCAAATAAAATAAGAAAAAGAAAACATGGTATATATGCAAAAATTGAAATAAAAATAAACAAGCAAAACAACCAAAAACAAAATAAAAGAAATAAAGAAAAATAAAAGAAAATGAAAAGAAGAGAAAAATAAAAAGCCACGAAAAGCCGTGGAAAAGAAAATAAAATTAAAAGAAAAATAAAAGTGACTATTAAGCCGTGCTCCCCGGCAATGTCGCCATTCTGATGAGCCGCCCGAATGACTAAGGTAAATCAGGTGTCACTAAGGTCGTTGCGACCTCAGTCGCTCGGGGCTCAAAGCTCAATCAAGAAACAAAATCAGACCACCAATCGAGAAGATAAAAATCGATAAAAATCAAAATAGCGGTCTCGCTATTATATTAACCTGGTATAGCACCCAAGGTCGGTCTCGAGGAGCACGAGATGGCCTTGCGGCCTACGAAGTAGTCTAAAAATAAAGAAAAATATAAACAAATATTTTTGTGGTGGATTTTATTATTTTATATATATATATTAGATTTTTAATAATGAGAAAATAATGAAAAGGCAAAAACAAGCACAAACAACAATTTACTTAACTAATCTAAAAAGCTCCAAAAATTCAAACAAAAATATTTTTATATTTTTTATATTTTTATTGTTTCTGGTGAATTTTTGATAATTTTATGATTTTTATGGAATTTTATAAAATAAAAGAAGGAAGAAAAGCTGTGCTCCTTTCCAGCCAGGCTTCAAGGACCAAAATAAAATGTAAAATGGCCCTAAAATAGCCTGAAGTATTTTTCATGGAAAGTATAAACAAAAAGGAAAATTCAGAAGAAAAGTTTGTGAAGTTTTGAATTTTCTATGAATTTTTAGAATTTTTATGGGTTTTAGGGATTTTTCAATTTTTATAATTTTTATAACCAAAAATAACAAAATATGACCAGAAAATCAAATACACAAAAACACGCAAAACCTAATTTTTTGTAATTTTTGAAAAGGTTTTAATATTTTTTTATGAATTTTTAATATGAACAGGCAGAAAAATAAGGATTTTTGAATTTTAAAAAATAATAAAACGACTCAAAAATGTACCCAAAAATTAGGGAAAATTTTGCACAATGGCAGGAGCCACATGTCCAATTTTCACAAAATTTGGGTTGAATTTGAGATTTTATTTAAATCCAAAACAAGCACACAATGCACAGGGACCTAAATGCAAGAGAAATAAGTTCTAAGGGCTGGAATGTAACAAATTTAAGAAACTGGGGGTCCCTTGTGCAAAAACTCCAAATTTTCACGCGAAAGGCACGTGTACTGGGCACGGAGGGACCTATGTGCAATAAAAATTACTTCCAAGGACTTAATAGCAACAGGTGCTAAAAGTCCAAGGAGGAAATTGCAAAAAGCCCAAACAATTCAGCACATGTCCAATAAACACATTCACAGGGGCACAAATGTAAATATTAAAAACTTTACTTCATTCCATAACTCCTCAAAACAACAAGCCCACAGTCTGCAAATTCTCCAAAAACTCACGTGACGAAGCACGTGTCTCGCATAAACAGGGACGAAATGCAATTAAAGTAAACATTCAGGTCTTAAGTGCAAATGTTCCAGAATAAAATGAACTATATAAACTATTTACAGTACTAGAAAGTAAATGAGAAAGCAGGAGGGGCCTAAGAGCATTTTACCCCTATTTATTATCCGAGGGCTGAGCGCGCGCTACGTGGAAAATCTGACGGCTGAGGGTAGCGGGCGCTACTGCGAAGGAATCCAACTCGGATCTGACGGCTGAGGGGGTGCCACGTAGAAGATCTGATGGTCGAAGATCAAGGGCACCCCTTCGTTGGCTCGGACGGTCCAGATCAACCCTCGGCGTGATCTGACGGTGAAGGACGACTCCTCAAATGACGGTGCGGATCAAAACTGGAGCGGCGAGAGGGATCGGACGACTCTGGAGACTCCTAGAAGAACTTGGCTCCGGCGAACTTCGTCGGAGCACCACGGCTGCGCTGGCCTCCTCTGCTACTAAGGTGCGGAATAGCTCCACCTTGACGCTCCGCAGTTGACGAGCTCCTCCGATGACGCCGGGAAGCTCCGAGGAGCTCCGGCGATGAAGGCGGAGCTGGGGCTCATGTGCCAGAACGTGAAGACCCCCAGATGGGTCTCTTCGAACCTGAAAAGCGACACAGAAAGCATGCTGGGTCGAGGGCAAAGTGCCTCGACCCTGTAAGGAGCGAAATGGGTGCGTGGGTGAAGTGGGGCGGAGACCTCCGGCGAAGTGTCAGCGAGGGAGGTCGGGACACCTGCTCCAGGGTGAGACAGGGGGTGTGAGTGGGTGTAGAACGTGAAGAGGAGTCTCACGAAGGTGTGGGTGTCGTCCGATGATCGAGTCGAAACGTAGGGTGACGTGAATTGATCGGAGACGGCGGAAGATGGATTTAGACGAAATCCGAAACCAGAGGAATATGGAAAGAATTAGGCGTACCAGGTGTGCAGGCTCGATTGGGGATGAGCTCTTGGAGCTCTGGTCTTCGCCTCGAGGGTCGTCGAGGGCCCGAGGCTCGGGCGCAGCTTTGGGCGGCGCACGGCGGCGAGAAGCTACTGGATCAGTGGCGGAGCGGTCCTCTCCTCTCTTCGACACTTGCCTCGCGCAACTGTCACTCTGGAGAGTCTAGTGGAGGTCACAGGAAGAAGGGGCATCGCCTAAGATGAGTGGAATGGCGTGGCGGAGATGAGATCTTATATGGCTAGGGGTCCGGCTAGATGGGAGTCGGGCACGCACGTCGAGGCACGGACCCCTAAGATCTACCCCGAGCGTGGGTCTCGGATCTGCAGGGAAGGAGTAGGACCCGGGGTTTAGGGTTTTAGTGGTCGGATCAAGCGAGGAAAATAAGGAGAAATCAGGTCTGGCGCTGGATTCGCGGAGGAAGAAGGTCCGCGGGGGGAGTTGACCGGGGGTCAACATCCCCATGGACCAATCAGAAAGCGCCACTTATAAATTATTAGATAATTCATTTTAAAATAGTAAATGGCCGAATTTCAAAAAAAGTTAAAACATGAAAAATATTTCTTTATTTTTAAACTATTTTTAGTGATTTTTATTTATTTTTTTGAAATAAAAATTAGGTATTTACAAAATAGTATTATTATATATAGGTATATACAATATTGTATTTTTGATTGTTGATTTTTTATTCTTTATTTTTTTTACATTTTATTCCAATTTTATATTTTATTTATTTATAGAATAAAATTTGGAATAATTTGGTATTTTTATTTTTATTATTTATTTACAAGGGCTAAATAAATACTTTTATTTATATACATATATGGTATGTATACAATGTTGGTTTTGATTTTATTTTTATTCCTTTTTATTTTATTTGTGTTTTTGTAATTTTTATTTTATTTATTTACATTATGTAATATGGAATATGTACAATTTTTATGGGATTTTTGTTTATTTATTTATAGAGAGAAATATATATATATAAGTGATTCTATGTACATGGTCTCTATACAATGAAGAAGGGGGTTTTTATTTATTTTCATTTTCTCCATTTTTATTTAATTTAATATTTACAAATATATACAAATAAATATAAACCCATTTTTATTTTTATTTAGAGGAAAATATTTTTATTTATTTATAGGTATATGTACACATGTGTGAGCTTCCTTATCTCTCTCTACTTGGGTTTTTATGCGGTCAGGCCCATGCTGAGCCCTCCCTTGGGATTAGGTCGCTCAATATTTATTCTAAATATCTCCCTCTTTTTCTTTTATTTCTTTATTCTTTTAGTTATGCACAAAAACATGCTAATTATTCATAATTACACAATGCATGCTGAATGACAATTATTGATATTTACAAGGATCTACATGTGTTTTGCATGGGTTTTGTAGCTAAAATAAAAGAATAAAGAGTGATGAATGGGTATTCATCAGTGGCTCAGTGTGAGCACGGTGGATCCGAGCCTGCTGGTTTGTCGTGAGGCTTAGAATTGCCACATGTCATCATCACGACCGTCCGATCCAGGTGATCAGATGGTAATTGTATCGTCTTCGTCTACCGCCACCACCGGAAGGGGTTGTGCTCCAGCAAGCCCTCCTTTTCTCCACCATACACCTCAGTGACTAGTGAAGCTCCGGAGAGCTTCCTGGAGGCCATGCGATGAAGATTGACAGAAGGTGATGGTGTGGGAGGGTCTAGGATTGATCAGTCGATGCGAGGTCGTCAGCGCTGCTGCTCGAGATAGGAGTAGAAGCTTGAGCTCCGACCATTGTTGGATACCTACAATGTTTAGCATAACCAAAGCATTTATATCGTATGTGAGAGTGTTGTGGGGCTGAGGCGGGATTGAGTGGAGGGCCTGCGGTGACGGAGAAGGTGGTGGCCCGTGGGAGTCCTCCACTGTGATGATAGAGGAGTGGGTCGGAGCGTGGGAGGGTTCTGGAGGAGGGAGAAGGTGGCGCGAAGGTTGTTGGTGGTTGGCGGAGACATAAAGGTGGTCAGGCGGTGGTGGAGTATAGTGTAGAAGGCGTAGAAATTCAGAGAAAAAGTAAAGATAATATAAAAGAAGAAGAATTGGAGGTCGGAGAGGAAGACAACGAATCGGGAGGCGTGGGCCAAGAGGACCCCGGGTCGTTGCCTGGCGTGCTCAACCTAGGGAACGGATCTCAACGATGGTGGAATCACCGTGACATTATCGGAGACCATGGGTCGACACCTGGGCTGAGAAGGTCATCATCGCCTCGCGATTATCGCCCTCCGCTGTCACCAGAGGGGCGACGGAGGCTGGTACTTAGCCCATGAATGGGTGGACAGGTATGAATGATGGCCAGTGAAGGGTTTTATAGCGGAGGTCGATGATGGTTACGGGGCGAGGTTTAAACGGCTAAAATGAAGACAAGGTATGATGGCGGGGTGAAGTGATGGTTGCGCGAAGATGGCAGAGGAACGAGCATCGTGGTGAGTCGTTGAGGGAGCGAAAAGGGGTAGCGATGATGGCGTAAAAATGGAAAGGGGGAAGGGGAGTTTGCGAGGTGTAACGGATGGGGGGGCTTTTGACTGGAGGAGGACAATGAGCCCTAGCCGTTGGATCTAGCGATCCAATGGGTAGGATGAGGACACAGACGAAAGGCTAGGATCAGATCCGAGGATCTGATCCAGCGATGGAGAATGAGGGGGATTCGGACATTTTAGATGGAGCTGGGGTCTCATCCAACGGCATGCATGGAGTGAGTGACGTGGAGAGCGGAGAGGCCTAGGATGAGAAGGTGATCGAGAGGCTGAGGTTTAAGTACGAGGGAACGGTGGTGATCAGATCTCAGGGAAGATCTGACGACTGGAGAGGAGGCGGTGATAGATGGTTGAGATGGAAGGCAGGCCAGGGGGATCAGACGACCAAGAGGAGCGCTGGGTGGCGAGGAGAGAAGCGGGCCACATGGGCGGTCCAGAGGGCACCACGTGGCCCAATCAGAAAATTCGAAAATGTAAAATAACGAAAAATCTTAAAGAATTATTTAGAAGCAACATTACAAAAAAGTCAAAACATAAAAGTTGTAGATCTCGATGAGATCTAGAAGTTTCATGTTGGATGAAAATCCAAAAGAGGTCATTGTACAAAAAAGAATTTTTAGGGTAATTTTTAAAGGGTTAAAAACACCGATTTTTGGGTTTTGAGATTCTTTTGTATTTTTTTAGATTTTTCAAGGGTTAGGGAAACATGGACAATTAATTATCCTGATTTTTAAGGGTTTTTAATGAGGATTAAAAACAAGGGAAAAATGTTGTAATTAAATACAATAAATATAGACAGAATATAGGTAATCATACACAATTTATATACAATATAGTACAAGATAAAATGAACGATTTGTCAGTTATTTTTATTGGATTATTTAAGCTAGGGGATTAATAATTGGTTTTTAGCATGGTGAATATGAGATTGATCAATGGGGAACCTCTGAACCAAGGGTCAGCTTGACAGTCGGTATCCCAGGTGTAGTAGAGAGATATGACTCATCTATCTCTAGATGGTCATGACTGTTAATGTTTATGTGGGTCGCATTGGGATGGAGTGTATCCTCAAAAGTCACGTGATGTCGGTATGTACCCAATTCTAGAAAATTGATCTCCCTAATCTCGTAATCTGTGGTCACCTTAGCCATGGCTAAGAACAGCTTCATAAAAATAATAGGAGACTAGGAGAGCTCTCCTTGATGCTCAATATCAATGGTCGTAAAGTCCACTCTGAGTGGAGTACCTTGGAAAGTAATGATGACTGGGATAATTCCTCTCAATCATTTTATGGATCGATCAACCAACTGAATGATGACTCTTGGTTTTCTAATTGGTTTGAGTTTGAGCTTGTCAAACACGGAGCCCGGGAGGATGTTCACAAAAGAGTCATCATTGATTCTAGCATGGGTAAAGATGGTAACTTTGATTTCACATTCAACCCTAGGAAACTGCTTCACTACGCGGCTCTTGGTCTTTCTCCCCATCATCAAGGAGGTGATCATAGACACCAGGTGTCTCTCAGTCCTTATTCTCTTATTGCCCTACCTCTTGGGTATCAATCACTTCTTACAAATCTTTTGAGGTCGGGAAAGTGTTCTATGACCTTTATTAAGGGAAGCTTAAAATCGGTTCCTTAGCATTGGCTTCCCTAAGGGCAGGATCCAAATTTTTTAAATCATTTTCATTTACAATTTTTATGAGTTTTTCTTGTTTTCCATTTTTTGTCTTTTTGAGCTTTCCATTTTTTGGTATTTTTTGATAGGAGAATGGTCAGACTCTGGATTGGAAGGTAGGTAGTTAGTAGAAGAGGGAGAAAGAATGAGCTCCAGTTGTATAGAGTGTGTGGGTTCCCTAGTGCCCACTATGTTTTCAACATCAAATACGCTCATGTCATTATCCACATTCATATCCAAGCTGTCAGCAAATGAACTCAATATGTTATTGGAATTTCTCAACTTGTCACCAAATGATTCATATCTCTCGACAAGTCTAGAAATGTCATCCTCCAAAAAGTTCTCATGACAAATTATGGGAGAATTCTACTCAATTGGATGATAGTGTTGAGAACTTGGAGTCTCACACTCAACATACCTAGACTCTGGCATGTACTACTGGGTTGAGTATAGACCATCAATGTGGCAGATATTGGTCAAAGCCTCATATAGTGGATTCTATATACATAAGGCTTGTAGATCGAGCTCACGAGTCTAATCCCCTGTATGTGTAGGCTTTCCGAATGTGTAGTATGAGGGCTGATCAATGTGAGCTTGATCACTGAAGTCAATCAAGTCCGAAAAATCAGAAGGTGCAAACCTCTCCATTCGATTTGTTCTATCGACTAAGTTGTATCCTAGGGTCAAGTCAGAGTGTGTATGTAAAAATTGTTGACCTGTCCCAACATTCATATGATGAGTGAATGAGGTCTGTTGAGGAAAATAGCTCTGCCAATCATCTATCTCAGTAGTGGCTTGCTCTTCGAATGGTTCTTCGATTCCTTCAAGCTCTCGAGAATAAGATGAGTCAGCCCAGGATGGAAATGGATCAAGAGTGTGAGAATGAGGGGCATGTGAGAAGTGTGAAGAAGTGGAGAAGTCATTCAGAGTTCTGACTTCATATTCGGGGTGCAGTGGGGGGGAAGAAAGATGGTTGAGGAGAAACCTTCTCAAAGAGAAGGTTTTACTAGAAATAAGAGGAGGCTAGGAAGTCGATCGGAGGTTCGAATTCGTAGTCAGAATGGAGTGGAGAGAAGAAAGGTGATTGAGGATGAACTGCCTCAAAGAGGCGGATCATGGAGGGGTGAGATGGTCAATACAGAAACTGAAAAGCGGACATCTTTGAAGAGAAATGAAAATGGATGGATGCAAAAATGTGCAGATGCTCAAAAGGATAACATGCACAGACACACAAACAAATGCAAAAGCAAACCATATTTTCACCAACTTAACATTGTGATGATCGCAAAGGTCTGACTGTTATCTTTCTGTTTTAGTTAAGTTATAAAACAATCTTGTTACACAGGCACACAAGGTGAGTCGCCTGACGCCAGCATACGCTCTCACTATATCCCAATCAAAGAGATGATATGCCCGGGCTGTCGGGTTATATCATGCCTATAAGGATAATAGCGAGAAGATGTACACCAAAACACCTCTCTAAGGTCAAAGGCATGCCCTTGCAGCTTCCAAATCCGCAAGAGTCGGAAATGGAGACTTAGGGGGAGCAAGTCTAGGGATTTGGGCCCTAATCTTAGTGCGTGTGTCCTCATCCACTAGAGGTAGATAATTGCGTACAATGACCGGGTTGCTCTCCCGAACACAATTTCAATTTTAGTTCATTTTTTGGGTCATTTTCATATTAACAATCTTGATTTTAAGTTAGATTATCACTTGGTTAAGTTTACCAAATAGACACGCCTAACGATTAATCACGATTTCCTTTTATCCTAAGTTATAAAAATAAGGGGACTGAGTCGAGAAAAATCGATGGAATTGATAAAATTAATGATGCATGCTCTACATGCAGAGATGCAATATCGAATTGAATTTTTTTTGCTAAATGAATGAAAGTTAGAGAACCGTACCTAGCAGAAAGTTCTAATTAGCGAAAGAATTGATTTGAATTTGACTAAGTTAGAACCATCTAAGGTGCATTATTAAAGTGAAGCATGGTCCTAATTTAAATGAGCACAAGCAAGTGATACTCTAAAAAAATCCTAGATGAGTGAAAACCGAGGGACAATCAGAAAAGCTATGCAACGGGAAAACACAGTGATGAATGCAAAGTCAGAGATACCTACACTGCTTCCTCGCAATCTCATGATGCTAAATAGAATTGAAATTTCTTAATCATATATTTCTAATGCATGCATGGGAAACCACACCTAGAACATAAACTTCTATTAGCGAGTGCAAGAACAAGTTAATTTGGTTAGGTGAAATCTGATATAGTGCGTCTAATTAATGTGACTGCATGGACCTAGTCCTACAAGAACAAAAATAAACCTAGTAGCTCTAATAGCCACTGTGTAATCCTAGGACTACATCAATCACCACAAATAAAATGGGCTTGATAGGCCAAGAGTCGAGTATCCAGGTATAAGAGCGAGTTTTCAAAATAAAAACACTAGAAATAGGAAATTATTACAACTTAATTATAAAAATGAATAAAACACCCTCTCTCCAAATAAAATAAAAATTTCTCCGTGCCTTTTCAGCGAGCTCGGTCCACAAAATTGCTCGCCTCCGGTCACTCCAAGTTGCGTCGGCTTCCGAGAAAACCACTTTGAGTCCATCGGATGCCTCATATGAAAAATAAGAAATCAAATATTAGATAAATATTCAAAATATACAAAAATAAAATAAATAAAAAATGATGAGAATTAAAAAAATACGCATAAGAAAACTAAGAGTCAGACTACTTGCGGAAGGAAAATAAAAAAACTAAATTATCTAAAAATTGATCCTAAACCACATACCTCCTGGCAACGAA